>OX155908.1:1922577-2135077 GCA_944588485.1 Phosphuga atrata
CCACATATCATATATTATATCACATATTATTAATATAGACCATATATAGCGCGATAGCGCGACCTTTCGCTGTGGTGGCGCTAATACGTAAGCACCGTTTTATGTTATGATTTCACATAAAAATTGTAGGTGTAGATTGGCGACGTTTTAAAATGTAGCGGTGGTGGCGTTAATACGTAAGTACCAAATTTTCTAAAAGAAAACTCACCTAATATTAAGTAAGATTGTCCGCGTAGACCAGGCAGAATGCGACAGTACACTAGCACTAAACATCCTTACAACGAGACATTGCATAAACGTTTACAACAAACAGCACACAGAGTACACGGAGTTCACGCACAAAAACCTACACAGAGTTCCCGCAAACCCCAAACAGTACCCAACTTAGTACACGGGGACTACAAACCTGTGATCAAACGGGACTACAAATCCACTACAAACTGCAGCGTTTCGTTTTTCGAGCAGTTTTTGTTCTAGTTCATCGTACACGCATTTTTTAAAACTTGCAATTCGCGTAGGAAAGCACGATCGACGGGGATTGTATAACGCGTCGCGGACTTCAGCGGCGAGAGACTAGTCGGCGAAATGGTGCAAAGAATCACTCGGGGCGGCGCGCGCACGCGCGCAACGACGTGCAACAGTTTTCGGTTCAATTAAAATATCGCCGCAGTCTGAAAACATGTTAGACTAGACGGATTAGATAGACAATCTTAGACAGATAGTCTATCAGACTAGACAGAATAGACAAGACTAAAGAAGATCAGACAAGACTAGACTAAACAAGACTAGACAAGACTAGACAAGACTAGACAAGACTAGACAAGACTACACAAGACTACACAAGACTAGACAAGACTAGACAAGACTAGACAAGACTAGACAAGACTAGACAAGACTAGACAAGACTAGACAAGACTAGACAAGACTAGACAAGACTAGACAAGACTAGACAAGACTAGACAAGACTAGACAAGACTAGACAAGACTAGACAAGACTAGACAAGACTAGACAAGACTAGACAAGACTAGACAAGACTAGACAAGACTAGACAAGACTAGACAAGACTAGACAAGACTAGACAAGACTAGACAAGACTAGACAAGACTAGACAAGACTAGACAAGACTAGACAAGACTAGACAAGACTAGACAAGACTAGACAAGACTAGACAAGACTAGACAAGACTAGACAAGACTAGACAAGACTAGACAAGACTAGACAAGACTAGACAAGACTAGACAAGACTAGACAAGACTAGACAAGACTAGACAAGACTAGACAAGACTAGACAAGACTAGACAAGACTAGACAAGACTAGACAAGACTAGACAAGACTAGACAAGACTAGACAAGACTAGACAAGACTAGACAAGACTAGACAAGACTAGACAAGACTAGACAAGACTAGACAAGACTAGACAAGACTAGACAAGACTAGACAAGACTAGACAAGACTAGACAAGACTAGACAAGACTAGACAAGACTAGACAAGACTAGACAAGACTAGACAAGACTAGACAAGACTAGACAAGACTAGACAAGACTAGACAAGACTAGACAAGACTAGACAAGACTAGACAAGACTAGACAAGACTAGACAAGACTAGACAAGACTAGACAAGACTAGACAAGACTAGACAAGACTAGACAAGACTAGACAAGACTAGACAAGACTAGACAAGACTAGACAAGACTAGACAAGACTAGACAAGACTAGACAAGACTAGACAAGACTAGACAAGACTAGACAAGACTAGACAAGACTAGACAAGACTAGACAAGACTAGACAAGACTAGACAAGACTAGACAAGACTAGACAAGACTAGACAAGACTAGACAAGACTAGACAAGACTAGACAAGACTAGACAAGACTAGACAAGACTAGACAAGACTAGACAAGACTAGACAAGACTAGACAAGACTAGACAAGACTAGACAAGACTAGACAAGACTAGACAAGACTAGACAAGACTAGACAAGACTAGACAAGACTAGACAAGACTAGACAAGACTAGACAAGACTAGACAAGACTAGACAAGACTAGACAAGACTAGACAAGACTAGACAAGACTAGACAAGACTAGACAAGACTAGACAAGACTAGACAAGACTAGACAAGACTAGACAAGACTAGACAAGACTAGACAAGACTAGACAAGACTAGACAAGACTAGACAAGACTAGACAAGACTAGACAAGACTAGACAAGACTAGACAAGACTAGACAAGACTAGACAAGACTAGACAAGACTAGACAAGACTAGACAAGACTAGACAAGACTAGACAAGACTAGACAAGACTAGACAAGACTAGACAAGACTAGACAAGACTAGACAAGACTAGACAAGACTAGACAAGACTAGACAAGACTAGACAAGACTAGACAAGACTAGACAAGACTAGACAAGACTAGACAAGACTAGACAAGACTAGACAAGACTAGACAAGACTAGACAAGACTAGACAAGACTAGACAAGACTAGACAAGACTAGACAAGACTAGACAAGACTAGACAAGACTAGACAAGACTAGACAAGACTAGACAAGACTAGACAAGACTAGACAAGACTAGACAAGACTAGACAAGACTAGACAAGACTAGACAAGACTAGACAAGACTAGACAAGACTAGACAAGACTAGACAAGACTAGACAAGACTAGACAAGACTAGACAAGACTAGACAAGACTAGACAAGACTAGACAAGACTAGACAAGACTAGACAAGACTAGACAAGACTAGACAAGACTAGACAAGACTAGACAAGACTAGACAAGACTAGACAAGACTAGACAAGACTAGACAAGACTAGACAAGACTAGACAAGACTAGACAAGACTAGACAAGACTAGACAAGACTAGACAAGACTAGACAAGACTAGACAAGACTAGACAAGACTAGACAAGACTAGACAAGACTAGACAAGACTAGACAAGACTAGACAAGACTAGACAAGACTAGACAAGACTAGACAATACTAGACAAGACTAGACAAGACTAGACAAGACTAGGCAAGACTAAGCAAGACTAGACAAGCCTAAACAAGACAATACGGGACTGGACAAGTGTAGATTAGACTAAATGTAGCATTTGTTCTTTTTTTATTTATGGGAGTAACGAGGAATCGATTTTTAAAATTGTTTGAATTAGAGTTTGAACAAAATTAAATAAATTGAAATAAATTGAAATCGACGTTTATGTAAATACAGACGAATCGAATAATAATAACAATAAACAATTATTTACTTTATTATCATTGATAGTATTAAATTTGTGTGCTATTTGATTCAATTCTCAATATTTGGAGTTGCCTGAATAGACTAGGCAGACGAGACAGACAAGACTAGACAGACAAGACTAGACAGACAAGGCTAGACAGACAAAACTAGTCAGACAAGACTAGACAGACAAGACTAGACAGACAAGGCTAGACAGACAAAACTAGTCAGACAAGACTAGACAGACAAGACTAGACAGACAAGACTAGACAGACAAGACTAGACAACAGATAATTCGTAGTTTATTGTGACAGTCAAAGCGACAGGTAACTCATAGTTTGTCAACGACAGTTGCAGCGGAAGATGACTTGTAATTTGTCGTGACTGCCAAAGTGACAGGTAACTCGAAGCGTGTCGTGAAAGTCAAAGTAACAGAAAACTCGTAGTTCATTGTGACAGTCAAAGTGACAGATAACTCGTAGTTTGTCAACGACAGTTACAGCGGCAGATAACTTGTAATTTGTCGTGACTGTCAAAGTGACAGGTAGCTCGTAGCGTGTTGTGAAAGTCAAAGTAACAGATAATTCGTAGTTCATTGTGACAGTCAAAGTGACAGATAACTCATAGTTTGTCAACGACAGTTGCAGCGGAAGATGACTTGTAATTTTTCGTGACTGCCAAAGTGACAGGTAACTCGAAGCGTGTCGTGAAAGTCAAAGTAACAGAAAACTCGTAGTTCATTGTGACAGTCAAAGTGACAGATAACTCGTAGTTTGTCAACGACAGTTACAGCGGAAGATAACTTGTAATTTGTCGTGACTGCCAAAGTGACAGGTAGCTCGTAGCGCGTCGTGAAAGTCAAAGTAACAGATAATTCGTAGTTCATTGTGACAGTCAAAGTGACAGATAACTCATAGTTTGTCAACGACAGTTGCAGCGGAAGATGCCTTGTAATTTGTCGTGATTGCCAAAGTGACAGGTAACTCGAAGCGTGTCGTGAAAGTCAAAGTAACAGAAAACTCGTAGTTCATTGTGACAGTCAAAATGACAGATAACTCGTAGTTTGTCAACGACAGTTACAGCGGCAGATAACTTGTAATTTGTCGTGACTGTCAAAGTCATAGGTAGCTCGTAGCGCGTCGTGAAAGTCAAAGTAACAGAAAATTCGTAGTTCATTGTGACAGTCAAAATGACAGATAACTCGTAGTTTGTCAACGCAGTTACAGTGGAAGATAACTTGTAATTTGTCGTGACTGCCAAAGTGACAGGTAACTTGTAGCGCGTCGTGAAAGTCAAAGTAAAAGATAATTCGTAGTTCATTGTGACAGTCAAAGTGACAGGTAACTCATAGTTTGTCAACGACAGTTGCAGCGGAAGATAACTTGTAATTTGTCATGACTGCCAAAGTGATATGTAACTCTTAGTTTGTCGTGACATATAAATTAACTGATAAATCGTAATCTGTGGTGACAATCTATGTGACAAATAACTCGTTCTTTGTCATAAAAATTAAAGTAACAGATAACTTGTACTATGTCGTGACAATCAAAGCGACAGATAACTCGTAGTTTGTCAACGACAGTTAAAGCGGAAGAAAACTTGTAATTTGTCGTGACTGCCAAAGTGACAGGTAACTCGTAGTCTGACGTTAAAGTCAAAGTAACAGATAACTCGTAGTTCATTGTGACAGTCAAAGTGACAGGTAACTCATAGTTTGTCGTGACATTTAAATTGACTGATAACTCGTAGTCTGTCGTAACAATCTATGTGACAGATAACTCGTTCGTTGTCGTAAAAATTAAAGTAACAGATAACTTGTACTTTGTCGTGACAATCAAAGCGACAGATCACTCGTAGTTTGTGAACGACAGTTAAAGCGGAAGATAACTTGCAATTTGTCGTGACTGTCAAAGTGACAGGTAACTTGTAGTGTATCGTGAAAGTCAAAGTAACAGAAAATTTCTAGTTCATTGTAACAGTTAAAGTGACAGATAATCCGTAGTTTGTCAACGACAGTTAAAGCGGCAGATAACTTGTAATAAGTCGTGACTATCAAAGTAACAGGTAACTTGTCGTGTGTCGTGATAGTCAAAGTAACAAAAAAGTCGTAGTTCATTGTGACAGTTAAAGTGACAGATAACCCGTAGTTTGTCAACGACTGTTTGAGCGGCAGATAACTTGTAATTTGTCGTCATTGCCAAAGTGACAGGTAAATCGTAGCGTGACTTGAAAGTCAAAGTAACAGAAAATTCGTAGTTCATTGTGACAGTCAAAGTGACAGATAACTCGTATTTTGTTAACGACAGTTAAAACGGCAGACAAGACTAGACAGACAAGACTACACAGACAAGACTAGACAGAGAAGACTAGACAGACAAGACTAGACAGACAAGTCTAGACAGACAAGACTAGACAGACAAGACTAGACAGACAAGACTAGATAGACAAGACTAGACAGACAAGACTAGACAGACAAGACTAGACATACAAGACTAGACAGACAAGACTAGACAGACAAGACTAGACAGACAAGACTAGACAGACAAGACTAGACAGACTAGACAGACAAGACTAGACAGACAAGACTAGACAGACAAGACTAGACAGACAAGACTAGACAGACAAGACTAGACAGACAAGACTAGACAGACAAGACTTGACAGACAAGACTAGACAAACAAGACTAGACAGACAAGACTAGACAGCCAAGACTAGACAGCCAAGACTAGACAGACAAGACTAGACAGACAAGACTAGACAGACAAGACTAGACAGACAAGACTAGACAGACAAGACTAGACAGACAAGACTAGACAGACAAGACTAGACAGACAAGACTAGACAGACAAGACTAGACAGCCAAGACTAGACAGACAAGACTAGACAGACAAGACTAGACAGACAAGACTAGACAGACAAGACTAGACAGACAAGACTAGACAGACAAGACTAGACAGACAAGACTAGACAGACAAGACTAGACAGACAAGACTAGACAGACAAGACTAGACAGACAAGACTAGACAGACAAGACTAGACAGACAAGACTAGACAGACAAGACTAGACAGACAAGACTAGACAGACAAGACTAGACAGACAAGACTAGACAGACAAGACTAGACAGACAAGACTAGACAGACAAGACTAGACAGACAAGACTAGACAGACAAGACTAGACAGACAAGACTAGACAGACAAGACTAGACAGACAAGACTAGACAGACAAGACTAGACAGACAAGACTAGACAGACAAGACTAGATAGACAAGACTAGACAGACAAGACTAGACAGACAAGACTAGACAGACAAGACTAGACAGACAAGACTAGACAGACAAGACTAGACAGACAAGACTAGACAGACAAGACTAGACAGACAAGACTAGACAGACAAGACTAGACAGACAAGACTAGACAGACAAGACTAGACAGACAAGACTAGACAGACAAGACTAGACAGACAAGACTAGACAGACAAGACTAGACAGACAAGACTAGACAGACAAGACTAGACCGACAAGACTAGACAGACAAGACTAGACAGACAAGACTAGACAGACAAGACTAGACAGACAAGACTAGACAGACAAGACTAGACAGACAAGACTAGACAGACAAGACTAGACAGACAAGACTAGACAGACAAGACTAGACAGACAAGACTAGACAGACAAGACTAGACAGACAAGACTAGACAGACAAGACTAGACAGACAAGACTAGACAGACAAGACTAGACAGACAAGACTAGACAGACAAGACTAGACAGACAAGACTAGACAGACAAGACTAGACAGACAAGACTAGACAGACAAGACTAGACAGACAAGACTAGACAGACAAGACTAGACAGACAAGACTAGACAGACAAGACTAGACAGACAAGACTAGACAGACAAGACTAGACAGACAAGACTAGACAGACAAGACTAGACAGACAAGACTAGACAGACAAGACTAGACAGACAAGACTAGACAGACAAGACTAGACAGACAAGGCTAGACAGACAAGACTAGACAGACAAGACTAGACAGACAAGACTAGACAGACAAGACTAGACAGACAAGACTAGACAGACAAGACTAGACAGACAAGACTAGACAGACAAGACTAGACAGACAAGACTAGACAGACAAGACTAGACAGACAAGACTAGACAGACAAGACTAGACAGACAAGACTAGACAGACAAGACTAGACAGACAAGACTAGACAGACAAGACTAGACAGACAAGACTAGACAGACAAGACTAGACAGACAAGACTAGACAGACAAGACTAGACAGACAAGACTAGACAGACAAGACTAGACAGACAAGACTAGACAGACAAGACTAGACAGACAAGACTAGACAGACAAGACTAGACAGACAAGACTAGACAGACAAGACTAGACAGACAAGACTAGACTGATAAGACTACACAGACAAAACTACACAGATAAGACTAGACAGACAAGACTAGACAGATAAGACTACACAGACAAGACTAGACAGACACGACTAGACAGACACGACTAGATAGACAAGACTAATAACACTCGATGTGAAGAATGCCTTCAATAGTGCCTTGTGGCAACAAATATTAAATGAATTGAGAAAAATAGAGCATAGCCTTATTAATATTTTAGTGGCATATCTATCTAAAAGAGAGCTCATCATAGAGGCAGAAGGAAAAATTAAAAAAAAATAAGGATAAACAGGGGTGTACCACAGGGATCAGTCTTGGCCCCCACCCTGTGGAATATACTCAATGACAACCTGCTGAAAACATACATGCCGAGGGGAATAACCTTAATTGGATTCGCCGACGACGTGGCGATGGTGGTAATCGCAAAAGAAGAATCCATCCTAATGGATACAGGTAATACGGGGCTACAAAGAGTGCAAGACTGGCTTGAGCAGCGGCAACTTCAACTGGCGCCAGAGATGACGAAAGCAGTACTTTTAACACCCAAACGAACGATATCCCTGATCACTTTTAACCTTCCGTGCACCACGTGGGGTTTAATAAACCCCAGCGAAACAAAAATCGTCGTATCTTTTTAAACGGCTGCGCGAATTCCACGAAACGTCGAGTAGCTGGAGTTGCGACGTTGCCGGGTCGCATAGTAACAGTGATTTAGTAGTGGATTGTGTCTCGCAAATTGTGGCAGGGTGTCACAAACCCCACGTAGTTCGGCACGTCGTCTAAAAGGTAAGTAGTTTGACATGCAAAATATACCTATTTCTGCATAAATATTTATTTATTTTGTTTTTTTAATTACTTTAATCGTTTGTGTATTTGTTTGCAGGTCTCATAATGGCTCGACGTTTAGATCAACATGAAATATTATCCGCACTTTTGGATGATAGTGATGGTGACACAGATGAGCTAAATTTACCCGGAAGTGGAGGTGATTCGGATCATTTGAGTACTCAGTCTGAAAGTGACATCGAAGAGGATGTAGTGGACGTGGACATTTCTTCAGAAGGTGAGTCTTCTAGCTCGCAAGGCTTTTATATTGGCAAAGGTGGCAAAACAAAATGGCAAAAAAAGCCGTTGAGAACTAATGTTCGTACAAGACAAGAAAATATAAATACACAGTTGCCGGGAGTGAAAAGTCAATATAAAGACAAGAAAACTAGTTTAGAATGCTTTGAAGTATTTATTTCCAATGAGATACTTGAATCGGTTGTGAAACATACGAATGTAAAGATATGTCTTTCGAGACCACAGCCACCAGACGATGAACCGCTAAATGTTCTCTATAAAAAAACAACTGCATATGAGATGAAAGCAGTTTTTGGCTTTTGTTTTTAGCAGAATTGTATCGTTCTGGGAGACAAAACCTCCATGACCTCTGGGCTTCAGATGATACTGGAATCGAAATATTTCGATGCACGATGTCTAAAAATCGATTCTCGTACTTACTAAATAACATGAGATTCGATGACGCTACGACTAGAGAAGACAGAATAAAGACTGATCGTTTAGCATCATAAACATTCACATATTTGAAACTTTTGTCCAGCTTTACCAAAATGCGTATACACCATCCGAATACCTAACTCTTGATGAAGAATTGGTTGCCTTTCGAGGGAGGTGCGGATTTCGGCAGTATATCCCATCGAAACCCGCAAAGTATGGAATTAAAATATATGCCTTAGCCGACGCTAAAACATTTTACACCGTACATTTAGAAATTTACTGCGGCAAACAGCCAGACAACAGTCCATTTGCGTTGAGAAATAAACCATTTGACTTAGTCAATCGTATGGTAAACTGTGTTTCCGGCTCGTCAAGAAATATTACTATGGACAATTTCTTTACCAGTCATGAAACTGCTGAAAACTTGTTGCCGAAACATAAATTAACGATAGTTGGTACTTTGAGAGCTAATAAAGCTTGCATTCCATTATGTTTCAAGCAATCTCGAGAGGAAGATGCATCACGGTTTGGCTTTCAAAAAAATATCACTCTCGTTTCTTATGTTCCAAAGCCTCGAAAGTACGTTTATATGATGTCTTCCCTTCATCATGATAAAGAAATCGATCATGAAACTGGAATCAAGCAGAAGCCATCTATGATTACATTCTATAATGAAACCAAAAGTGGAGTAGACGTGGTCGATAAACTTGCCAGAACATACGACGTTTCTCGCAACAGCAAACGCTGGCCTTTATTTTTCTCGATGCTCAATCATGCAGGAATCAACGCTATGAACCTAAGTATGTTCAATAATGGCATTGTAGCAGGAAAATCTAACACTAGGAGGAAGTTTATTCGTGATCTGTGAATGGCTTTGATTGAAGATCACCTGAGAAACCGCAAAGATAATTCACGAATTCCAAGGGATTCTCGTAAGCGCATACATGTTTTACTTGGTGAACAAAGTGTGGAACCACCAAAGAAGATGCCAAGACGTGTAACAAGATGTTCGGAATGCGATAGAAGAAAAGATCGAAAGACCAAGTACGGTTGCGAGCGATGCGAAGTACCTATATGCTTAGAGCACGCATATTTTTTTTGTAAAAGTTGTGCAGATTTGAACCAACTGGGATCTCATGAAGACTAATTATGTTTAGTTATTTTTATTTTATTATTGTTTCTTATTCAATTAGGCCCTGAAATAAAGGGCAACAAGAAGTTTTTAGTTAAGTTTTTATTTATAAGGCTAAACCAAATAAGATGGTCCGCTTTTACTTATGGAAAAAGTACTATTTTTGTTACAATGCCAGATATTAAAAATATATAAAATATTAAAAGCTAATAGTCCAAAAACAATAAAAATATATATAAAATAAATTTTAAAAAGATATTTTCTATATATAGATAGAATGATAAAGGGGTATAGGAAACCCCACATAGTACAGGACGCAACTTTTACCCACGTGGTTTACGGAAGGTTAATGCCAAAGGTTTTACGGTAACCCCTACTACAGCTATAAAATATGTGGGAGTATGGCTGAACACCAAGTTATCGTTTGTGCATCACTTGAACAAAATTACCCAGAAGGCGGAAAAGAGGGCAAATGTTCTCGCTAGTCTTCTGCCAAATATCGGCGAACCCAAAGGATCCAAACGAAAACTACTTCTTAGCGTGGTCCAGTCTCAATTATTGTTTCGAGCAGCAGCCTGGTATATTGTTACAGAAACTAAAACAAGAATTATGAGCCTTACTAGAATCGTACGTTTGCTGTGTATCAGAGCATGTTGCGCATACAGGACAATATTATCGGAAGGAGTGGGAGTTATAGCAGGAATTCCTCCGGTAGAACTCCAAATCAAAGAAAGACAGGAAAAGTATAACGGGATCGAAAAGGTAAAAGCCAGAGAAAATTTGATGCGGAATTTGATGAGCAAGAAAAATGGAATAATGCAACTTACGGACGATGGACTTCTTAATTCCAGATATAGAAAATAGACAATGAGGAACTATGGTGAAACAGACTATTATTTAACCCAAGCTTTGTCAGGCCACGGGTGTTTCAGGAAATACTGCGGTGAGGTAGACGATGTAAACCATACGCTTTTTGATTGCCCGAACTGAACACAAGACAGAACGAACTTCGCGCATAACATGATGGAGGAGCTAACAGGATCGGAGAGGTCATGGAAAGAAGTATACACCGTCGTTCGGAAGATTATTGAAACCAAGGAGAAAGACAGCAGGAAGTAGAACGGACAGCCCTTACACTGAAGAAACGCGAGAGCGGATTCCAGTGTAAAGTGCGACGCGAAAGGAATGTTTTTTAGTAATTTGTCTTTATTTGGAAATAAAACCAAACTTTCCTTAAAAAAAAAGATATAAGACTAGACAGACAAGACTAGACAGACAAGACTAGACAGACAAGACTAGACAGACAAGACTAGACAGACAAGACTAGACAGACAAGACTAGACAGACAAGACTAGACAGACAAGACTAGACAGACAAGACTAGACAGACAAGACTAGACAGACAAGACTAGACAGACAAGACTAGACAGACAAGACTAGACAGACAAGACTAGACAGACAAGACTAGACAGACAAGACTAGACAGACAAGACTAGACAGACAAGACTAGACAGACAAGACTAGACAGACAAGACTAGACAGACAAGACTAGACAGACAAGACTAGACAGACAAGACTAGATAGACAAGACTAGACAAACAAGACTAGGCATACAAGACTAGACATATAAAAGACTAGACAGACAAGACTAGGCAAATAATCATAAAAGGATTATTTAATAAAGTCGCTCCGAATATCATAACCTGATAAAGTATAAACTAAATAACATTATGTAAATAGTTTACGTGACTTCCTCCTCAATCGCATTAATTATACATGACAGAATAGCATTAATAGCAAATGTACACACAATCAATAATACACATACGTGCGCTCAAAACATTCGGAGTTCCTTGTCTGTGCAATCTTGTTCGTCCGCTATTGCCAATCTAGTCTTGTCTTTCTCCTCTCGTATGACTAGTCTTGTCTCTCTAGACTTGTTTGATTTTGTCTAGTCAAATCTCGCCTATATAGTCTCGTCTGTCTGCTCCCATCTGTAATATTAAATGTTATCGCTTCAAATCCGTAGTCCTATCCCTTTATAATTCATCTCAATGTTGATATTGTAAACAAATCATCATCAAATATGCACTGAGATTTAATGGATTAAGCTTATACATCGAGAATGCAAGTGAATTAAGGCAGTAGTTGCCATTACAAACTACGTACTAAAATCAAATCAGAACAGACTAGATTGAGAGATTAGACTAGAGATGGTAAGACTAGATGGACCAGACTATATACACAAGAATAGACGAACAAGACTAGACAGACAAAACTATACAGACCAAACATGAAAAGCAAAACTAAACAGACGGGCGTAGATCGCGAAGCGTTTGTTGTTATCTGCTCGAAATTTGCGGCATAAATATGAAACATGTTACACGCGACGAATAAATTCGCGAGGGGTTGTGGAGGGAGCGCGGCGCTGAAAAACTTTATCTGTGATAAATGACATAACTTGCGCATCCGGCGAGCCTGCAGCGGGACCGCCAGAAAATTTATCAGCTTCCGGCCTCACCTGCACCAAAACAAACATCAACAACAGACATTAATAACTATTAATCTAGACTAAGTTGACTAGTCTATCTGTTATAGCATTGTCTATGTCGTCTTGTCTGTTTAGTCTTGTCTGTCTAATCTTGTCAGTCTAGTCTTCCTCAATTTAGTTTCTGCTTTAATAAAGGCACTTCCCGTCGCGACTTCTGAGCATATTATCCACACGTATCTGTGCTAATCTAGTTCCCCAATCTGCTCGTTTTTCGGCGCTGTTGCTCGCCGCCAGCTTCCCTCATTTCCGTTTCTTTCCCGCTCACTAGCTATCTACACAACCCTCCACCAACTCGACCTCACAATATCATCAAGCCTCACATCAAGTCTACTTGTCTACAAAACAAGTCTACAAAACTACTTACGTAAAAAGTCATTTTTCTATCTAGTCTAGCCTCGTCTGTTTAGCCTTGTCTATTTAATCTTCTCTAGTCAAGTTCATATTACCGAAACGCTCGAATACAAATCATCCGATCTAGATGTTAGTCGAGTATAAAGTTTGAGGTATTAAGTTTGGGCCGGAAGGACGATATGCGGCTGATAGCGTAACGACGCTCTCCCCTCGCAATCGCCGATAGCGATCAGTAATCAGCGGGCTCCGTGCTGACGTGTAATTCGCCGATAATGGGAGATTAGGCGACCGGCGACCAAGGGTGAGCCAGTGGATTACTGGCACATCGTTTACCGATTCGACTTGTCCATCGTGTCGAGATGTTTGCGAACTGGACAAGATTTGCTAGCTTGCGAGATGGAAAAAATACATCAAAACACATTTTAATGATGACAGACCATGCTCTCCGCCAGCGATAGATCATATATTGAATGAAAAGAAATAACCGGAGATGACGTTGTGCATGCAATAAAAGCACAGGGAAACGGAAAAGCTACCGGTCCCGATAAAATCAACGTTGAAATGCTTAATCTGATTGCAAAGGCCTAGACTTAATAACAGCATTGTTTAAGCGATTATATAGCTCAAGCAAGATACCGTTTTAAATCAACATTCGTGACCCTGCCAAAGAAACCCAACGCCTCACAATGTGATGACTATCGGATGGTAAGTCTTAGGTCCCGTGTCCTGAAACCCTTTCTTAGGATCATCCACACGCGAATATACAAGAAGTGCGAATATCAGATGGACAACACCCAGTTTGGATTCCGACTCGGAACACGTGAAGCAATCTTTTCCCTAAACGTAACGACACAGAGGTGTAGAGACATGCATGTGAATGTATTTGCATGTTTCATAGATTATCGAAAGGCGTTCGACTGTGTTAATCATCAGAAGATGGTCGGAATTCTACGAACAACCGGAGTCTACGAACCGGACCTAAGTTTCATATCAGAAACCTGGGTCATACCTGGGTTATGTGATGAGAGGTGATATATACGAAACATTACGCGGGTACAAGTAAAATGGAAAAGATCAGTAGGAAGACGCCGGAACTCGTGGCTGAAAGATTTGTTCGACCGCTCGTCTGCAGGAATCTTTCGTAGCTAAAATTGCCATTTGTATCGCCAATCTTCGGTAGGAGAGGGCGTGATAAGAAGAAGAATAAGATCTGCTAATGTTATACACGAAGATACTTTGAAATTGACATTTTCAAGCTAAAAGCGAAATGACCATTTCAAGTTCCATATTCCAAATCGGCGTAAACAAACATTTAAATTCTCTGCGGAACTTTAACCACCCAAAACCGAATTTTGAACGGCAATGTGCTGTCGGAGCACTCGCGCCCGCGATTAATAAACTTTAAGCTCACTCACTACTTGGCATCTTGGCGCTCAATCTCTTGCAGGTACCTAAAAACCTACCTTTGTGCAGTGGACGGTGGCCCGCACTTTTCTGAGACCCTGAGCGGCAGGCGTCCTCCCTGCCCTACAGGCGCCTCCTGCAGTCTGCGCCGCTCCCCCAACCATATCCACCAGCCAAAGGGAAGGGTTCCATCACTACCTGACGTTTACGGGTTTAAAGTTTCGCGAATCTAACACAAAACACGCGCACTATCAGCAAAGTTTCGGACAATTTCCCTAAACATTTTAAATTCGCGAATCTAACACTCCCGACTTTAAGCCTTGTTTGCGGTTGGCTCTCGGATGAAAATAAAATACTTCCCTAAGCAGTATCTAGAAACGGCACCTAGACACATTTAGTCTAAACCGACGCGCGCGGGTGCTCATCCAGCTTGTCCGGTGAGGCACAAGTATGAACGGCACTGGGTGGAAGGATTCGCCACTGTCTGGTGGGACAGTGTTACCAGGGGGCGCCGCGTGGAGGCTCCTTCCCTGCCCCCCAATTTTTATAGAGGTTTACTGCTCTAGATCCGCTGACTTTAAATTTTGACGAAAAATTTAGATTTGTGGGATGGAACAGTTCTTGAGATTTGTAAACTCTAATTTCCTAACTTTTGTAAATATTGGCCTAAAAAGTTGAAACTTTGCAAATTTGTTGCTAACAATGAAACTTAGAAATGTTGCAAATTTCATTAAATTACTGCTATTTGCAAACTTTCTAGACTCACCAAGTTTTCAAGTTTCTTGAGATTTGTAAAATTTAATTCGCTAACTTTTGCAAATATTTGCCTAGAAAGTTGAAACTTTGCAAATTTGTTGCTAACAATGAAACTAAGAAACGTTGCAAATTTCATTAAATTACGCCAATTTGCAAACTTTCTAGAGTCTTCAAGTTTCTTGAGATTTGTAAAATTTAATTCGCTAACTTTTGCAAATATTTGCCTAGAAAGTTGAAACTTTGCAAATTTGTTGCTAACAATGAAACTAAGAAACGTTGCAAATTTCATTAAATTACGCCAATTTGCAAACTTTCTAGAGTCTTCAAGTTTCTTGAGATTTGTAAAATTTAATTCGCTAACTTTTGCAAATATTTGCCTAGAAAGTTGAAACTTTGCAAATTTGTTGCTAACAATGAAACTAAGAAACGTTGCAAATTTCATTAAATTACGCCAATTTGCAAACTTTCTAGAGTCTTCAAGTTTCTTGAGATTTGTAAAATTTAATTCGCTAACTTTTGCAAATATTTGCCTAGAAAGTTGAAACTTTGCAAATTTGTTGCTAACAATGAAACTAAGAAACGTTGCAAATTTCATTAAATTACGCCAATTTGCAAACTTTCTAGAGTCTTCAAGTTTCTTGAGATTTGTAAAATTTAATTCGCTAACTTTTGCAAATATTTGCCTAGAAAGTTGAAACTTTGCAAATTTGTTGCTAACAATGAAACTAAGAAACGTTGCAAATTTCATTAAATTACACCATTTCGCAAACTTTCTAGATTCTCCAAGTTTCTTGAGATTTGTAAAATATAATTCGCTAACTTTTGCAAATATTTGCCTAGAAAGTTGAAACTTTGCAAATTTGTTGGTAACAATGAAACTAAGAAACGTTGCAAATTTCATTAAATTACACCAATTTGCAAACTTTCTAGAGTCTTCAAGTTTCTTGAGATTTGTAAAATTTAATTCGTTAACTTTTGCAAATATTTGTCTAGAAAGTTAAAACTTTGCAAATTTGTTGCTAATAATGAAACTAAGAAACGTTGCAAATTTCATTAAATTACACCAATTTGCTAACTTTCTAGATTCTCCAAGTTTCTTGAGATTTGTAAAATTTAATTCGCTAACTTTTGCAAATATTTGTCTAGAAAGTTAAAACTTTGCAAATTTGTTGCTAATAATGAAACTAAGAAACGTTGCAAATTTCATTAAATTACACCAATTTGCAAACTTTCTAGATTCTCCAAGTTTCTTGAGATTTGTAAAATTTAATTCGCTAACTTTTGCAAATATTTGCCTAGAAAGTTGAAACTTTGCAAATTTGTTGCTAACAATGAAACTAAGAAAGGTTGCAAATTTCATTAAATTACGCCAATTTGCAAACTTTCTAGATTCTCCAAGTTTCTTGAGATTTGTAAAATTTAATTCGCTAACTTTTGCAAATATTTGCCTAGAAAGTTCAAACTTTGCAAATTTGTTGCTAACAATGAAACTAAGAAACGTTGCAAATTTCATTAAATTACGCCAATTTGCAAACTTTCTAGATTCTCCAAGTTTCTTGAGATTTGTAAAATTTAATTCGCTAACTTTTGCAAATATTCACCTAGAAAGTTGAAACTTTGCCAATTTGTTGCTAATAATAAAACTAAGAAACGTTGCAAATTTCATTAAATTACGCCAATTTGCAAACTTTCTAGATTCTCCAAGTTTCTTGAGATTTGTAAAATTTAATTCGTTAACTTTTGCAAATATTTGTCTAGAAAGTTAAAACTTTGCAAATTTGTTGCTAATAATGAAACTAAGAAACGTTGCAAATTTCATTAAATTACGCCAATTTGCAAACTTTCTAGACTCGCCAAGTTTCCAAGTTTCTTAAGATTTGTAAAATTTAATTTGCTAACTTTGGCAAATATTCGCCTGGAAAGTTGAACCTTTGCAAATTTGTTGCTAACAATGAAACTAAGAAACGTTGCAAATTTCATTAAATTACACCATTTCGCAAACTTTCTAGATTCTCCAAGTTTCTTGAGATTTGTAAAATATAATTCGCTAACTTTTGCAAATATTTGCCTAGAAAGTTGAAACTTTGCAAATTTGTTGGTAACAATGAAACTAAGAAACGTTGCAAATTTCATTAAATTACACCAATTTGCAAACTTTCTAGAGTCTTCAAGTTTCTTGAAATTTGTAAAATTTAATTCGTTAACTTTTGCAAATATTTGTCTAGAAAGTTAAAACTTTGCAAATTTGTTGCTAATAATGAAACTAAGAAACGTTGCAAATTTCATTAAATTACACCAATTTGCTAACTTTCTAGATTCTCCAAGTTTCTTGAGATTTGTAAAATTTAATTCGCTAACTTTTGCAAATATTTGTCTAGAAAGTTAAAACTTTGCAAATTTGTTGCTAATAATGAAACTAAGAAACGTTGCAAATTTCATTAAATTACACCAATTTGCAAACTTTCTAGATTCTCCAAGTTTCTTGAGATTTGTAAAATTTAATTCGCTAACTTTTGCAAATATTTGCCTAGAAAGTTGAAACTTTGCAAATTTGTTGCTAACAATGAAACTAAGAAACGTTGCAAATTTCATTAAATTACGCCAATTTGCAAACTTTCTAGATTCTCCAAGTTTCTTGAGATTTGTAAAATTTAATTCGCTAACTTTTGCAAATATTTGCCTAGAAAGTTCAAACTTTGCAAATTTGTTGCTAACGATGAAACTAAGAAACGTTGCAAATTTCATTAAATTACGCCAATTTGCAAACATTCTAGACTAACCAAGTTTTCAAGTTTCTTGAGATTTGTAAAATTTAATTCGCTAACTTTTGCAAATATTCGCCTAAAAAGTTCAAACTTTGCAAATTTGTTGCAAACAATGAAACTAAGAAACGTTGCAAATTTCATTAAATTACGCCAATTTGCAAACATTCTAGACTCACCAAGTTTTCAAGTTTCTTGAGATTTGTAAAATTTAATTCGCTAACTTTTGCAAATATTCGCCTAGAAAGTTGAAACTTTGCAAATTTGTTGCTAACAATGAAACTAAGAAACGTTGCAAATTTCATTAAATTACGCCAATTTGCAAACATTCTAGACTCACCAAGTTTTCAAGTTTCTTGAGATTTGTAAAATTTAATTCGCTAACTTTTGCAAATATTCGCCTAGAAAGTTGAAACTTTGCAAATTTGTTGCTAACAATGAAACTAAGAAACGTTGCAAATTTCATTAAATTACACCAATTTGCAAACTTTCCAGATTCTCCAAGTTTCTTGAGTTTTGTAAAATTTAATTCGCTAACTTTTGCAAATATTTGCCAAAAAAGTTGAAACTTTGCAAATTTGTTGTTAACAACAAGACTAAGAAGCCTTGTTTAATCTTGTCTAGTCTTGTTCAGCCTTGTTCAGTCTTGTCCAGTCTTGTCCCAGTCTTGCCTAGTCTTGTCCAGTCTTGTCCAGTCCTGTCTAGTATTGCTCAATGTTTTAGTCTTATTTGTCTAATCTGTATAATGTTATATACATAGTCTATGTAGCATATAGTAACAATACATGGATAATATAAGTTAAATAATCAATAAATATTAAATGTATGAATTTCAAATAATAATTTTTGTTGTTAATTTCCCAAAAACTCTGAAATTGCGGGCAAAATTTTGGCAAAAAAGTTGCAAAGTTGTGAATAAGTCGTTAGAAAACAAGTGAAAATCAATAAAAATGAAAAAGGATTGAAATATTTGTTTGTAAATTGAATAAGTAATTTGCAATCGCCAAAAAAAATGAGTTTTGAGTAAAATCGCTAAAAAATCCGCAAAAAAAAACATCACCAAACAATGTGATGCCAATTATCGATAATAATTACGCCAATTCTGACCTTAAAATCAGTCGAAAATCGCCGAAAACTCGCCAGAAATCGATGGATCGGCGTCGCAGCAGCGTCTCGCTCACCCGTCTTCGAGAAACTACACGCTAATTAGGAGAAATGCAACGCTGCCGCGAGATAAAAAACACACAACATACTTCGGCAGTCGGGCTGAGGTGCGAATTGGACCAATCAGGAAGCGATCTGCGGCAATCTCGTCCGCACTCCGCACAAAAAAACGTCAACACCCCCTCCCCGCGTATCAGTTGCGAGTAACAAAAAGACACCAAAACATTTATTAGATTTGAATTCAATTTATAAAATTAAATTCAAAGGAAAATAAAAATAAATTAAATTTAAGAAAATTAAAATAAATTAAAACTGCTTTAAGATTAGTTTCTAGTCTTAAACTAAATCAGAACTAGATTAAATTCGTCAGAAATTTATTCTAGTATTTAGTATTAGATTTGTAATTAGATTCGTAATTAGATTTGTAATTAGATTAAGAAAGAGTGTTAGGTTTAGTCAAGGCTAGATAAGACTACCACATTAAATCAGTCAAGAATAGACAACACTAGCTAGATAGGCAAGACTAGACAAGACTGAACAAGACTGGACAAGACTGGACAAGACTGGACAAGACTGGACAAGACTGGACAAGACTAGACAAGAGTGACCAAGGCTGGACAAGGTTGGACAAGCCTGGACAAGACTGGACAAGGTTGGACAAGCCTGGACAAGACTGGACAAGACTAGACAAGACTGACCAAGGCTGGACAAGACTGGACATGGTTGGACAAGGTTGGACAAGCCTGAACAAGACTGGACAAGACTAGACAAGACTGGACAAGACTGGAAAAAACTGGACAAGACTGGACAAGTCTGGACAAGACTGGACAAGACTGGACAAGACTGGACAAGACGACAAGACTAGACAAAACTGACCAAGGCTGGACAAGACTGGACAAGACTGGACAAGGTTGGACAAGCCTGGACAAGACTGGACAAGACTAGACAAGACTGACCAAGGCTGGACAAGACTGGACAAGGTTGGACAAGGTTGGACAAGCCTGGACAAGACTGGACAAGACTAGACAAGACTGGACAAGACTGGAAAAAACTGGACAAGGTTGGACAAGCCTGGACAAGACTGGACAAGACTAGACAAGACTGGACAAGTCTGGACAAGACTGGACAAGACTGGACAAGACTGGACAAAAGTGAACAAGACTGGAAAAGACTGGACAAGATTAGACAAGACTGACCAAGGCTGGACAAGACTGGACAAGACTGGACAAGACTGGACAAGACTGGACAAGGTTGGACAAACCTGGACAAGACTGGATAAGACTAGACAAGACTGACCAAGGCTGGACAAGACTGGACAAGACTGGACAAGCCTGGACAAGGTTGGACAAGCTTGGACAAGACTGGACAAGACTAGACAAGACTGGACAAGACTAGAAAAGACTGGACAAGGTTGGACAAGCCTGGACAAGACTGGACAAGACTAGACAAGACTAGACAAGACTGGACAACTCTGGACAAAACTGGACTAGACTGGAAAAGCCTGGACAAGGTTGGACAAGACTGGAGAAGACTGGACAAGGTTGGACAAGCCTGGACAAGACTGGACAAGACTAGACAAGACTGACCAAGGCTGCACAAGACTGGACAAGGTTGGACAAGGTTGGACAAGCCTGAACAAGTCTGGATAAGACTAGACAAGACTGGACAAGTCTGGACAAGACTGGACAAGACTGGACTAGACTGAAAAAGCCTGGACAAGACTGGACAAGACTAGACAAGACTGGGCAAGTCTGGAGAAGACTGGACAAGACTAGACAAGACTGGACAAATGTGAACAAGACTGGAAAAGAATGGACAAAGTTGGACAAGCCTGGACAAGACGACAAGACTGGACAAGACTGGACAAGACTAGACAAGACTGACCAAGGCTGGACAAGACTGGACAAGGTTGGACAAGGTTGGACAAGCCTGGACAAGACTGGACAAGACTAGACAAGACTGGACAAGACTGGAAAAAACTGGACAAGGTTGGACAAGCCTGGACAAGACTGGACAAGACTAGACAAGACTGGACAAGTCTGGACAAGACTGGACAAGACTGGACAAGACTGGACAAAAGTGAACAAGACTGGAAAAGACTGGACAAGATTAGACAAGACTGACCAAGGCTGGACAAGACTGGACAAGACTGGACAAGACTGGACAAGACTGGACAAGGTTGGACAAACCTGGACAAGACTGGATAAGACTAGACAAGACTGACCAAGGCTGGACAAGACTGGACAAGACTGGACAAGCCTGGACAAGGTTGGACAAGCTTGGACAAGACTGGACAAGACTAGACAAGACTGGACAAGACTAGAAAAGACTGGACAAGGTTGGACAAGCCTGGACAAGACTGGACAAGACTAGACAAGACTAGACAAGACTGGACAACTCTGGACAAAACTGGACTAGACTGGAAAAGCCTGGACAAGGTTGGACAAGACTGGAGAAGACTGGACAAGGTTGGACAAGCCTGGACAAGACTGGACAAGACTAGACAAGACTGACCAAGGCTGCACAAGACTGGACAAGGTTGGACAAGGTTGGACAAGCCTGAACAAGTCTGGATAAGACTAGACAAGACTGGACAAGTCTGGACAAGACTGGACAAGACTGGACTAGACTGAAAAAGCCTGGACAAGACTGGACAAGACTAGACAAGACTGGACAAGTCTGGAGAAGACTGGACAAGACTAGACAAGACTGGACAAATGTGAACAAGACTGGAAAAGAATGGACAAAGTTGGACAAGCCTGGACAAGACGACAAGACTAGACAAGACTGGACAAGGCTGGACAAGCCTGGACAAGACTGGACAAGACTAGACAAGACTGGACAAGACTGGAAAAAACTGGACAAAGTTGGACAAGCCTGGACAAGACTGGACAAGACTAGACAAGACTGGACAAGTCTGGACAAGACTGGACAAGACTGGACAAGACTGGACAAGAGTCAACAAGACTGGAAAAGACTGGACAAGGTTGGACAAGCCTGGACAAAACTGGACAAGACTAGACAAGACTGACCAAGGCTAGACAAGACTGGACAAGACTGGACAAGACAGGAAAAGACTGGACAAGGTTGGACAAGCCTGGACAAGACTGGACAAGGTTTGACAAGCCTGGACAAGACTGAACAAGACTGGACAAGAGTGAACAAGACTGGAAAAGACTGGACAAAGTTGGACAAGCCTGGACAAGACTGGACAAGACTAGACAAGACTGACCAAGGCTGGACAAGACTGGACAAGACTGGACAAGGTTAAACAAGGTTGGACAAGCCTGGACAAGACTGGACAAGACTAGACAAGTCTGACCAAGGCTGGACAAGACTGGACAAGACTGGACAAGACTAGACAAGACTGACCAAGGCTGGACAAGACTGGATAAGACTGGACAAGACTGGACAAAGTTGGACAAGCCTGGACAAGACTGGACAAGACTAGACAAGACTGACCAAGGCTGGACAAGACTGGACAAGACTGGACAAGACTGGACAAGGTTGGACAAGCCTGGACAAGACTGGACAAGACTAGACAAGACTGACCAAGGCTGGACAAGACTGGACAAGACTGGACAAGACTGGACAAGGTTGGACAAGCCTGGACAAGACTGGACAAGACTAGACAAGACTGGACAAGACTGGAAAAGACTGGACAAGGTTGGACAAGCCTAGACAAGACTGGACAAGACTGGACAAGACTAGACAAGACTGGACAAGTCTGGACAAGACTGGACAAGACTGGACAAGAGTGAACAAGACTGGACAAGTCTTTACAAGACTGGACAAGACTAGACAAGACTGACCAAGGCTGGACAAGACTGGACAAGACTGGACAAGACAGGACAAGACTGGAAAAGACTGGATAAGGTTGGACAAGCCTGGACCAGACTGGACAAGACTAGACAAGACTGGACAAGTCTGGACAAGACTGGACAAGACTGGACAAGACTGGAAAAGACTGGACAAGGTTGGACAAGCCTGGACAAGACAGGACAAAACTAGACAAGACTGGACAAGTCTGGACAAGACTGGACAAGACTGGACATGACTGGACAAGAGTGAACAAGACTGGAAAAGACTGGAAAAGGTCGGACAAGACTAGACAAGACTGACCAAGGCTGGACAAGACTGGACAAGACTGGACAAGACTGGACAAGACTGGAAAAAACTGGACAAGGTTGGACAAGCCTGGACAAGACTGGACAAGACTAGACAAGACTGGAGAAGTCTGGACAAGACTGGACAAGTCTGGACAAGACTGGACAAGACTGGACAAGACAAGACAAGACTGGACAAGACTGGACAAGACTGGACAAGACTGGACAAGTCTTGACAAGGCTGGACAAGCTGGACGAGACTGGACAAGACTGGACAAGACTGGACAAGATCGTACAATATTGGACAAGACTGGACATGACTAGACAAGACTAGACAAGATTCTAGTCTTGTCTATTTAATTCTTTACAGGTTTAGTCTTATGAAATCTAGTCCAGTCTATTAAATAATAATTAATGCGACAATATAGTTTCAAAGGGTCTTGTTGCCTTGTATCGAGTGGGTAGAATGTCGAGATTGTCAGGGCAAGGAAGATTAATTACAAAATAATATTAACAAGACCCTGGTGGAGGAGCCGGGAAGGACGCGCCGATCGGGAGTTGGGGCGATAGAACTGTGTCAAGGATTAAGGACTTAGTTCAATAACAGCACTCTTATCGTTTTATCTTATCGTTATCTACGTCTACGCTGTTTGTATTTCTACAGCACGAGTTGTAGACTTGTCTGTCTAGTCTTGTCTGTCTAGTCTTGTCTGTCTAGTCTTGTCTGTCTAGTCTTGTCTGTCTAGTCTTGTCTGTCTAGTCTTGTCTGTCTAGTCTTGTCTGTCTAGTCTTGTCTGTCTAGTCTTGTCTGTCTAGTCTTGTCTGTCTAGTCTTGTCTGTCTAGTCTTGTCTGTCTAGTCTTGTCTGTCTAGTCTTGTCTGTCTAGTCTTGTCTGTCTAGCCTTGTCTGTCTAGTCTTGTCTGTCTAGTCTTGTCTGTCTAGTCTTGTCTGTCTAGTCTTGTCTGTCTAGTCTTGTCTGTCTAGTCTTGTCTGTCTAGTCTTGTCTGTCTAGTCTTGTCTGTCTAGTCTTGTCTGTCTAGTCTTGTCTGTCTAGTCTTGTCTGTCTAGTCTTGTCTGTCTAGTCTTGTCTGTCTAGTCTTGTCTGTCTAGTCTTGTCTGTCTAGTCTTGTCTGTCTAGTCTTGTCTGTCTAGTCTTGTCTCTCTAGTCTTGTCTGTCTAGTCTTGTCTGTCTAGTCTTGTCTGTCTAGTCTTGTCTGTCTAGTCTTGTCTGTCTAGTCTTGTCTGTCTAGTCTTGTCTGTCTAGTCTTGTCTGTCTAGTCTTGTCTGTCTAGTCTTGTCTGTCTAGTCTTGTCTGTCTAGTCTTATCTGTCTAGTCTTGTCTCTCTACTCTTATCTGTCTACTATTACATGTCTAATCTTATCAAGTCGATTTATTGTATCAGTTTGCTCCTGCGTGGGTAAAGTCGGTCTTTATGACCTTTCCATTTACGTTCGATTTGGGGAATTTACGAGCCCTTATTTATAAACCCTCTGTGAAAACGGCGACGATAGAACGAAGAGACGCGGGTAAGAGGCCAAAGGAAAAATAACGTTTGGGGACGAAAGGTCAAGTCGCTGTATAGACGACCCTAATTGCCATCCCCAAATCAAATTGATACAATCTACTGAAAATAATCTAGGGGCGAGACTATACGAGAGGCAGAGTATACAAGAGGCAGATCAGACTAGACTAGACTTAACGGATGAAATCGAAAAAATATTAAGTTTTGGTTTAAAGATTAATTTTGATTTATATTTTGTTTGCAATGTGTTTCGTAATCTTTGAAATTCTGCTAAGGCAGAACTTGCAAAAGGCAGAAGATGACCTTGCAAAAGGCAGAACATGAGGATTATTGAACAACTTTCTTTCATTAAGTTGCAAACTTTTTGCAAACTGCGACTTGCGGTCATGTAAGCTTGACCTTTTGCAAAAGTTCTTCTTCTCAAATGAACGACAGCCTTGTCTACGGCGGTAATTTATGGATAGCAACAGCCCAACACAAAATGATAGGAGATAGGATGATAAGTTCACAAGTTGCAAACTTTGTACACGACTTACGGCCGCGTAAGCTCGACCTTTTTCAAAAGTTCTTCCCAAATGCACGACAGCTTTCTATGCGGCGGTAATTTATGGACAGAAATAGCCCAACTCAAAATGATTGGAGATATTATGATAAGTTCACAAATTGCAAACTTTTTACACGATTTACGACCGCGTAAGCTCAGCCTTTTGCAACAGTTCTTCTTCCCAAATGAACGACAGCCTTGTCTACTACGGTAATGTATAGACAGTAACACCCCAACTCAAAGTGATAGGAAACGTTTCGTTGCAGATTAATTTGGTCGATTGGGAAAAGAGCTGATGGTCATCCAACGCATGCACAGATCTCATAAATCATAGCTAAGAACCTCCTCGATCACCTCAGCTTTCAAACCACAAAAACCGCATCAAAATCGGTCCATTCGTTTAGGAGCTACGATGCCATAAACAGTCATGTATTCGGACAGAGTGACAGACGGACACGCCAAGCTTATATCACCCCTATTTTTGTGTGGAGGGTTAAAAATGGAGCTTTCATGATCTAGTGCGCTGTACGTGTATTGTGGCGTGCTTAAGACTACTTTAGGTCGAATCGCCGTTTCAATATGTGCATAGTAATTCACGACTTGCGGCCACGTAAGCTTGACTTTTTGCAAAAGCTCTTCTTCCTAAATGAACGACAGCCTTGTCTACGGCGGTAATTTATAGACAGTAACACCCCAACTCAAAATAATAGGAAACATTTCGTTACAGATTAAATTTATCGAGTGGGAAATGAGCTGATGGTCATCCAACGCACGCGCAGATCTCATGAATTACAGCTAAGAACCTCCTCGATCAGCTCAGCTTTCGAATAAAAAAAACCGTATCAAAATCGGTCCATTCGTTTAGGAGCTGCGATGCCATAAACAGCCACGTATTCGGACAGACTGACAGACGGACACGTCAAACTTATATCACCCCTGTTGTCGTGTGGAGGGGCGAAAATGGTTAATTTATGGACAGTAAGAGCCCAACTAAAAATGATAGGAAACATTCGGTTGCAAATGAATTTTGTGGATTGGGAAATGAGCTGATGGTCATCCAACGCATGCACAATTCTCATGAATTACAGCTAAGAACCACCTCGATCAGCTCAGCTTTAAAACCACAAAAACCGCATCAAAATCGGTCCATTTATTTAGGAGCTGCGATGCCATAAACAGTCACGTATTCGGACAGACTGACAGACGGACACGTCTTAATTATTAAACCAAACTTAAATCACCGCTGTTGTTGTGTGGGGGCTTGAAAATTGATCTCTCATGATTAGATTTAGTGTGCAGTACGTGTATTGTGGCGTGCTTGAGACTAGTTTAGCTCGAATCGCCGTTTCAATATGTACATAGTAATTCTACAAGTCTTATTATTCTCAATTTTTCCGTGTATTTTTTAATGAAAACTTGTAAAACACAAACAAAAATAAAGCTCGGCTTCATTTCAAATCGATAAGAGAAAAATCAATGTGCGTTAACTCATTTAGCCGACATTTACTCGACCAACAGTCTCGTTTTGTTTGTATGCCATAGTCTTATCTATTCAGGCTTATCTAGATTTGGATATCTAGTCTTAGTCTTGTCTGTCTAGTCTTGTCTGTCTAGTCTTATCTGTCTAGTCTTGTCTGTCTAGTCTTGTCTGTCTAGTCTTGTCTGTCTAGTCTTGTCTGTCTAGTCTTGTCTGTCTAGTCTTGTCTGTCTAGTCTTGTCTGTCTAGTCTTGTCTGTCTAGTCTTGTCTGTCTAGTCTTGTCTGTCTAATCTTGTCTGTCTAGTCTTGTCTGTCTAGTCTTGTCTGTCTAGTCTAGTGTGTCTAGTCTTGTCTGTCTAGTCTTATCAGTCTAGTCTTGTCTGTCCAGTCTTGTCTGTCTAGTCTTGTCTATCTAGTCTTGTAATACCTGCAATATAAACTAGTGGCTTTTTATCCGGGCGGCTTTTTCTCCATTGTCACGTAATAATAAAGCGGAGAAAAAGAGAAAAATAGCTTACAGAAAAAATTGTCGGACGTAAAGAAAGAGCTGCAAGTACAACTTAATGGTTTCGTAATGAGTTTCTATTTTGCATAACAATTGTAGTGCAGCGAAACCGTTATATCGGGGGGCGGGTGGCGCCGCGTCGCGTAACCCTGCGCGGGGAGAGGCCGCGGATTGAACCCGGAGAAAGGAGGAACTAACGTTGAAATTATATAAAAATGCAGAGTGCGATATTAATCTCAATTAAAACTCCGGTGCACAAAGCGATCCGGGGGATTAACGCGACTCGCGCGCCCCCTCCGGCCCAGGCCCCGCTGCCGGCGAATGATTAAAATTCTTTTGTTTATTCTTCGCGGCGCCCGCGTTTTATTTACGCACAACAAAAGCGGGATTTACTTCATGCCGTATGGAATATTCAGGCATTATTCAATTATTCCGTTTGGCGACTCGAGTCGGACGGAGGGCCAAGATTAGGCACGAGTTCACGGTCATGTCAGCGTTGTCAAGATTATAACTGGATTAGATTAATTGAATAAACAAAATTTGCAAAAATTACCAAAATCTAAAAAATTACCAAATTCACAAAAAAAAAAAATGGTAAAAATTAGCAAAATTACTAAATTTGCAAAAATTACCAAAATCTAAAAAATTACCAAATTCACAAAAAAAAAAAAATTGTAAAAATTACCAAAATTACTAAATTTGCAAAAATTACCAAAATCTAAAAAATTACCAAATTCACAAAAAAAACAAATTTTGTAAAAATTAGCAAAATTTCTAAATTTGCAAAAATTACCAAAATCTAAAAAATTACCAAATTCACAAAAAAAAAAAAAAAAATTGTAAAAATTAGCAAAATTACTAAATTTGCAAATATTACCAAAATATAAAAAATTACCAAATTCACAAAAAAAACAAATTTTGTAAAAATTAGCAAAATTACTAAATTTGCAAAAATTACCAAAATCTAAAAAATTACCAAATTCACAAAACAAAACAAAAAATTGTAAAAATTAGCAAAATTACTAAATTTGCAAATATTACCAAAATCTAAAAAATTACCAAATTCACAAAAAAAAACAAAATTTGTAAAAATTAGCAAAATTACTAAATTTGCAAAAATTACCAAAATCTAAAAAATTACCAAATTCACAAAAAAAAAAATTGTAAAAATTAGCAAAATTACTAAATTTGCAAATATTACCAAAATCTAAAAAATTACCAAATTCACAAAAAAAAAAACAAAATTTGTAAAAATTAGCAAAATTACTAAATTTGCAAATATTACCAAAATCTAAAAAATTACCAAATTCACAAAAAAAAACAAAATTTGTAAAAATTAGCAAAATTACTAAATTTGCAAAAATTACCAAAATCTAAAAAATTACCAAATTCACAAAAAAAAAACAAAATTTGTAAAAATTAGCAAAATTACTAAATTTGCAAAAATTACCAAAATCTAAAAAATTACCAAATTCACAAAAAAAAAACAAAATTTGTAAAAATTAGCAAAAATTACAAAAATCTAAAAAATTACCAAATTCAAAAAAAAACAAAATTTGTAAAAATTAGCAAAAATTACAAAAATCTAAAAAATTACCAAATTCACAAAAAAAAAAAAATTTGTAAAAATTAGCAAAATTACTAAATTTGCAAAAATTACCAAAATCTAAAATATTACCAAATTCACCAAAAAACAAAATTTGCAAAAATTGCCAAAATCTAAAAAATTACCAAATTCACAAAAAAAAACAAAATTTGTAAAAATTACAAAAAATTACTAAATTTGCAAGAATTACCAAAATCTAAAAAATTACCAAATTCACCAAAAAACAAAATTTGCAAAAATTACCAAATTTGCAAAAATTACCAAAATTACAAATTTTGCAAAAATTACCAAAATGTTAGTACTTTTTTAAACGCAGACTACTTTTTTACTGCGCAGGTACTTTCTTACTTTTTTTAAAGCAGAAAATCTCGGTAACCACACCAGCCCCAACAATCCAGTTTACACTCAGACCTTTAAAAACCTTAAAAGCAACCGACCAAAACCCATAAACCCCTAACCACAATTTAATCCCTTCGAAAATTGTTCTCAAAAAATACGAATTTTCAAACATTCAAAAACCTTACTAAACCTCGACGAACGCCAAAACTAAAACCACGAAAATCATCCCCAATCCTTGCTCTTTAATTTAGTACCAAAAATGTTATACCACCCGTAAAATTCAATGGGTTCTTGATCAAAGAAGCACGGTGTGTTTTTCGAATTCAACTTTTTTTGTTTTAAAGTTTTTTGAGATTTTTTTTAGGAAAATTGAAACCCATATAAAGGAGAATAAAAAACATGTAGGTAATGTTTAAGGTATTGAAGTTTGGGTTCCAAAAATGGGGTATAAATGGTAATTTTCAGGGTTTTTTTGGAATTTTTCGTGGGAAGAATTTAGATATTTTGCAAAACCCTCAAGTTTTCTTATAGGAAATTTCATCAGGAACACCCACCCGGATTTAGATTAATAATCGAAAAAAACTAAATATTAATGAGTCGCTCTGTTAATGTGTTCTATTTCTGAAACAAATTTAGTTCGTATGTACGAACTGTCGATATTTGAAAACGCATTAGTCCCTTCCATTATTAATCCAATTAATATAATGAAACTGGAACTGAGGAACTAATACAAATGCATAATTTACAGGGCATGATTGACGACGTCCATTAAGTACGTTCATTACGTGATATATGCACGCTGTCCAAAAAGTAATATCTTTTCAGACAATTTTTAACTCAATATTCCAATTATTTAAACTTGTAGATCAGACCAGACCAAACTAAACCAGGTTACACCAGACTAGACGACACTAGATCAGAGTAGACTAGACTAGACTAGGCGGACCAGGCAGACCAGACGGAGCAAGCGGAGCAGGCAGACCATACGGACTAGACAGACTAAACAGGCTTCCTGTATAATCTTAACAAATAATGTCTAATCTAGTCTAATAGGTATTGTAAAATCTGACATAATCTGACCTAGTCTCTTCTATTTATATTTATGCCGTTGCCGATTCCTCCTCGTGGCGGGCGTCGCGACGCAAGTGGGGAAATAAGATTTCCCGGATGACATTTAGATGTATATTCAGTGCGGATTTATGTGTTTTACATGGCGCGGACATTTACAGTGCACTTCGCCCTCACACTCCAACTCCAACCCCGACACCCCAAGCGATGAGACGAACCGCCTCCATATATCCTCTACACTTGCATATTTTAACAATAAATTCACTCGAGATTAGATTAACCCACACAGAGAAGACTAGAAAGTTAGAACTATATAAGACTAAACAGACAGGACTAGACAGACAAGACTAGACAGACAAGACTAGACAAGACTAGACAAGACTAGACAAGACTAGACAAGACTAGACAAGACTAGACAAGACTAGACAAGACTAGACAAGACTAGACAAGACTAGACAAGACTAGACAAGACTAGACAAGACTAGACAAGACTAGACAAGACTAGACAAGACTAGACAAGACTAGACAAGACTAGACAAGACTAGACAAGACTAGACAAGACTAGACAAGACTAGACAAGACTAGACAAGACTAGACAAGACTAGACAAGACTAGACAAGACTAGACAAGACTAGACAAGACTAGACAAGACTAGACAAGACTAGACAAGACTAGACAAGACTAGACAAGACTAGACAAGACTAGACAAGACTAGACAAGACTAGACAAGACTAGACAAGACTAGACAAGACTAGACAAGACTAGACAAGACTAGACAAGACTAGACAAGACTAGACAAGACTAGACAAGACTAGACAAGACTAGACAAGACTAGACAAGACTAGACAAGACTAGACAAGACTAGACAAGACTAGACAAGACTAGACAAGACTAGACAAGAGTAGACAAGACTAGACAAGACTAGACAAGACTAGACAAGACTAGACAAGACTAGACAAGACTAGACAAGACTAGACAAGACTAGACAAGACTAGACAAGACTAGACAAGACTAGACAAGACTAGACAAGACTAGACAAGACTAGACAAGACTAGACAAGACTAGACAAGACTAGACAAGACTAGACAAGACTAGACAAGACTAGACAAGACTAGACAAGACTAGACAAGACTAGACAAGACTAGACAAGACTAGACAAGACTAGACAAGACTAGACAAGACTAGACAAGACTAGACAAGACTAGACAAGACTAGACAAGACTAGACAAGACTAGACAAGACTAGACAAGACTAGACAAGACTAGACAAGACTAGACAAGACTAGACAAGACTAGACAGACAAAACTAGACAGACAAAACTAGACAGACAAGACTAGACAGACAAGACTAGACAGACAAGACTAGACAGACAAGACTAGACAGACAAGACTAGACAGACAAGACTAGACAGACAAGACTAGACAGACAAGACTAGACAGACAAGACTAGACAGACAAGACTAGACAGACAAGACTAGACAGACAAGACTAGACAGACAAGACTAGACAGACAAGACTAGACAGACAAGACTAGACAGACAAGACTAGACAGACAAGACTAGACAGACAAGACTAGACAGACAAGACTAGACAGACAATACTAGACAGACAAGACTAGACAGACAAGACTAGACAGACAAGACTAGACAGACAAGACTAGACAGACAAGACTAGACAGACAAGACTAGACAGACAAGACTAGACAGACAAGACTAGACAGACAAGACTAGACAGACAAGACTAGACAGACAAGACTAGACAGACAAGACTAGACAGACAAGACTAGACAGACAAGACTAGACAGACAAGACTAGACAGACAAGACTAGACAGACAAGACTAGACAGATAAGACTAGACAGACAAGACTAGACAGACAAGACTAGACAGACAAGACTAGACAGACAAGACTAGACAGACAAGACTAGACAGACAAGACTAGACAGACAAGACTAGACAGACAAGACTAGACAGACAAGACTAGACAGACAAGACTAGACAGACAAGACTAGACAGACAAGACTAGACAGACAAGACTAGACAGACAAATCTAGACGGGCAAAACTAGAGAGACAAGACTCGATAGACAAGACTCGACTAGCTGGAATAAATAGAGCAGAGTCGAGGGTTAAGTTCCATAGTTGTTGTATTGTTTGTGTCGTAGGATTTATAGTAAAGCTGGAAATAATGCTGCATGAGTGAGGGCGGTGAATTGAAAAAGTTTTCGCATTAGCCCGCCGGTTTTATTGCCGGCAGAGTAAACAAGTTTCGTCGGAGTCTCGTCCGTCGAGTAATGGGCTGATAAAATAGCGAGGGCGCAATGTTAACAGGCAATGCAAACTGTTATCAGCGTTTATATTAACAGGAATGCAAACTAACTATCTAAGACTAATCTAGACACAATTGACCAATCTAGAAAGAACTAAGTTATCTAGATTAATACAGACGCAATTGACTAATTCAGTCCAAACCTGAAAACTTAGAGAGAACTAAGATAGATAAAACTAATAAGTCTAGACAGGACTAATACATCTAGATAGAACTGACTAATCTAGACGGACCAGATCAATGTAGACAGAACTAACTAATCTAAACAGGACCAGGTCAGGCTCTCAGCCCATACTGCATTATGGTATCAATAGACGTGGCAAATGCGTTCACCACTGCAGCATGGGAAGAAATCACAAAAGAATTGGTGGAACGAAAACTACACAGCCAGGACCCACCAAGGGTTGTAGTGCTACCCAGAAGAAGAAGAAGAAGTGTCCGATTTTGAAGATAACTTTTAATTACGTTGATAAGATATGTTGATAGCTTATCAACGTAATTAAAAGTTATCTTCAAAACCGGACACTTCTTCTTCTTCTTCTTCTGGGTAGCACTACAACCCTTGGTGGGTCTTGGCTGTGTTAACGATTTGCCTCCATCGGTCCCGGTCCCCAACATGGCCTCCTTCCAGTCAACTACCCCCATAGTCTTTAGATCTTTTAAAATGTTGTACTTCCATCTGATGTCTGATGTCCTCTTTCTTGCTGGGTTTCCTTCCCACTTAGAATAGGGAAATAGAGGTCACACGTGTGGTGCCCCAGGGCTCGGTATTGGGACCGCTATTATGGAATAATATATGACGGAATTCTACTGTATCTTAAAAATCTTAATATTGACTGTCCTGCTGACCGATAAAAGTTTGTGAATTCGGTTATGAAGTTGCTTCATGTTTTGACTCACAGCAGGATTACCAGCAGGAATTTGGAAATTTTTTTATTGAATCGGTTAACTCCAGGAAAAAATAAGCTTGAAAATCCTGCAAGAGTTTGTAACGTTTGGTTAATATTAAGTCTCCTGTTTTAAGTCACTGCGGAATCACCAGTAGGAAATTTAAAGCGTACTGAGGCGCTTATGGTTCAGAAAATAACGAGGTTTCAAATCCTGCAAGATTTTTAAACGTGGCTTTAATATTGACTGTCCAGCTGACCGATAAAAGTTTGTGAAATCGGTTATGAAGTCGTTTCATGTTTTAACTCACAGCAGGATTACCAGCAGGAACTTGGAAAATTTTCTTGTATCGGTTAACTCCAGTAAAAATTAGCTTGAAAATCCTGCAAGAGTTTTTAACGTGGGTTTAATATTATGTCTCCTGCTGGGTAGTTTACCAAGACATGTTGAGTTTTGCTAAAGCAATAAAGTGGAACAGTAGGGTTTTGTATTTTAAGCCACTGCGGATTTACCAGCAGAAAATTTTAAGCGTTCTAAGGCGCTTATGGTTCAGAAAATAACAAGGTTTCAAATCGTGTAAGACTTTTAAACGTGGCTTTAATATTGACTGCCCTGCTGACCGTTAAAGTTTGTGAAATCAGTTATGAAGTCGTTTCATGTTTTGACTCACAGCAGGATTACCAGCAGGAATTTGGAAAATTTCCTTGAATCGGTTAACTTCAGGAAAAAATTGCTTGAAAATCCTGCAAGAGTTTTTAACGTTTGTTTAATATTAAGTCTCCTGCTGAGCAGTTTCCGAAGACAAGTTGGGTTTTGTTAAAGCAGTGAAATAGGGCTTTGTGTTTTAAGTCACTGCGGAATCACCAACAGAAAATTTAAAGCGTTCTAAGGCGCTTGTGGTTCAGAAAATAACAAGGTTTCAAATCCTGCAAGATTTTTAAACGAGGGTTTAATATTGACTGTCCTGTTGACCGATAAAAGTTTGTGGAATCGGTTATGAAGTCGTTTCATGTTTTGACTCGCAGCAGGATTACCAGCAGGAATTTGAAAAAATTTCTGGAATCGGTTAACTCCAGCAAAAAATAGCTTGAAAACCCTGCAACGTTTTGTAACATGGGTTTAATATTAAGTCTCCTGCTGAGTAGTTTACCAAGACAAGTTGAGTTTTGTTATAGCAATAAAGTGAATTAGTAGGTTTTTGTGTTTTAAGCCACTGCGGAATGACCAGCACGAAATTTAAAGCGTTCTAAGGCGCGTATGATTCAGAAAATAACAAGGTTTCAAATCCTGCAAGATTTTTAAACGTGGGTTTAATATTGACTCTCCTGTTGACCGATAAAAGTTTGTGAAATCGGTTATGAAGTCGTTTCATGTTTTGACTCACAGCAGGATCACCAGCAGGAACTTGGAAAATTTTCTTGAATCGGTTAACTCCAGGAGAAATTAGCTTGAAAATCCTGCAAGAGTTTTTAACATGGGTTTAATATTAAGCCTCCTGCTGAGCAGTTTACCAAGACAAGTTGAGTTTTGTTAAATCAGTGAAATAGGGCTTTGTGTTTTACATCACTGTGGAATCACCAGCAGGAAATTTAAAGCGTTCTAAGCCGCTAATTGTTCAGAAAAGAACAGAGTTTCAAATCCTGCAAGATTTTTAAACGTGGCTTTAATATTGAATGTCCTGCTAACCGTTCAAAGTTTGTGAAATCAGTTAAGAAGTCGTTTCATGTTTTGACTCACAGCAGGATTACCAGCAGGAATTTGGAAAATTTTCTAGAATCGGTTAACTCGAGCAAAAATTGGCTTGAAAATCCTGCAAGAAGTTTTAACGTGGGTTTAATATTAAGTCTCCTGCTGAGCAGTTTACCAAGACAAAGTTGAGTTTTGTTAAAGCAATAAAGTGAATTAATACGGTTTTGTGTTTTAAGCCACTGCGGCATTACCAGCAGGAAATTTAAAGCGTTCTAAGGCGCTGATTGTTCAGAAAAGAACAGAGTTTCAAATCCTGCAAGATCTTTAATTGTGGCTTTCACATTGACTGTCATGCTGACCGTTAAAGTTTGTGAAATCAGTTATGTTTTAGTCGTTTCATGTTTTGACTCACAGCAGGATTACCAGCAGGATTTTGGAAAATTTTCTTGAATCGGTTAACTCCAGGAAAAAATATCTTGAAAATCCTGCAAGAGTTTTTAACGTTTGTTTAATATAAAGTCTCCTGCTGAGCAGTTTCCGAAGACAAGTTGGGTTTTGTTAAAGTAATGAAATAGAGCTTTGTGTTTTAAGCAACTGCGGATTTACCAGCAGAAAATATAAAGCGTACTAAGGCGCTTATGGTTCAGAAAATAACAAGGTTTCAAATCGTGCAAGACTTTTAAACGTGGCTTTAATATTGACTGCCCTGCTGACCGTTAAAATTTGTGAAATCAGTTATGAAGTCGTTTCATGTTTTGACTCACAGCAGGATTACCAGCAGGAAATTGGAAAATTTTCTGGAATCGGTTAACTCCAGCAAAAATTAGATTGAAAATCCTGCAAGGGGTTTTAACTTAGGTTTAATAGTCTCCTGATGAGCAGTTTACCAAGACAAGTTGGGTTTTGTTAAAGCAATGAAATAGGGGCTTGTGTATTAAGTCACTGCGGAGTCACTAGCAGGAAATTTAAAGCGTTCTAAGGAGCCTATGGTTCAGAAAATAACAAGGTTTCAAATCCTGCAAGATTTTTAAACGTGTCTTTAAAATTTACTGTCCTGATGACCTGTAAAATTTTTTGACATCGGTTATAAAGTCGTTTCATGTTTTGGCTCACAGCAGGATTACCAGCAGGAATTTGGAAAATTTTCTTGAACCGGTTAACTCCAGGAAAAATTAGCTTGAAAGCCTGCAAAGGGTTTTAACGTGGGTTTAATATTAAGTCTCCTGCTGAGCAGTTTACCAAGACAAGTTGGGTGTTGTTAAAGTAATGAAATAGGGCTTTGTGTTTTAAGTCACTGCGGAATCACCAACAGAAAATTTAAAGCGTTCTAAGGCGCCTGTGGTTCAGAAAATAACAAGGTTTCAAATCCTGCAAGATTTTTAAACGTGGGTTTAATATTGACTGTCCTGTTGACCGATAAAAGTTTGTGAAATCGGTTATGAAGTCGTTTCATGTTTTGACTCACAGCAGGATCAGCAGCAGGAATTTGGAAAATTTTCTTGAATCGGTTAACTCCAGCAAAAATTAGCTTGAAAATCCTGCAAGCGTTTTTAACGTGGGTTTAATATTAAGTCTCCTGCTGAGCAGTTTCCGAAGACAAGTTGGGTTTTGTTAAAGCAATGAAATCGGGCTTTGTGTTTTAAGTCACTGTGGAATCACCAGCAGGAAATTTAAAGTGTTCTACGGCGCTTGTGGTTCAGAAAATAACAAGGTTTCAAATCCTGAAAGATTTTTGAACGTTGCTTTAAGATTTACTGTCATCCTGACCGTTAAAGTTTGTAAAATCAGTTATGAAGTCGTTTCATGTTTTGACTCACAGCAGGATTACCAGCAGGAATTTGTAATTTTTTCTTAAAACGGTCAACTGCAAGAAAAAAATAGTAGAAAATACATTTTTTCGCAACAAAAAAAAAACGGACCAGTCAATCTAGATAGAACTAACTTATAGGTTAGATTGAGCTAATAAATGTAGATATCAACTAACTAAGAGAAATAAAGCAAACTAACTAGACTAAACAGAACTAATTCTTTCAAATTTTCCCAAAATTTCCCAACTTTTTCCCAAAAGTTTCTAAATGATCAAGTTGTCAAGCCTTCAAATCTTGGAGTGTTCAAGCTCTCGAGGATTCTGCCGAATGCTTAATTATTGCCGTATCAGACACCCTGCAATGATTCAACCTCCGTTTACACGCGAATCCATCGCCGGAACGACACCGAAACCCTTTTACGCTACTTCGACATGAACGCTGATAACAGTTTCCACACACCATTCACATGGATTACAACTTTAAAACCCATTCCATTGATAAAACAAAACACAATTTAATCCAGTCTGATTGTACTAGACCAGAGGTGGCAAACCTATGGCACGCGTGTCACAGCTGACACGTAAACTAGTTCTCTCGCGTGCCTTTTAAACTACATAAACTTCTACTTGTACAAACGAAATTTAAAAAAAGTTTTCTCAATCTACTTTCGTACAACATCAAAGGTGTGAAATAAGAGACGTGTTATTTTAAGGTAAATACGGTAAATGATTTTCACAATCAGAAATGTTCATTCATTGTAAAAGTTACCTGGCACGTCAGCATTTCAAAATGTGTAAAATTAAAAAAAAATTGTACGCGGGCGGAAAAAGGTTCGCCACCCCTGAACTAGACCAATCTAGCCCTCTTGAAGGAAACCGTTAGAACCGGAGTCAGTTTTGTTTGCGGATTGTTTCACCTGTGCGTGGGAACTGATTAAAGCTGGGCGCGCAATCGATACTTGCTCGAACTTGTCCAATAAACAGTAAATAGGAAATTACAACCACTAAATACTAGTAAGACCTTTGGCAAGCAGTTCCAAACCGAACTCGAACAAATTTGCCCAGATTTAGTCGCCGCCGCTTTCCTAACTGTTGCGGCAAATTTAGTTTTCCGTTTAATCGATTGGACTTCACAGATAATACTACACAGATATAACTAGACGGTCTACCCTACTTAGACAAGAAAGACTAGACAAGGCAGGAGGACAAAGCCGACGGGAAGATCAAGGTACAAGAAGCACTGCTGCTACATCCTGCAGGACGACCGGATCTATCCCCTCTTCACCGTCCTGGAAACAATGAACACGGCTGCCAAACTCAAGCTTGGCGACTCGATATCGCAGATAGCCAAAGACGTCTTGGTGAGGCATTAACACACGTTGATAGATAATTTCATCGGCTTTAATCTGCTCTATTATAGAAAACTCTGCCTTATCTAGTTATCTAGATATTTAATTTTTAAACTTAAGCGCACAATTTTCATTTTTTTTAATATCTAGATAACTAGACGCCGAACCAAAACTGTTTTTATATTTTCTTATAGACAACTAAATTATCTATAAGTTCGTATATAAAACTATCTATAATATGTATTAGTTATGCTAATTTTAGTATTTTGCAAAACGTCGCTTCACCGTTTTTTATCAACATCTAAATAACTACGCGGAATATAGATAACATCTAGATATATTCTGGTAGATAATTAAATTATCTATATAGATAAGTTTAGTTTAGTATTACACATTGGGCACTTATCTAGATATCGAGGTTTAAAGTTGAATTTTCTGTAATGATAGTGTTTTAGTAATCTTGATATATCTAGATACATAGATAAAACCTAGACGAGATCTATATATTTTTGGATAGATAACTAAATTATCTACAAACTAGATGTGAAAGTTATCTATGTTATTTATCTAGTTTTCTAGATAACTCCAAGTAAACTTTCAACTTAATTTTTAGACTTATCTAGATTAGTCTACACCGAACTATTATATCGTCTATTCATATTCTAACGTCTATATATTATCTATTATCTTCATTTGTTCTAGATTCACGATATTTTGGACACTTTGGGAACGCGTTGGACACGAGGTGCAGCCGGATGTCTGGTGGGCAGAAGAAACGGCTGTCGATAGCCTTGGAGCTGATAGATAACCCTCCAATCATGTTCTTGGATGAACCCACGACGTAAGTCTTGCCGGTGTTGGGCGGGTTGTCTAAAAACAAGGCAAGAAAATCGAAGCGAAGCTTGGGGTCCTGTTCACGTTTGTTGGTGAATTACGGACAGACGGGGGAGCTTTTGGGGGTTTGGGGAGTTTAAGCTGATAGAGGAAGGAATTTGTTGGTTTCAAGGTTTTATCTAATTTGGTTTAGTAGTTATCAAGGGTTTAAGTTTGAGTGAATGGTTTTGGAGGTTAGTCTGGGTTTTTCAAAATTCTGGACAGACAGACAGATTTTATGGAGGAGTCTCAATGGGGTTAGATTAACGAAAGACTAATTTACAACATATATCTAAGTTTGTTGCTGAGACTAAACTAGTTTTTAAGTTATTGCTACTTGAAATTTAACTTAGTCTTTTTGGAGTTTGTTTCATATTTGGTTGCTTACAGACAGACGGACAGGTATTTTTGATATTTTCAACTTCGGTTAGATTAAGAAAGGACTAAGAAACAAAACTAGATTAAACTTGTTTCTTAGACTTAACTAGTTTTTAAGTTATGTCTACTTGAAGTTTAACTTAGACTTTTTGCAGTTTGTTTCTTATTTTGATATTTACAGACAGACGGGCATATGTTTTTAATATTTTCAACTTCTGTTAGACTAAGAAAAGACTCTCAAACAAAACTAGATTAAACTTGTTTCTTAGATTTAACTAGTTTTTGAGTTATTGCTTCTTGAAGTTTAACTTAGTCTTTTTGGAGTTTGTTTCATATTTGGTTGCTTACAGACAGACGGACAAGTATTTTTGATATTTTCAACTTTGGTTAGACTAAGAAAGGACTAACAAACAAAACTAGATTAAACTTGTTTCTTAGACTTAACTAGTTTTTAAGTTACAGCTAGTCAAAGTTGTGCCGAAAATCTAAAAACTTGTTTAGAGACTTCGTTTTGAGGCTCAAATACAGACAGACGGACAGACTTTTTTGAACAGTTCAAAAACCTAACTGTATTAAACAAAGGCTAAAGAACACACTTAGCCTAAATTTGATGCTTAGTCCAAATTAGTTCGCAAGTTCAAACTTAGCCTTAGGATTTTGGAGTACGTCGCGTTTTTCCAAAATTACAAGCAGACCAACAGATTTCTTTCAAAATTTCAAACGGTATTAGACTAAGCAAGAACTAACAGATAAAACGTGACTAAAACCTCTCCTCTACCTAGTCTAGTTCGGGAGTTATCGCTACTCAAACTTCCTCTCCAAAGTCCAAACTGTCCATTCAACTATTCTAATCACTCTCCATCCCTTCCTCAGGGGTTTGGATAGTTCGTCCTCGCTGCAGTGCGTCAGCATGCTGAAGAACTTGGCACGTGGAGGACGAACCATCGTGTGCACCATCCACCAGCCCAGCGCCACCATCTTCGAGATGTTCGACCACATCTACGTCCTAGCCGATGGATACTGCATATACCAAGGCGCCGCCACCAACACCGTGTCCTTCCTGTCCTCCGTCGGGCAGAATGCCCGCAATACCACAACCCCGCAGATTATCGTAAACTTAGACAATTTTGCCAATATCTAGGGAACCACGCGAAGTCCAGGTGTTATCTATATAGATTATCAAAGTAGATTAAATTATCTATAAAATGACACCAAAGTTAGGTTAGGTTAGGTTTGCATTTATGACTAAATAGATTACTTGGTCGCATGCTCAGCAAGTTTCACCAATCTCTGCGAACTCTTAGTATTAGATGCAGCGTAAAATTGAAGTGCGTGTTTAAGACACGAAAGTGGACAAACTTTGAGATATTGTAGAACTAGTAGAACACTACGTAGAGTCTTCCAGGTTTCATTTTCAATTCAATGGATTAGTCGACTAAATGCTCGGTGCGTTGCAGTAATCTAGGTGCAGTATTAGCTTAGATATTACCGGGAGTTGAAGTGCGAGTTTATGATTTAAATAAAGCGCCAGTTTGAGATATTGTGGAATGGGAAAACAACAAGACTGGTCATTTAGCTTCAATATATTTTATCTAATTAATCATGTTATGACTTGTTTAGTGTGACCAAGACCCACAAAGGTCGTCTATGACCTATCTTATGACTTGTTTAGTGTGACCAAGACCCACAAAGGTCGTCTAGTCCGTCTAGTCCGCCGGGTCCGTCTAGCCCGTCTAGTCCGTCTAGTCCGTCTAATCCGTCTAATCCGTCTAGTCCCTCTAGTCCGTCAAGTCTGTCTAGTTTTATCTGTCTAGTCTATATAGTATTGTCCATCTAGTGTAGTCTGCCTAGTATTAGTCCAGTTAATAATAAGCCCGGAAATGCAATGAACTAACGCTGCTCCCAGCTAGTTGATAAAACAATTAGTCGAGACGACCCCTTCACCGAAAAAAGCCACTGAATATTCTCGAAACATGTTTAAGGGCGTTTTTTCCGTTCTTTATTGACACCACTTCGTCGGTTACGTGACGGAATTTCCGAGGGCGCAACGGAGACGGAACGCCCGCAGCCGGATCGAACGGGTCCGGTCGGAGCGAGAGCGACAGACACGCGAAAATTGCCACCCCGAATACATCCCTCGTTATTATTGCCGCTTCAAACTTGCCGAACTGTTCTCCCTTTGTCGACCGACATTCACTCCGCTATTTCTTATTACGCAACAACGCTACAAGGATTCCCCAAAAACCACCTGTTTAGGCAAATATTTGCACATTATAAAATCCAGCTTGATTGACTAACTCGACAAGGATACACTAGAGAAAAATAGACAGACTAGACTAGAAAGATACGACTAAACAGACCAGACGGAATTTCTTTCAAACTTTCGACCAGTAACGACAATTTACAACAATCTTTTCTTATGTAATCTACTAGATAACTGAACGTTCTACACGATTTATCCAAACAATTTTCCAAAATTTCCATTAATTTCCGAGTTACAAAGTTTTTAAAATATAGCTCCTCAAATTTAACTTTCCTGTCGTTCCTTCAAACTTTCTCAAATTTCGACCAGAAAACAACAATTTACAAAAATCTTTTCTGATCTAATCTACTAGATAACGAAACGTTCTACAAGATTTATCCAAACATTTTTCCAAAATTTCCCTTAATTTCTGAGTTACAAACCTTCTAAAACATAGCTTCCCAAATTTGCTTTCCTGACATTCCTTCAAACTTTCTTAAATTTCGACCAGAAAACAACAATTTACAAAAATCTTTTCTGATGTAATCTACTAGATAACTAAACGTTCTACAAGATTTATCCAAACAATTTTCCAAAATTTCCCATAAGTTCTGAGTTACAAACTTTATAATATATAGCTCCTCAAATTTGCCTTTCCTGACATTCCTTCAAACTTTCACAAATTTCGACCAGAAAACAACAATTTACAAAAATCTTTCCTAATGTAATCTACTAGATAACTTAACGTTCTACAAGATTTATCGAAACAATTTTCCAGAATTTCCCTTAATTTCTAACTTACAAAGATTTTAAATTATATCTCCTCAAATTTGACTTTCCTCACATTCCTTCAAACTTTCTCAAATTTCGAGCAGAAAACAACAATTTACAAAAAACTTTTCTAATGCAATCTACTAGATAACTAAACGTTTTACAAGATTTATCCAAACAATTTTCCAAAATTTCCCTTAATTTCCGAGTTACAAACATTCTAAAATATAGCTCCTCAAATTTGCCTTTCCTGACATTCCTTCAAACTTTGTCAAATTTCGACCAGAAAACAACAATTTACAAAAATCTTTTCTAATGTAATCTACTAGATAACTCAACGTTCTACAAGATTTATCCAAACAATTTTCCAAAATTTCCCTTAATTTCCGAGTTACAAACATTCTAAAATATAGCTCCTCAAATTTGCCTTTCCTGACATTCCTTCAAACTTTGTCAAATTTCGACCAGAAAACAACAATTTACAAAAATCTTTTCTAATGTAATCTACTAGATAACTCAACGTTCTACAAGATTTATCCAAACAATTTTCCAAAATTTCCCTTAATTTCCGAGTTACAAACATTCTAAAATATAGCTCCTCAAATCTGACTTTCCTGACATTCCTTCAAACTTTTACAAATTTCGACCAGAAAACAACGATTTACAAAAATCTTTTTTAATGTAATCTACTAGATAACTCAACGTTCTACAAGATTTATCGAAACAATTTTCCAGAATTTCCCTTAATTTCCGAGTTACAAACATTCTAAAATATAGCTCCTCAAATTTGCCTTTCCTGACATTCCTTCAAACTTTGTCAAATTTCGACCAGAAAACAACAATTTACAAAAATCTTTTCTAATGTAATCTACTAGATAACTCAACGTTCTACAAGATTTATCCAAACAATTTTCCAAAATTTCCCTTAATTTCCGAGTTACAAACATTCTAAAATATAGCTCCTCAAATCTGACTTTCCTGACATTCCTTCAAACTTTTACAAATTTCGACCAGAAAACAACGATTTACAAAAATCTTTTTTAATGTAATCTACTAGATAACTCAACGTTCTACAAGATTTATCGAAACAATTTTCCAGAATTTCCCTTAATTTCCGAGTTACAAACATTTTAAAATATTGCTCCTCAAATTTGACTTTCCTGACATTCCTTCAAACTTTCTCAAATTTCGACCAGAAAACAACAATTTACAAAAATCTTTTCTAATGTAATCTACTAGATAACTAAACGTTCTACAAGATATATCGAAACAATTTTCCAAAATTTCCCTTAATTTCCGAGTTATAAACATTTTAAAATATAGCTCCTCAAATTTGACTTTCCTGACATTTCTTCAAACTTTCTCAAATTTCGAGCAGAAAGCAACAATTTACAAAAAACTTTTCTAATGTAAACTAGTAGATAACTCAACGTTCTACAAGATTTATCCAAACAATTTTCCAAAATATCCCTTAATTTCCGAGTTATAAACATTTTAAAATAAAGCTCCATAAATTTGACTTTCCTGACATTCCTTCAAACTTTCTCAAATTACGACCCGAAAACAACAATTTACAAAAATCTTTTCTGATGTAATCTACTAGATAACTAAACGTTCTACAAGATTTATCGAAACAATTTTCCAAAATTTCCTTTAATTTCCGAGTTACAAAACATTTAAAATATAGCTCCTCAAATTTGAATTTCTTGACTTTCCTTCAAACTTTGTCAAATTTCGACCAGAAAACAACAATTTTCAAAAATCTTTTCCAATGTAATGTACTAGATAATTAAACGTTCTACAAGATTTATGCAAACAATTTTCCAAAATTTCCATTAATTTCCGAGTTACAAAGTTTTTAAAATATAGCTCCTCAAATTTAACTTTCCTGTCGTTCCTTCAAACTTTCCTAAATTTCGACCAGAAAACAACAATTTACAAAAATCTTTTCTAATGTAATCTACTAGATAACTAAACGTTCTACAAGATTTATCGAAACAATTTTCCAAAATTTCCATTAATTTCCGAGTTACAAAGTTTTTAAAATACAGCTCCTCAAATTTAACTTTCCTGTCGTTCCTTCAAACTTTCTCAAATTTCGACCAGAAAACAACAATTTACAAAAATCTTTTCTAATGTAATCTACTAGATAACTAAACGTTCTACGAGATTTATCGAAACAATTTTCCAAAATTTCCATTAATTTCCGAGTTACAAAGTTTTTAAAATATAGCTCCTCAAATTTAACTTTCCTGTCGTTCCTTCAAACTTTCTCAAATTTCGACCAGAAAACAACAATTTACAAAAATCTTTTCTAATGTAATCTACTAGATAACTAAACGTTCTACAAGATTAATCCAAACAATTTTCCAAAATTTCCATTAATTTCCGAGTTACAATGTTTTTAAAATATAGCTCCTCAAATTTAACTTTCCTGTCGTTCCTTCAAACTTTCTCAAATTTCGACCAGAAAACGACAATTTACGAAAATCTTTTCGAATGCAATCTACTAGATAACTAAACGTTCTACAAGATTTATTCAAACAATTTTCCAAAATTTCCCTTAATTTCCGAGTTACAAACATTCTAAAATATAGGTCCTCAAATTTGACTTTCCTGACATTCCGTCAAAGTTTCCCAAATTTCGACCAGAAAACAACGATTCACAAAAATCTTTTCTAATGTAATCTACTAGATAACTAAACGTTCTACAAGATTAATCGAAACAATTTTCCAAAATTTCCATTAATTTCCGAGTTACAAAGTTTTTAAAATATAGCTCCTCAAATTTAACTTTCCTGTCGTTCCTTCAAACTTTCTCAAATTTCGACCAGAAAACGACAATTTACGAAAATCTTTTCGAATGCAATCTACTAGATAACTAAACGTTCTACAAGATTTATTCAAACAATTTTCCAAAATTTCCCTTAATTTCCGAGTTACAAACATTCTAAAATATAGGTCCTCAAATTTGACTTTCCTGACATTCCGTCAAAGTTTCCCAAATTTCGACCAGAAAACAACGATTCACAAAAATCTTTTCTAATGTAATCTACTAGATAACTAAACGTTCTACAAGATTAATCGAAACAATTTTCCAAAATTTCCATTAATTTCCGAGTTACAAAGTTTTTAAAATATAGCTCCTCAAATTTAACTTTCCTGTCGTTCCTTCAAACTTTCTCAAATTTCGACCAGAAAACGACAATTTACGAAAATCTTTTCGAATGCAATCTACTAGATAACTAAACGTTCTACAAGATTTATTCAAACAATTTTCCAAAATTTCCCTTAATTTCCGAGTTACAAACATTCTAAAATATAACTCCTCAAATTTAACTTTCCTGACATTCTTTCAAACTTTCTCAATTTTCGACCAGAAAACGACAATTTACAAAAATCTTTTCTGATGTAATCTACTAGATAACTGAACGTTCTACAAGATTTATCCAAACAATTTTTTTAAATTTCCCTTAATTTCCGAGTTACAAACATTCTAAAATATAGCTCCTCAAATTTGACTTTCTTGACATTCCTTCAAACTTTCTCAATTTTCGACCAGAAAACGACAATTTACGAAAATCTTTTCTAATGTAATCTACTAGATAACTAAACGTTCTACAAGATTAATCCAAACAATTTTCCAAAATTTCCATTAATTTCCGAGTTACAATGTTTTTAAAATATAGCTCCTCAAATTTAACTTTCCTGTCGTTCCTTCAAACTTTCTCAAATTTCGACCAGAAAACGACAATTTACGAAAATCTTTTCGAATGCAATCTACTAGATAACTAAACGTTCTACAAGATTTATTCAAACAATTTTCCAAAATTTCCCTTAATTTCCGAGTTACAAACATTCTAAAATATAGGTCCTCAAATTTGACTTTCCTGACATTCCGTCAAAGTTTCCCAAATTTCGACCAGAAAACAACGATTCACAAAAATCTTTTCTAATGTAATCTACTAGATAACTAAACGTTCTACAAGATTAATCGAAACAATTTTCCAAAATTTCCATTAATTTCCGAGTTACAAAGTTTTTAAAATATAGCTCCTCAAATTTAACTTTCCTGTCGTTCCTTCAAACTTTCTCAAATTTCGACCAGAAAACGACAATTTACGAAAATCTTTTCGAATGCAATCTACTAGATAACTAAACGTTCTACAAGATTTATTCAAACAATTTTCCAAAATTTCCTTTAATTTCCGAGTTACAAACATTCTAAAATATAGGTCCTCAAATTTGACTTTCCTGACATTCCGTCAAAGTTTCCCAAATTTCGACCAGAAAACAACGATTCACAAAAATCTTTTCTAATGTAATCTACTAGATAACTAAACGTTCTACAAGATTAATCGAAACAATTTTCCAAAATTTCCATTAATTTCCGAGTTACAAAGTTTTTAAAATATAGCTCCTCAAATTTAACTTTCCTGTCGTTCCTTCAAACTTTCTCAAATTTCGACCAGAAAACGACAATTTACGAAAATCTTTTCGAATGCAATCTACTAGATAACTAAACGTTCTACAAGATTTATTCAAACAATTTTCCAAAATTTCCCTTAATTTCCGAGTTACAAACATTCTAAAATATAGGTCCTCAAATTTGACTTTCCTGACATTCCGTCAAAGTTTCCCAAATTTCGACCAGAAAACAACGATTCACAAAAATCTTTTCTAATGTAATCTACTAGATAACTAAACGTTCTACAAGATTAATCGAAACAATTTTCCAAAATTTCCATTAATTTCCGAGTTACAAAGTTTTTAAAATATAGCTCCTCAAATTTAACTTTCCTGTCGTTCCTTCAAACTTTCTCAAATTTCGACCAGAAAACGACAATTTACGAAAATCTTTTCGAATGCAATCTACTAGATAACTAAACGTTCTACAAGATTTATTCAAACAATTTTCCAAAATTTCCCTTAATTTCCGAGTTACAAACATTCTAAAATATAGGTCCTCAAATTTGACTTTCCTGACATTCCGTCAAAGTTTCCCAAATTTCGACCAGAAAACAACGATTCACAAAAATCTTTTCTAATGTAATCTACTAGATAACTAAACGTTCTACAAGATTAATCGAAACAATTTTCCAAAATTTCCATTAATTTCCGAGTTACAAAGTTTTTAAAATATAGCTCCTCAAATTTAACTTTCCTGTCGTTCCTTCAAACTTTCTCAAATTTCGACCAGAAAACGACAATTTACGAAAATCTTTTCGAATGCAATCTACTAGATAACTAAACGTTCTACAAGATTTATTCAAACAATTTTCCAAAAGTTCCCTTAATTTCCGAGTTACAAACATTCTAAAATATAACTCCTCAAATTTAACTTTCCTGACATTCTTTCAAACTTTCTCAATTTTCGACCAGAAAACGACAATTTACAAAAATCTTTTCTGATGTAATCTACTAGATAACTGAACGTTCTACAAGATTTATCCAAACAATTTTTTTAAATTTCCCTTAATTTCCGAGTTACAAACATTCTAAAATATAGCTCCTCAAATTTGACTTTCTTGACATTCCTTCAAACTTTCTCAATTTTCGACCAGAAAACGACAATTTACGAAAATCTTTTCTAATGTAATCTACTAGATAACTAAACGTTCTACAAGATTAATCCAAACAATTTTCCAAAATTTCCATTAATTTCCGAGTTACAATGTTTTTAAAATATAGCTCCTCAAATTTAACTTTCCTGTCGTTCCTTCAAACTTTCTCAAATTTCGACCAGAAAACGACAATTTACGAAAATCTTTTCGAATGCAATCTACTAGATAACTAAACGTTCTTCAAGATTTATTCAAACAATTTTCCAAAATTTCCCTTAATTTCCGAGTTACAAACATTCTAAAATATAGGTCCTCAAATTTGACTTTCCTGACATTCCGTCAAAGTTTCCCAAATTTCGACCAGAAAACAACGATTCACAAAAATCTTTTCTAATGTAATCTACTAGATAACTAAACGTTCTACAAGATTAATCGAAACAATTTTCCAAAATTTCCATTAATTTCCGAGTTACAAAGTTTTTAAAATATAGCTCCTCAAATTTAACTTTCCTGTCGTTCCTTCAAACTTTCTCAAATTTCGACCAGAAAACGACAATTTACGAAAATCTTTTCGAATGCAATCTACTAGATAACTAAACGTTCTATAAGATTTATTCAAACAATTTTCCAAAATTTCCCTTAATTTCCGAGTTACAAACATTCTAAAATATAACTCCTCAAATTTAACTTTCCTGACATTCTTTCAAACTTTCTCAATTTTCGACCAGAAAACGACAATTTACAAAAATCTTTTCTGATGTAATCTACTAGATAACTGAACGTTCTACAAGATTTATCCAAACAATTTTTTTAAATTTCCCTTAATTTCCGAGTTACAAACATTCTAAAATATAACTCCTCAAATTTAACTTTCCTGACATTCTTTCAAACTTTCTCAATTTTCGACCAGAAAACGACAATTTACAAAAATCTTTTCTGATGTAATCTACTAGATAACTGAACGTTCTACAAGATTTATCCAAACAATTTTTTTAAATTTCCCTTAATTTCCGAGTTACAAACATTCTAAAATATAGCTCCTCAAATTTGACTTTCTTGACATTCCTTCAAACTTTCTCAATTTTCGACCAGAAAACGACAATTTACGAAAATCTTTTCTAATGTAATCTACTGGATAACTAAACGTTCTACAAGATTTATCCAAACAATTTTCCAAAATTTCCCTTAATTTCAAAGTTAGAAACATTTTAATATATAGCTCCCCAAATTTGACTTTCCTGACATTCCTTCAAACTTTCAAACATCTTGATTTGACTACACAGACGCGACTAGACAGACGCTACTAGACCGACGCGACTAGACAGATGCAACTAGACATACGCGACTAGACAGACGCGTCTCAGACGCGATTAGACGGACGCGACTAGACGGACGCGACTAGACGGACGCGACTAGACAGACGCGACTAGACAGACGCGACTAGACAGACGCGACTAGACCGAGGCGACTAGACAGACGCGACTGGACAGACGCGACTAGACAATAGCAGACTTTAAGACTAGATAGACTGATGGTGGATATATAATATTTGAACTAAAGGAGTCAGAGAAGAGGAAAATATGAACGCCACATGTTGAACTCTTGAGCCGAATCAGCGAGACGCCGGCTGAATTTTCAATTAGTTTGAAATTTTTCCTCCCCTGCAAATAAATCACATGCAAAACACAAATCCATATTGTGGATTATCTTCCCTTATTTATTGCTTGGACGTGTACTGTTTGCATCCGGGCTTTAGCGAACTCCAATCTTCTTTGGTCCTCATTCCAACCAAACTAATCTTAAATTACCTAGTCTAGCCATGTCCAATATTTTCTAATCTGCTCTGGTCTTGCATGGTCTAGTCTAATCTCATCTACTATTGAGTAGTCTAGTCTGGTCTTGTTTAGCCTCCTCTGGTCTTAACTTGCCTTGTCTGGTCTTGTCAGGTCTTATCTTGTCTAATCTTGTCTAGTAATGTCTATAACTCGGTTAATGTTTAAACTGACATAAATATCAAAGGATTGCTGAAAAAATTGTATACAATTTTTAACAAATGTATACAATTTCTAAGAAATATATACTGATTCTAGGAAATGTATATTTAGTAATAATTAGTTACTAGTTTAGCGTTTTTTAAGGTTTTTTTTAAGGATTGCTGAAAAAATTGTATACAATTTTTAACAAATGTATACAATTTCTAGAAAATATATACCGATTCTAGGAAATGTATATTTAGTAATAATTAGTTAGTATTTTAGCGTTTTTTAAGGTTTTTTTTTAAGGATTGCTGAAAAAATTGTATACAATTCTTAACAAATGTATACAATTTCTTGAAAATATATACCGATTCTAGGAAATGTATATTTAGTAATAATTAGTTAGTATTTTGGCGCTTTTAAACACGTGAAATGTATAGAAACCTTAGTAAATGTATTAAATTTCTAGTAAATTTGCAAAATTTCCGTCCAAACTCTGCCTAGACTACTCCTGTCTTTCCAGTCTTATTTACCTTGTCAAATGATTCTAGGAAATGTGTATTTGGTAATAATTAGTTAGCATTTTGGCACTTATAAACCCGTTAAATGCATAGAAGCCTTAGTAAATGTATTAAATTCCTAGTAAATTTGTAAAATTTCCGTCCAAAGTCTGCCTAGACTTCTTCTGTCTTTCCAGTCTTATTTACCTTGTCAAATGATTCTAGGAAATGTGTATTTAGTAATAATTAGTTAGCATTTTGGCACTTTTAAACCCGTTAAATGCATAGAAACCTTAGTAAATGTATTAAATTCCTAGTAAATTTGTAAAATTTTTGCCCAAAGTCTGCCTAGACTTCTTCTGTCTTTCCAGTCTTATTTACCTTGTCAAATGATTCTAGGAAATGTGTATTTAGTTCTAATTATTTAGCATTTTGGCGCTTTAAAACCCGTGCAAAGCATATAAATCTTAGTAAATGTGTTAAATTCCTAGTAAATTTGTAAAATTTCCGTCTGCCCAGACTTGTCCTGTCTTATTCACCTTTTTCAAATGATTCTAGGAAATGTGTATACTTTGTAATAAGACGTGACGGCCTATAAAGAACGCATTAAGACGAAAGTAATTCAGAGAGGAAGACTACGTAATCAAGTTCACGGTTAAAGAAGTGGGCAGAGGTGGATGGGTCCATGTGGACCGGCAGCCCGTGCGGATAACGCGCCGCCAATACACAAACAAGCAAACATTCCGGCAACTTGATAGCCGTAAAGCAAAGACTCGCGGGACTTCCCCGAAGTTTTAACGAACAAAAATTACCGTGCAACTACAAAAAGTAAAAAAAAAATACAAAAAGTACAACAAGTCAATTATCCGCGAAAAAACAACGCAAGAAACCGGAGACTTATTAGATTCAACCCTCTCCAAACGGGCGGCTTATTATTTCCACTCGCCCCGATATCGACGGGACCGATCAATCTTGCTTCCCAAATAAATAATAATAACGCAAAAGCCCATCGACAAGACGCAATCAATAATGGGCCCTTTGTCTCGTCCCTTCGGATCCGCGCTGCGTCTTCATTTATTACTCCCTTCATTTTGCTACGTCCGTCATCCATACATCCCCCATTATCTACTTACTGGAATTGATGGGACAGACAAGGTTACATACATTTAACTAGCTAGATAAAAGTAGACAGACAAGACTAGACAGACAAGACTAGACAGACAAGACTAAACAGATAAGACTAGACAGACAAGACTAGACAGACAAGACTAGACAGACAAGACTAGACAGACAAGACTAGACAGACAAGACTAGACAGACAAGACTAGACAGACAAGACTAGACAGACAAGACTAGACAGACAAGACTAGACAGACAAGACTAGACAGACAAGACTAGACAGACAAGACTAGACAGACAAGACTAGACAGACAAGACTAGACAGACAAGACTAGACAGACAAGACTAGACAGACAAGACTAGACAGACAAGACTAGACAGACAAGACTAGACAGACAAGACTAGACAGACAAGACTAGACAGACAAGACTAGACAGACAAGACTAGACAGACAAGACTAGACAGACAAGACTAGACAGACAAGACTAGACAGACAAGACTAGACAGACAAGACTAGACAGACAAGACTAGACAGACAAGACTAGACAGACAAGACTAGACAGACAAGACTAGACAGACAAGACTAGACAGACAAGACTAGACAGACAAGACTAGACAGACAAGACTAGACAGACAAGACTAGACAGACAAGACTAGACAGACAAGACTAGACAGACAAGACTAGACAGACAAGACTAGACAGACAAGACTAGACAGACAAGACTAGACAGACAAGACTAGACAGACAAGACTAGACAGACAAGACTAGACAGACAAGACTAGACAGACAAGACTAGACAGACAAGACTAGACAGACAAGACTAGACAGACAAGACTAGACAGACAAGACTAGACAGACAAGACTAGACAGACAAGACTAGACAGACAAGACTAGACAGACAAGACTAGACAGACAAGACTAGACAGACAAGACTAGACAGACAAGACTAGACAGACAAGACTAGACAGACAAGACTAGACAGACAAGACTAGACAGACAAGACTAGACAGACAAGACTAGACAGACAAGACTAGACAGACAAGACTAGACAGACAAGACTAGACAGACAAGACTAAAGTTAAGTTAAGTTAATAAATAAAATTTTGGTTTTGATGAGACTTGTTGGTGCGGTGAGAGCGATTCGGATTCGAGTTTCCCGATCGGATGCTCGTCGCCAGCGAGTTTTAATTAACTCTAAATAGTGTTTAGAAAGTTCTTAACAAGATTTCGATCTTCGAGTTGACTTCATCGCCTTCATAACCGCTTAGAAAATTATCAATTCTTAAATTAAAATAACTCGGTGAGCCGATTTAGCCTTGTGTATGCCTTTCTAGACTTGCGTCTTGCCTCGTCTAATGGACAGACACGACAAGATAATGTATAAGTCTAATGGGCAAGACAAGACTGGGCAGACAAGATTAGCTAGAGAAGATAAGGCTAGTCATACTAGACTAAGCAAGGAGTTATAGAGCGATAAATATAAATTGTTTTGCAGGAAGTTTGGTGGGACGAGGAAAATAGCGATTGGCAATTTTGTGTCGGGAAACGTTCAGGAGGAAAAGATTTAAACGATTTTCACATTATCAGGGATTTGCACGAGCTGGACGGGTTAAGGAAGAAGGGGACGCGACGCGGTGAAATAAATAGACGTTAATAAATCAATTACGTTTGGGGGAAATAGGAAAAATCGTCAATTATTTATCGGGGTTGTGATTTATATTTGCGAGTGCCGTTCGTAATTTGCAATCTCTCAAATTTTCAAATCTTCAAGTTTTCAAGATTTCAGATTTGACACGGACATTCAAACAAATGGACTTGCAAACAAAATTGTTTGAATTGGACTTGCGAATAAATTTGTTTGATATGGACTTGCAACAAATGGACTTGCGAATAAATTTGTTTGAATTGGACTTGCAACAAATGGACTTGCAAATAAATTTGTTTGAATTGGACTTGCAACAAATGGACTTGCAAACAAATTTGTTTGAACTGGACTTGCAACAAATGGACCTGCGAATAAATTTGTTTGAATTGGACTTGCAACAAATGGACCTGCGAATAAATTTGTTTGAATTGGACTTGCAACAAATGGACTTGCAAATAAATTTGTTTGAACTGGACTTGCAACAAATGGACCTGCGAATAAATTTGTTTGAATTGGACTTGCAACAAATGGACTTGCAAATAAATTTGTTTGAACTGGACTTGCAACAAATGGACCTGCGAATAAATTTGTTTGAATTGGACTTGCAACAAATGGACTTGCAAATAAATTTGTTTGAACTGGACTTGCAACAAATGGACCTGCGAATAAATTTGTTTGAATTGGACTTGCAACAAATGGACTTGCAAATAAATTTGTTTGAACTGGACTTGCAACAAATGGACCTGCGAATAAATTTGTTTGAATTGGACTTGCAACAAATGGACTTGCAAATAAATTTGTTTGAACTGGACTTGCAACAAATGGACCTGCGAATAAATTTGTTTGAATTGGACTTGCAACAAATGGACTTGCAAATAAATTTGTTTGAACTGGACTTGCAACAAATGGACCTGCGAATAAATTTGTTTGAATTGGACTTGCAAAAAATGGACTTGCAAATAAATTTGTTTGAACTGGACTTGCAACAAATGGACCTGCGAATAAATTTGTTTGAACTGGACTTGCAACAAATGGACCTGCGAATAAATTTGTTTGAATTGGACTTGCAACAAATGGACCTGCGAATAAATTTGTTTGAATTGGACTTGCAACAAATGGACCTGCGAATAAATTTGTTTGAATTGGACTTGCAACAAATGGACCTGCGAATAAATTTGTTTGAATTGGACTTGCAACAAATGGACCTGCGAATAAATTTGTTTGAATTGGACTTGCAACAAATGGACTTGCAAATAAATTTGTTTGAACTGGACTTGCAACAAATGGACCTGCGAATAAATTTGTTTGAATTGGACTTGCAACAAATGGACTTGCAAATAAATTTGTTTGAACTGGACTTGCAACAAATGGACCTGCGAATAAATTTGTTTGAATTGGACTTGCAACAAATGGACTTGCAAATAAATTTGTTTGAACTGGACTTGCAACAAATGGACCTGCGAATAAATTTGTTTGAATTGGACTTGCAACAAATGGACCTGCGAATAAATTTGTTTGAATTGGACTTGCAACAAATGGACTTGCAAATAAATTTGTTTGAACTGGACTTGCAACAAATGGACCTGCGAATAAATTTGTTTGAATTGGACTTGCAAAAAATGGACTTGCAAATAAATTTGTTTGAACTGGACTTGCAACAAATGGACCTGCGAATAAATTTGTTTGAATTGGACTTGCAACAAATGGACCTGCGAATAAATTTGTTTGAATTGGACTTGCAACAAATGGACTTGCAAATAAATTTGTTTGAACTGGACTTGCAACAAATGGACCTGCGAATAAATTTGTTTGAATTGGACTTGCAACAAATGGACTTGCGAATAAATTTGTTTGAACTGGACTTGCAACAAATGGACCTGCGAATAAATTTGTTTGAATTGGACTTGCAACAAATGGACTTGCAAATAAATTTGTTTGAACTGGACTTGCAACAAATGGACCTGCGAATAAATTTGTTTGAATTGGACTTGCAACAAATGGACTTGCAAATAAATTTGTTTGAACTGGACTTGCAACAAATGGACCTGCGAATAAATTTGTTTGAATTGGACTTGCAACAAATGGACTTGCAAATAAATTTGTTTGAACTGGACTTGCAACAAATGGACTTGCAAATAAATTTGTTTGAATTGGACTTGCAACAAATGGACTTGCAAATAAATTTGTTTGAACTGGACTTGCAACAAATGGACCTGCGAATAAATTTGTTTGAATTGGACTTGCAACAAATGGACTTGCAAATAAATTTGTTTGAACTGGACTTGCAACAAATGGACCTGCGAATAAATTTGTTTGAATTGGACTTGCAACAAATGGACTTGCGAATAAATTTGTTTGAACTGGACTTGCAACAAATGGACCTGCGAATAAATTTGTTTGAATTGGACTTGCAACAAATGGACTTGCAAATAAATTTGTTTGAACTGGACTTGCAATAAATGGACGCAAAAAAAATTGTTTGATATGGACTTGCAACATATGTATTCGTATTTATTATGTGAATTGAATGAAATGGCAAATTGAAACGAATCGGTGGGGAACAGGCGCAGAAAGTTTTGCAATAAATTGTTGGTAATTATATTTGGGCGACAGTTTCGCGTGCAGTCGATAAATCTGGATTTAATTCGCGAATTAATCAGATTCGAAACATAATGTAATCATTAAAATCATTCCAAAAGCATTAAACCGACCCGTTCTTTCAGTCTGCATCGAATTTACATTCATTCAACGCTCATGAAAGTTATTCGATGTTTCCAAGTTTTCTGGTTTTCAAATCTCCAAGTTTTCAAATTTCCAATTTTTCTGGTTTTCGAATTTCCAATTTTTCTAGTTTTCAAATTTTCAAGTTTTTTGGCTTTCAAATTTCCAAGTTTTCAAATGATTCGCTTTAACACGTTTTCAGTCCCCTTTCCATCGGAGCTGATTCCGATTCCGCTAGCTGAGCAACCTCAGTAGGATTAAATCAATCGGCTAAAATCAAACCGAAAAAGAGAACTGGATTACGGCACATACTTGAAAATTATACTGAAGCGTCGCGACGCGGGATGCATTTCATACGAGCGGATTTAATACACCTTTTCATAGTTGAAACTTTTTTACGCGAATATGTCAATTTTCGCCATGTTATACGTCAAAAAGTGCCCGAACTTTTTGACGTATAACTAAATATGTGCCCGAAACTTTCATATTTGCGCCTTTCAAACTTGGGGGATGCGCATGCGCTTAACTAACCGTAAAAACGTCTATTGTCGCATTGTGAATGGACTGTATTTAACGACAAATTTAAGACTTTGTATATCAAATCGGGATGGTTCAGGCTGCAACCGTCTCCGACACGCTCCGTGGAACGTACTTCCGTCGCCTATCTAAGGGAGGAAATAGGAATAACAATATAAACACGGATGGAAACCCTTAAATCAGATTGTTCCCGCCGGGAGAAAAGCCGATGCTGATAAAGATTCACATCAAATTAACTAACAAACGCGAGCGTGGCCAACATGCCGGCTGAGGTCAGACGCACGAAACTGCCGTGGACTCGCCGAACGCTCAAAACACACTGCCTTATCTCAAATCGCGGCGTGGTTGATGCTAATTTCGCGTCGCCCTGTCGCAGGGAAATACACGGATGGAAACAAATTGTTCCGGACGGGAGAAAAGCCTGCCTGCATCGAACCACCCGATAAAGCTTCACATCAAATTAACTAACAAACGCGAGCGGGGCCAACATGCCGGCTGAGGTCAGACGCACGAAACTGCCGTAGAGTCGCCGAACGCTCAAAACACACTGCCTTATCTCAAATTGCGGCGTGATTGAAGCTAATTTAGCGCGGTCTCGACACGGTTCGTCGTCCTCCTTTAGTAGAGTCCGAAAACCAATTAGACAAAGAAAAGTGGTCTGAACACATTGTCTTGTTTTACGGGCATTTGTGCAGCTATAGCTCTATTTGCAAACCAGACTAGAACTGAAAGCAGAGTAAACAAGATTAATCAATTATAGGCTAAGATTAGACAAGACTAGATAGAGTAGGTAAAACTAGACAAGACTAGATAAGGTCCGACAAGACTAGACAAGACCAAATAAGTGCAGACAAGATCAGACAAGGCCTGAGAAAAGCAGAGTAGAGAAGTACTAAAGTATTAGAGTAGTACTGGTACTAGAGTATTAGAGTAGTACTGGTACTAGTAGAGAGTACTAGAGTAGACAAGAACTAGTTGAAAACTTGGAAACTTTGCAACCAGAAAATTTTGAAAACTTGAAAATCTGAAAGCATGAATACCTAGAAACTGCAGCATACATTAATTTCAACACCTACACCCGACCATTTAAACTCGTGTAAATTGAAAAACGAAATTCAAAGAAGGTTTTTTTCAATTTATTGTAATAAAATTTTTAAAAAAAATTAATATAATAAATTCAAAGAAGGGGGTGGTACCCTTCCTTGAATTTGAAAAAAAATTGCATTTCAAATTTGTTACTTTTGTGGCTAAACCGAGCAATTTAACTAAATTTGCAAAGAATACGTTTTTGTAGACCCCGACGCCTTACATACGGAGATCCAGATTACATTTTTTTCATTTTGAAGCCTTAACGAGATATTTGCAAAAAACCTTTAAAGCGAAAATAATTCCCCGCGCCGTCCCCATTGGAGGCGCAACGTTCAAGTTTGGTCAAAACATACCTCTTATGGATACCCACATTCAGTAAAAGTTTCATTAAAATCATTCCAGGGTTAATACATATTCTCGTTATTTTTTAATTTTTCGGAATTCGTGACGTTGAACTGGTCGAGTCTAGGCGTTGAAATTGTCATTTTAAACTCGACAATGCAACCGCAACCGAACAAGCCCGATGTGTTAAATATAAACAGATTACAAACTATTCACGCCGAGATTAATTTGCTCGGAGGGATCAAGCGCTTGAGGATTAAGCGAGTGGCCGGACGCTGAATTATTCCCGGCCCGTCTTCTCGACCGTTTCCCGTGTCGAGCTTGCCGTTCTCCACTTGCTACCCGACCCGCCCCAACGCAAACCGAATTAACGACTCCATTTCTACAAACACTAATTGCATCTAGATCGCAATGTTAACGATCAATCGACATTCCTCCAACACAAAGATAAAGATGGACAAGACTAAACAGATAAGATTAGATAGACAAGACTAGACAGACAAGACTAGACAGACCAGACTAGACAGACAAGACTAGACAGACAAGACTAGACAGACAAGACTAGACAGACAAGACTAGACAGACAAGACTAGACAGACAAGACTAGACAGACAAGACTAGACAGACAAGACTAGACAGACAAGACTAGACAGACAAGACTAGACAGACAAGACTAGACAGACAAGACTAGACAGACAAGACTAGACAGACAAGACTAGACAGACAAGACTAGACAGACAAGACTAGACAGACAAGACTAGACAGACAAGACTAGACAGACAAGACTAGACAGACAAGACTAGACAGACAAGACTAGACAGACAAGACTAGACAGACAAGACTAGACAGACAAGACTAGACAGACCAGACTAGACAGACAAGACTAGACAGACAAGACTAGACAGACAAGACTAGACAGACAAGACTAGACAGACAAGACTAGACAGACCAGACTAGACAGACAAGACTAGACAGACAAGACTAGACAGACAAGACTAGACAGACAAGACTAGACAGACAAGACTAGACAGACAAGACTAGACAGACAAGACTAGACAGACAAGACTAGACAGACAAGACTAGACAGACAAGACTAGACAGACAAGACTAGACAGACAAGACTAGACAGACAATTTAGAAAATTCTTACTTGTCTGTCTAAGTAAGAATTTTCTAAATTTGATAAGATTTTGTTAATTTTCTTAAAGATACAATTGAAACACGTAAAATTGTTGTTAACATTTTTTACGCAAAATTTAATTCTCTATAAAAATTATTTCTGCAATTTTTGCAAAATTCGCAACAATTTTCAAGATAATTACAATCAAACAATTTTCGAAATTTGTAAAGATTTTGTTAATTTTCTTAAAGAAACAATTGAAACACGTAAAATTGTTGTAATCATTTTTTACGCAAAATTTAATTCCCTATAAAAAATATTTCAGCAATTTTTGCAAAATTCGCAACAATTTTCAAGATAATCGCAATCTAAGAATTTTTGAACTTTTTGAAGATTTTGTTAATTTTCTTAAAAAAAAAATGAAATACGTAAAATTGTTGTTAATAATTTTTTTCAAAATGTAATTCTCTATAAAAATTATTTTAGCAATTTTTGCAATATTCGCAACAATTTTCAAGATAACTACAATCAAAGAATTTTCTAAATTTATTTAGATTTTTTTAATTTTCTTAAAGAAACAATTGAAACACATAAAATTGTTGTTAACATTTTTTACGCAAAATTTAATTCTCTATAAAAATTATTTTAACAATTTTTGCAATATTCGCAACGGTTTTCAAGATAATCGCAATCAAACAATTTTCTAAATTTGTTAAGATTTTGTTAATTTTCTTATAGAAACAATTGAAACACGTAAAATTGTTGTGACCATTTTTTACGCAAAATTCAATTCTCTATAAAAATTATTTTAGCAATTTTTGCAAAATTCGCAACAATTTTCAAGATAACCGCAATCAAAGAATTTTCGAACTTTTTGAAGATTTTGTTAATTTTCTTAAAAAAAATTGAAATACGTAAAATTGTTGTTAGTATTTTTTATTCAAAATGTAATTCTCTATAAAAATTATTTCAGCAATTTTTGCAATATTCGCAACAATTTTCAAGATAATTACTATCAAAAAATTTTCTAAATTTATTTAGATTTTGTTAATTTTCTTAAAGAAATAATTGAAACACATAACATTGTTGTGAAAATTTTTTACGCAAAATTTAATTCTCTATAAAAATTATTTTAGCAATTTTTGCAATATTCGCAACGGTTTTCAATCTAATCGCAATCAAACAATTTTCTAAATTTGTTAAGATTTTGTTAATTTTCTTATAGAAACAATTGAAACACGTAAAATTGTTTTTAACATTTTCTACGCAGAATTCAATTCTCTACAAAAATTATTTTAGCAATTTTTGCAAAATTCGCAACAGTTTTCAAGATAATCGCAATCAAAGAATTCTCGAACTTTTTGAAGATTTTGTTAATTTTCTTAAAAAAAAATTGAAATACGTAAAATTATTGTTAATATTTTTTATTCAAAATGTAATTCTCTATAAAAATCATATTAGCAATTTTTGCAATATTCGCAACAATTTTCAAGATAATTACAATCAAAGAATTTTCTAAATTTATTTAGATTTTGTTAATTTTCTTAAAGGAACAATTGAAACACATAAAATTGTTGCTAACATTTTTTACGCAAAATGTAATTCTCTATAAAAACTGTTTCAGCAATTTTTGCAATATTCGCAACAGTTTTCAAGATAATCGCAATCAAACAATTTTCGAAATTTCTTAAGATTTTGTTAATTATCTTAAAGAAACAATTGAAACACGTAAAATTGTTGTGAACATTTTTTACGCATAATTTAATTCTCTATAAAAACTATTTCAGCAATTTTTGCAATATTCGTTACAGTTTTCAAGATAATCGCAATCAAATAATTTTCTAAATTTATTTAGATTTTCTTAATTTTCTGAAAGAAACAATTGAAACACATAAAATTGTTGTGAAGATTTTTTACGCAAAATTTAATTCTCTATAAAAATTATTTTAGCAATTTTTGCAATATTCGCAACAGTTTTCAAGATAATTACAATCAAAGAATTTTCTAATTTTTTTTAGATTTTGTTAATTTTCTTAAAGAAACAACTGAAACACATAAAATTGTTGTTAACATTTTTTACGCAAAATGTAATTCTCTATAAAAACTATTTTAGCAATTTTTGCAATATTTGCAACAGTTTTCAAGATACTCGCAATCAAACAATTTTCGAAATTTCTTAAGATTTTGTTAATTTTCTTAAAGAAACAATTGAAACACGTAAAATTGCTGTGATCATTTTTTACGCAAAATTTAATTCCCTATAAAAAATATTTCAGCAATTTTTGCAAAATTCGCAACAATTTTCAAGATAATCGCAATCAAAGAATTTTCGAACTTTTTGAAGATTTTGTTAATTTTCTTAAAAAAAAATTGAAATACGTAAAATTGTTGTTAACATTTTTTACGCAAAATTTAATTCCCTATAAAAAATATTTCAGCAATTTTTGCAAAATTCGCAACAATTTTCAAGATAATCGCAATCAAAGAATTTTCGAACTTTTTGAAGATTTTGTTAATTTTCTTAAAAAAAAATTGAAATACGTAAAATTGTTGTTAACATTTTTTACGCAAAATTTAATTCTCTATAAAAATTATTTTAGCAATTTTTGCAAAATTTGCAACAATTTTCAAGATAATTACAATCAAACAATTTCCGAAATTTGTTAAGATTTTGTTAATTTTCTTAAAGAAACAATTGAAACACGTAAAATTGTTGTGAACATTTTTTACGCAAAATTTAATTCTCTATAAAAATTATTTAAGCAATTTTTGCAATATTCGCAACGGTTTTCAAGCTAATCGCAATCAAACAATTTTCTGAATTTGTTAAGATTTTGTTAATTTTCTTAAAGAAACAATTGAAACACGTAAAATTGTTGTGAACATTTTTTACGCAAAATGTAATTCTCTATAAAAACTATTTCAGCAATTTTTGCAATATTCGCTACAGTTTTCAAGATAATCGCAATCAAAGAATTTTCTAAATTTATTTAGATTTTGTTAATTTTCTGAAAGAAACAATTGAAACACATAAAATTGTTGTGAAGATTTTTTACGCAAAATTTAATTCTCTATAAAAATTATTTTAGCAATTTTTGCAATATTCGCAACAGTTTTCAAGATAATTACAATCAAAGAATTTTCTAAATTTGTTAAGATTTTGTTAATTTTCTTAAAGAAACAATTGAAACACATAAAATTGTTGTTAACATTTTTTACGCAAAATGTAATTCTCTATAAAAACTATTTTAACAATTTTTGCAATATTCGCAACAGTTTTCAAGATACTCGCAATCAAACAATTTTCGAAATTTCTTAAGATTTTGTTAATTTTCTTAAAGAAACAATTGAAACACGTAAAATTGCTGTGATCATTTTTTACGCAAAATTTAATTCCCTATAAAAAATATTTCAGCAATTTTTGCAAAATTCGCAACAATTTTCAAGATAATCGCAATCAAAAAATTTTCGAACTTTTTGAAGATTTTGTTAATTTTCTTAAAAAAAAATTGAAATACGTAAAATTGTTGTTAACATTTTTTACGCAAAATTTAATTCTCTATAAAAATTATTTTAGCAATTTTTTCAAAATTTGCAACAATTTTCAAGATAATTACAATCAAACAATTTTCGAAATTTGTTAAGATTTTGTTAATTTTCTTAAAGAAACAATTGAAACACGTAAAATTGTTGTTAACATGTTAATCTGTCTTTAGTTGCAAATAAAACCAAACTTTCCTAAAAAAAAAAAAAAAAAAACTTGACCTGAGCGACAAGACTGGATTGTTGAATGGAGAGGAAGACCCGAGAGACTGGAATAGACAGGCAAGGCTAGACAGACAAGGCTATAATGACAAGATTAGACAGAGAAGAACAGAGCAAATTCCAGTGTAATGTGCGACCCGAAAGGAATGTTTTTTGTTTTTGACCAAACTTTTTGCGCACGCTTTTTGCAATTACAAACGACGGATTTGCCAATATTTGGCACAACATTCAACAATCTTATTTAGTTAATGTTATGAAAGTTTGGTAAATGCAGCTCGGGAATTAAAGACCGTGGCGAATGTTTAAACTTTTGACCCTTACAATTCTTCGGCCAATTTTCATTTGTCTACAACAGACGAACAAACCGGCGGATTTTGATGAAATTTTGCAAGTTCGTAGAAAATTATCTATGAAATAATTTTGAAAAGTATCAAAATTACAGCTTGCAAAATACGGCGGTGAAATTTTTTTAAAAATTTTGGCGCGTCCAATTCTTTAATCAATTTTCATTTGTCTACCACAGACGAACAAACCGACGGATTTTGATGAAATTTTGCAAGTTCGTAGAAAATTATCTTTGAAATAATTTTGCAAAGTATCAAAATTGCAGCTTGCAAAATACGGCGGTGAATTTTTTTTTAAATTTTAGCGCATCCAATTCTTTAATCAATTTTCATTTGTCTACCACAGACGAACAAACCGGTGGATCTTGAGGAAATTTTGCAACTTAGTAGAAAATTATCTACGAAATAATTTTGCAAAGTATCAAAATTGCAGCTTGCAAAATACGGCGGTGATTTTTTTTTTAAATTTTGGCGCATCCAATGCTTTAATCAATTTTCATTTGTCTACCACAGACGAACAAACCGACGGATTTTGATGAAATTTTGCAAGTTCGTAGAAAATTACCTATGAAGTAATTTTGCACAGTATGAAGCTTGCAGCTTGCAAATTACGGCGGTGACAAGCTTTCGAAATTTTTTAAATTTTGGCGCGTTTTTTGCAATTGCAAACTAACGGAACGACGGATTTCGCCGTTATTTGGCAAAAAGTTCAACAATCCTGTTTAGCAATTTTTTTGCAATTTTGATTAATATAGTACTGGAATTAAAGCCGTGGTGATTTTTTTAAATTTTGGCGCTTCCAACTCTTTGATCAATTTTCATTTGTCTACCACAGACGAACAAATCGGCGGATTTTGATGAAATTTTGCAAGTTCGTAGAAAATTATCTATGAAATAATTTTGCAATGTATCAAAATTGCAGTTTGCAAAATACGGCGATGAATTGTTTTTTTTAAATTTTGGCGCATCCAATTTTTTAATTAATTTTCATTTTTCTGCCACAGACGAACAAACGGGCGGATTTTGATGAAATTTTGCAAGTTCGTAGAAAATTATCTACGAAATAATTTTGCAAAGTTTCAAAATTGCAACTTGCAAAATACGGCGGTGAAAATTTTTTTAAAATTTTGGCGTATCCAATTCTTTAATGAATTTTCATTTGTCTACCACAGACGAACAAACCGGCGGATTTTGATGAAATTTGGCAAGTTCGTAGAAAATTATCCACGAAATAATTTTGCTAAGTATCAAAATTGTAGCTTGCAAATTACGACTGTGACAAGCTTTAGAAATTAGACAGACAACAAGACTAGAGAGACAAGACTAGACAGACAAGACAAGTTTATAGATTGTTGAATGGAGAGGAAATAAAAAAGATAAGATTGATTTATTGTTAGTGAAGTGAGCTTTTAAAATCTCGACACGCGTTTGATAAAAGGTTTTATTTACAAATGCGGCGACGACGTCGTCACCAGACGAGTGGGATGTGCTTGCGGGTGTGTCAGCAGAGATTGTTTGCAAATAAGAAATCGACAAATAAAGACGCAACAAAAGATAATGAAAACTGTAGAGAGTCTCGGAGATGTGGGGTGGAAATCTCTGGGGTTAGTTTTCCACCGCCAGTATCTCAGTTTTTCCTCAATAACTAAATAGTTAGACTAGGTAGAGCAATCAAGCTTGATACAGCTAAATCTATTTTGATTATATAACTAGTGCTACAAATTAGATTATTGTAGCTGGTTTAGCTTTCCAGTTATAGACGTTTAAAGTTGAGATTTAGTCTAGTGAGTTTGCAAAGTGCCGTATCTCAGTTTTTCCTCAATAACTAATTGGTTAGACTAGGTAGAACAGTCAAGCTTAATACAGCGAAATCTGTTTAGATTATATAGCTAGTTTTGCAAATTAGATTATTGTAGCTAGTTTAGCTTTCTAGTTATAGACGTTTGAAATTGAGATTTAGTCTAGTGAGTTTATCAAATGTCGTATCTCAATTTTTCCTCAATAACTAATTAGTTAGACTAGGTAGAGCAGTCAAGTTTGTTACAGCGAAATCAATTTAAATTATATAGTTAGTACTGCTAATTAGATTATTGTAGTTAGTTTAGCTTCCTAGTTATAGACGTTTGAAATTGAGATTGGATCCAGTGAGTTTACTAAAGGCAGTTTCTCAGTTTTTCCTTAATAACTAATTAGTTGGACTAGGTAGAGCAGTCAAGCTTATTACAGCGATATCTATTTAGATTATATAACTAGTGCTGCAAATTAGATTTTTGTACCTAGTTTAGCTTCATTGTTATAGACGAATGAAGTTGAGATTTAGTCTAGTGAGTTTGCCAAATGCCGTATCTCAGTTTTTCCTCAATAACTAATTAGTTAGACTAGGTAGAGCAGTCAAGCTTAATACAGTGAAATCTATTTAGATTATTTAGTCAGTGCGATAAGGTGAATTATCGCAGCTAGTCTAGTTCTCTAGTTATAGAGGTTTGAAACAGAGATTTGGTTTATAAACGCAAATAAATAACAATTATGGCTAATTCATTTTATGGTCGACTCTTACCAAAGTCATTGTTTCATGACCGAAACGGGGGGGAAAAAATCGCTTCACGCGTCGCCTTGCCTCGACGTCGCCTACAAATTGCCGAATTATTTCACCCCGAAACGTGCCCAAGAAAACGAACGCCGATCATTCCTGAACATTTCTTACACCAACCCCATTACATCGATTCTCACCCAAACAAAAAATTCCCGCAAAATATTAAACAGACAGACGAAACTGGACAGACAAGACTAGAACGGCAAAACTAGACAGACTGGACAGACAAGACTAGACAGACAAGACTAAACAGACAAGACTAGACAGACAAGACTAGACAGACAAGACTAGACAGACAAGACTAGACAGACAAGACTAGACAGACAAGACTAGACAGACAAGACTAGACAGACAAGACTAGACAGACAATACTAGACAGACAAGACTAGACAGACAAGACTAGACAGACAAGACTGACTAGACAGACAAGACTGACTAGACAGACAAGACTAGCCAGACAAGACTAGACAGACAAGACTAGACAGACAAGACTAGACAGACCAGACTAGACAGACAAGACTAGACAGACAAGACTAGACAGACAAGACTAGACAGACAAGACTAGCCTAGACAGACACGAGTAGAAATACGTTTCTAGATAGACAAGATTAAATAATGTTCGTATTTTGTAGATGAAGATAAATAGCTTGTAGTTTGTAAGTTTTCAGTGGAGATTTCAGAAGCGATTTGAATCATTTAGTGTACGCCGGGTCTGCGGCCGCAAGTTTCGCAATTAAATTGAAAAAGTTACAACGCGCGACATGCACTCACAATTCGAGTGAACTCGCCGCCGGAATTATTTGTAAAAAACACGCGACGACTTTCATTAAACATTTAATTTAATTTGCTTGGGTCACGACTGTGGCCCATTCTTGTCTCTCTAGTCCTCGCTCTCTAGTCCTTCCAAGTGCTCAAGTTTTTTCGTAGACGTAGACGTAAACGTAAACGTAGACGTAGATGTAAAAGTAAATGTAGACGTAGACGTAGACGTAGACGTAGACGTAGACGTAGACGTAGACGTAGACGTAGACGTAGACGTAGACGTAGACGTAGACGTAGACGTAGACTTAGACTTAGACGTAGACGTAGACGTAGATGTAGACGTAGACAGTCTTGTCTGTCTAGTCTTGTCTGTCTAGTCTTGTCTGTCTAGTCTTGTCTGTCTAGTCTTGTCTGTCTAGTCTTGTCTGTCTAGTCTTGTCTGTCTAGTCTTGTCTGTCTAGTCTTGTCTGTCTAGTCTTGTCTGTCTAGTCTTGTCTGTCTAGTCTTGTCTGTCTAGTCTTGTCTGTCTAGTCTTGTCTGTCTAGTCTTGTCTGTCTAGTGTAGTTTATGAAATCTATGGTAATAATGTTGTAAGGATCAATAAAAGCTTTGCAACATAATTCAGTGCAACAATAATAAATCCGGCGGCAAATTCCACTCGAATCCCCAACTAAACGCGGAGTTAATTCGAAAATCGATTAAACGTTCGCCAATTCGATACGGCGAGAGCGTTGTGTTTGTTTAATATTTGCGATTGAAATTTTCCGGCGAATTTGTTTCGAAATGTGTGATTACAAATAACGCACTCGGTTTATTAAATCGCGAGTCGCGCTTTTACATCAAACGAAGTTACTAGATAGAGGCAGCCGACAACAGAACCTCTTCAAATCGCGAATTGAACGTTTGCGCTGATAGAAATGAATGGAAGTTTATATATATATATATATATATATATATATATATATATATATATATACATATAACTTCCATTCATTTCTATCAGCGCAAAAGTCAGTATATCAGTATAACATTAGTATATTAACTATTCTGAAGGCATGTGAAACGAACAATGGCATACACACAGTCGTTTAGAAGAATTGGCATACGCGCATGATATCTCGGTAGACATAGATGCTTATGGCTGCGTATCCTGTGAGAGTGGTATGATAAATACTTCAGATGAATCCTCACCAAGAGATGGAACCAGCGATGGAGAAACCGAATTGGGAGGCAACATGTCCAAATAATCACGTCCCAATTTGTTTTTATTTATTTTTAAATAACCGCAATATTTTCTTTTTACACGAAAATTAAAAAAAAATAATAAAATGAGAGATTCAATAATTCGTCAAGAAATCTCAAACTGATATTTACCCGAATCTCGATTTGCTAAGTAGATATCTCGGAAACGGCTACAGGTAATTCAAAACGGATTGCGGCTTCGTTTTCAGAAGGTCATTTTCCTATTACTACACTAAGATTGTCTGCGAGTTCAAGACTTTTCGAGATCTCCACTCGAACGCCGAAGTTTCTTAAAAATTTCTTCAATTTTAGCAGGCGATGGTGAACGGAAAGAGTTAGCGAAATATAATTTTTATATTTGTAATTAGCAGCAAAAATGCTTTCGGAAACGTTTTTAAATTTTGCTGTAACTCAAAAAATAAAGATTTTGACAAAATCGATTTCGCCGCTTCCGCGGTCTAGACTCTCCGTGTCGATGTATTTCTTAACTAAAAGCTTCCTAGGTGATATTATATATGATTTGCGACTAATTTTGGGACGCTGAATCGATAGGTGAAGCCTAGAAGTCTCTGTGGAGAGCCGTTCAAAAGTTATGACAGCGTCAAATCAGTCGGAAATGCGAGATGGTGTACAGCGAAAAAATATATAAAACTTGTTTATTTGTAACTTTACAGCGTCATAAACTGGAAAACTTTTTTCAGGACATCGATTTCCTTCGGGTAATCAAAAAAAAATCACAACAAAATTTCCAAAAAAATTTTCAACAAAAATTTTCCATCATTTCGATCGAAAAATATGTGCTTTTTCGGTTTTTTTCGATTTTCTAGAAAACGGTAAAAGGCAGCGAAATCATTTTTGGCACACATAAACTACACGACAAGACGAACAAGTCGATGTGTAAATTGTCCTAAAAGATGCAATAATTCATCAAGAAATTTCAAACTAAAATTTAACCGAATCTCGATTTGCTAAGTAGATATCTCGGAAACGATTGCAGATAATCAAAAACGGATTGCGGCATCGCTTTCAGAAGGTGCTTTTCCTATTGATACACTAAGATTGTTCGCGCGGAATTCACGTCTTTCCGAGATCTCTACTCGAGCGCCGAAATTTCTTAAAAATTTCTTCAATTTTAGCAGACGATAGTGAACGGAAAGAGTTAGCGAAATATAGTTTGCATATTAGTAATCAGCAGCAAAAACCCTTTCAGAAACGTTTTTAAATTTTGCTCTAACTCAAAAAATAAAGATTTTGCAAAAATCTATTTTTTAGCATTTCGTCGTTTCCGCGGTCTAGACTCCCGTGTCGATGGCATTTCTTAACTGAAAGCTCTCTAGGGAATATTATATACGTTTTCTGACTAATTTTGGGACGCTAAATCGATTGGTGAAGCCTAGAAGTCTCTGTGATGAACCGTTCAAAAGTTATGCCAGCGTGAAATCAGTCGAAAATGCGAAATGGTGTACAACGAAAAGCTATATAAAACTTGTTTATTTGTAACTTTAGAGCGTAATAAGCTAGAAAACCGTTTTCAGCACTTTGATTTCCTTTGGGCAACCGCAAAAAAATCACGAAAAAAATTTCCAAAAAAATTTTCTACAAAAATTTTCCATCATTTCGTTCGAAAAATATGTGCTTTTTCGGTTTTTTTCCATTTTCACGAGAACGGCAAAAGGCACCGAAATTACTTTTGGCACACAGAAACTACACGACAAGACGAACAAGTCGATGTGTAAATTGTTCCGATAGATTCAATAACTCGTCGATAAATTTCAAACTGAAATTTACCCGTATCTCGATTTGTTAAGTAGATATCTCGGAAACCGTTGCAGATAATTAAAAACGGATTGTGGCATCGTTTTCAGAAGGTTATTTTCCTATTAGCATACTAAGACTGTCTGCGCGGAATTCATGTCTTTCCGAGATCTCTATTCGAGGGCCGAAATTTCTTAAAAATTTCTTCAATTTTAGCAGGCGATAATGAACGGAAAGAGTTAGCGAAATATAATTGGCATATTTGTAATTAGCAGCAAAAATCTTTTCAGAAACGTTTTTAAATTTTGCTGTAACCCAAAAAATAACGATTTTAACAAAATCGATTTTCTCGCATTTCGCCGTTTCCGCGGTCTAGACTCCCTGTCTCGATGGTATTTCTTAACTGAAAGGTTCTCATGAAATATTATATATGTGTTCCGACTAATTGTGGGACGCTGAATCGATTGGTGAAGACTAGAAGTCTCTGTCGTGAGCCGTTCAAAAGTTATGACAGCCTCAAATTAGTCGGAAATGCGAGATGGTGTAAAAATATATAAAACTTGTTTATTTGTAACTTTAGAGCGTAATAAACTGCAAACTCGTTTTCAGCACTTCGATTTACTTCGGGTAACCAAAAAAAAATCACGAAAAAAATTTCCAAACAAATTTTCAACAAAAAATTTCATCGTTCAATCGTCATTTCGTACGCAAAATATGTGCTTTTTCGGTTTTTTTCGATTTTCTAGAGAACGGTAAAAGGCAGCGAAATTATTTTCGGCACACAGAAACTACACGACAAGACGAACAAGTGTATGTGTAAATTGTCCTGAAAGATTCAATAGTTCGTCAAGAAATCTCAAACTGAAATTTAAGCGAATCTCGATTTGCTAATCAAGAAAGGATTGCGGCATCGTTTTCAGAAGGTCATTTTCCTATTAATACACTAAGATTGTCCACGCGAAATTCACAACTTTCCGAGATCTCTACTCGAGCGCCGAAATTTCTTAAAAATTTCTTCAATTTTAGCAGACGATAGTGAACGGAAAAAGTTAGCAAAATATAATTCGCATATTTGTAATTAGCAGAAAAAATGCATTCAGAAACGTTTTTAAATTTTGCTGTAACTCGAAAAATTACGATTTTGACAAAATCGCATTTCGTCGTTTCCGCGGTCTAGACCAGGGATCACTAATTAATTTCTTCAGGGGTCCAGTTTTTAAAATAAAATTACCATCGTGGTCCGGTCGCGGTAAAGAAGTAACAAGGATTTTTTTTACATATCTATGCAAAAAATGACATTTTTTGCCTATTTGTCTGAAGTTTGGAGTAAAGTTGGTGCAAGCTATTGTCAATAAATCCTGGAGATGTTCAATCTTGGAAATGAAATTCATCTTCGAAAATGCAGCTTTACAAAATTGTGTTGATCCAAACAAAGTAAGAAATTACAAGGCTATTTTTTTCAATTTTGGGTATTTATTACCACACACAAATTTTATCCAGAACTCTTCACAAGGAACTTATGTTTGTGTTTTAATACTGTGTTTTCTTGGAAATCGAGCATTTCTCTGCAAGTAGCTTTATTACTCCCGTAAACATTTGCGGCTTCGTTGCTCTATTCACCATCAGGATGCGGAGAATAAATATTTCTGGAGATTCCGGTTTTTTTTTAAATCTGCGGATCCTTTTCAAATCAAATTCCGATTTAAGATCCTTAATGAACGTGTTGTATAGAACGAAGTCAATTTCGTTGTCACTGCTGATTATTTTATTTAAATTAGGGAAGGGCAGCAGCATTACCAAGGTCATTATAGAAAAGATCGAGTTTTCTCGAGAAGCTTTTTATAATAGCAAATAAGCTTTCCTTTGCCTTGAAGTTTAAGGTTCAAGTCATTAATACGTTTAAAAATATCCGTTAAGAAAGCATTGGAAGTTACATTTTCTTTTTTGCTTAGAATACTGAGGTAGGCATTTGCTGAAATCTGAAATCACTGTTGAAAAGAAATGTCTTAAATTGTTCTAGTCATTCTTTGTAAAACGCAGCCTTTGCTCAACCATCTCGCATTATTATGCAAAAGTAGTATCGTCATATTGTGCATCCATTTCTTCAAGAAATGATTTCAACTCACGATGTTTCAGTGAAGATTTTGCCCGAAGAAAAAATTCAAAATTATTAATAAGATTGCAGCAAAGCACAGTTTGGTGTATAATAAAGTGGTAGGAAATAAAATTTTCATTACATTTTGCATTGGTCCTCATTAGGTGAACTAGTCCTTTTTAGTCCAAACCATTGCTGGTGCACCGTCAGTAGTTACTGTTAAAAGTTTCTTAATAGAAATAATCCATCACCGCGTTGTTCATGTCTTCTCCCCAGGTTCTTCCTAATAACGGCAAAACAGCCAACATCTCCTCAACAAAAGTTTCTCTCATTTGGTCCAGGAAGCCCACAAAAATAACCAGTTGTGCCTTATCAGTCACGTCGCACGATTCATCCATTACCAAGGCGTGATACTTTGCATTATTTAACTGCCAACAAAACCAAAGCCACAAAACGTGTGTATTTCATGTGTTAGTATACGCAGACAACGGAATCTGTCGAATAGTATCAACAAATATCTCTTCTGTTCTCATACAGAACATTGCAGGCAACTAGGCAAAGCATTCTTTAACTATGTCAGTATCAGGGCATAGTTTCATATGCTTAGCAACAGTCCAAGAAACACGCAAAGAAGCCTCACCATATTTTTCCTGCTCAGTCATTGAACGTCTCATGATCTGGGTTGAAGATGCGTAGTTCGATATTAAACTTCAAATTTTAGATTTACACAAGTTGAAATTGACAAATGATTTATGTTTAGTATTGTAATGTCGTTTACTATTCGAGCTTTTAATTAACGCCACGTTTTGTTGACAAAGCTAGCACATTGGTACTATTTCAGCACGATTTGCCAGCGTAAAGCAATATAAAGCTTCCAGTTTATTACGCTCTAAAGTTACAAATAAACAAGTTTTATATATTTTTACACCATCTCGCATTTCCGACTAATTTGAGGCTGTCATAACTTTTGAACAGCTTTTTGTAAAGCCATTCTGACAAAAACTTTCATTGTAACTCTACTTTCGTACTCCGCGAACTTCGACTCTCTCTCTCTCTCTCTCTCTCTCTCTCGCACGTTACTTCGCTGTTATCGAATTGACGGCAGCAAAGACAAAGCGCGGGATACATTTGATTAAGTTACGTACTCAGTAATACAAGTTACTGTTTAATTAAGGTCCGCATAAAATAGGTCGGCGGTCCGGATCCGACCCGCGGTCCGCCATTTGGTGACCCCTGGTCTGGACTCCCCGTGTCGATGGTATTTCTTAACTGAAAACTTCCTAGGGAATATTATATACGTTCTCCCACTAATTTTGGGACGCTGAATCGATTGGTGAAGACTAGAAGTCTCTGTCGTGAGCCGTTCAAAAGTTATGACAGCAAATTAGTCGCAAATGCGAGATGGTGTTAAGCGAAAAAAATATATAAAACTTGTTTATTTATAACTTTAGAGCGCAATAGACTTGAAAAACGTTTTCAGCACTTCGATCTCCTTCGGGTAACCGAAAAAAAATCACGAAATAAATTTCGAAAATATTTTGCTACAAAAATTTTCCATCATTGCGCTCGAAAAATATATTTTTTTCGATTTTCTAGAGAACGGTAAAAGGCAGCGAAATTAGTTTAGGCACACAGAAACTACACGACAAGACGAACAAGTCGATGTGTAAATTGTCCTGAAAGATTTAATAATTCGTCAAGAAATCTCAAACTGAAAATTACCGAATTCTCGATTTGATAAGTAGATGTATCTGCAACGGTTGCAGACAATCAACAACGGATTGCGGCACCGTTTTCAGAAGGTCATTTTCGTATTGATACACTAAGATTGTCCACGGCAAATTCACGACTTTTGGAGATCTTTACTCGTGCGCCGAAATTTCTTAAAAATTTCTTTAATTTTAGCAGGCGATAGTGAACGGAAAGAGTTAGCGAAATATAATTTGCATATTTGTAATTAGCAGCAAAAATGCTTTCAGAAACGTTTTTAAATTTTGCTGTGACTCGAAAAATAAAGATTTTGGCAAAATCGATTTTCTCGTATTTCGTCGTTTCCGCGGTCTAGACTCCCCGTGTCGATGGTATTTCTTAACTGAAAGCTTCCTATGCAATATTATATATGTGTTCCGACTAATTTTGGGACGCTGAATCGATTGGTGAAGACTAGAAGTCTCTGTCGTGAGCCGTTCAAAAGTTATGACAGCCTCAAATTAGTCGGAAATGCGAGATGGTGTAAAAATATATAAAACTTGTTTATTTGTAACTTTAGAGCGTAATAAACTGGAAAGCCGTTTTCAGCACTTCGATTCCGTTTTCGACTAATTTTGGGCCGCTGAATCGGTTGGTGAAGACTAGAAGTCTCTGTGGTGAGCCGTTCAAAAGTTATGGCATAGTGAAATCTTCGGAAAATCATTATTTTTCAATTCACGACTTTCCGAGATCTCTACTCTAGCGCCGGAATTTCTTAAAATTTCTTCAATTTTAGCAGGCGATAGTGAAAGGAAAGAGCTAGCGAAATATAATCTGCATGTGGGTCTGAAAGTGTTTTCCCTACTGGTTGCAAATATACATAATTGGCAAGTTGAATTGATTGGCAAATTGACGAATTTTTGCTATTAAATATTGTATATTTTATTAAATTAATAATTTTTTGCTTTTGCCTGTTGTTTTGATACTACCACTATTATTGGAGACGAAGTTGTCTTTTTGGGGAGAAGTGGCGCTAAGCGCGGTTATATATGGAGCGAATAGCCGCGCAAATAACAAGTGGAAATGGATAGGGCACACACCGTGGGGTATACACATAGGGCACACACCGCAAGACACCAACTAGGAGGAAGATGCGGACGGAAATGAGGAGGAAGATGAGGAAGGAAAAGAGGAGGAGAGACGTGGACGCGAGCTAAGCAACTCGCAATCTACAAGGCAATCAATCTACAGCAACATCGCGCGAATGCCCTCAAACTGAAATCCACAAGGCAACAACTTGGAGGAGGATGAGGAAGGAAAAGAAAAGGAAAATGAGGTAGGAAAAGAGGAGGAAGAAAATTCAAAAACTCAAAAACGGGCATAAAGACCTTATGGTCGATAGCCCTTTGTATAATGCATAAAGTATACAATAAATATATTCTCTCTCTCATCAACTCAATAACTCGTATAATAAAAACCAAATTCTAGTCGACCACTAACTCCGCGTTAAATTCCTTCCCCTAAATTCCTCCGGCGCAAAAAACACCCGACGCCGCCAGAATTTTTATTATTAATTTAAGCATCCCTGAGCAGGAAACTTAGTTATAACCCCGCCGAGACGGGAAATACCCTATCCATCCACCAGCCCCCAAACACCCATTCTTCCTCGCCGCGAATCTAAATAAATACCTCGGACACAAATTTATTTATCGACGTCCGGAGGTCTTAAAAAACATCTCAAGAAGATTTACAAAAGAGAGTTAATAAATATGAATTTGTCATTATATGTCTGTTAAGTTTTATTTAAATAGAAATTGAATTTAAAGCAAGGGGTGGGTGATGAATGAAATCTTGAAAAAAGAGTTGTTTGGAAATAGAGCGGACAATGGAGCTGCGGACTCTTTGTTTTGTGAATGCATGTGTATGGAGAGCGCCAAATCAAATTTAGACAGATTGTGAGTGATGTGTCTACGCACTCGAAAATTACGTCGTGTTTGCAGGGAAAACGCGGCTGAGAGTTGATGATCGCAAGGGGATATAATGCAGCCTAGATCGGTGATCTAGGTTACAAGGTTTCACGATTTCTAGTTAAGTTAGTATAGTTAAGCTTTCAAGGATTCGAGTCCTTTTTCAAATCTTCAAGCCTTCAAATCTCAAAGCCTTCAAAGTCATCAAGCCTTGAAGTCATGCCATATATCACATATTACAAGGAATATGCAAGGAAGAGTAGTCGTTTAGCCCTTGGGTCTTCAAATCTTCTTCAAGCCTTCACGTTGTTTAAAAAAAAAAAAAAAAGTCAACGTTTTTTGTTATAGTTGAAGAGTAAAAAAACTAAAAATCAAAGGTTGGTCACGTTACGCGTAGTTAAAAGTCTTTTTCCAAGTCTTCACGTTGCCCTAAAAAAAAAAAAAAAAAAAAAAAAAAAAAAAAAAAAAAAAAAAAACATGAAAAAGACATGAAGACTTAGTCTTGAAGATTCAACTAAATTCTTGAATACATGAAGACTAAAACACCTAAATGCTGTGTATTTATTGCATTAATATTTCATCTTAGATGAGACTGCCAGTAAAGATTTTTCCAGCGAGAGAACAAACTGAAATTATAATTTAAACGGAAACAACTTGCACCAACTTGACAGATCCTCCATCACAGATTTAGACAATATCGAGCTGCTAACCATCCGTACTCCACATTTTTCAGTGACGTCACTGTTCGCTAAATCTGTATTTTTAATTCAACATTTGAATCGAATTCGGCACCGATTAAACAAAAGGTGTATCGACCCGGGTCGAAATCGCGCGATTTATTTATCAATTTACTTCGCGAATTTATATTATTCGGAGAGTATGCTTCGAGTGTGAGAAGCGTAAAGAGAGAAATCGAAGCGCGAACCAAGCTCGACCGACACGTGCACGCATTTTTAAGTTTAGCGTTTCAAGTCAAGTTAACCGGGGGTATAATCACGAGCCCAAAGGACTGAAGCGGCATCCAACGTCTGGAAGACACCGATTTTAAGGGCTCCCTCCAACCATTATCCCCATTTCCTCGCTCAAAAAAAGACGCCGGAAGGACGATCACACGTGGCGGAGAACAGGTAAGTAGTAGTAGTAAGTAGTAGTAGTAGTAAGTAGTAGTAGTAGTAAGTAGTAGTAACAGTAAGTAGTAAGTAGACCAGCTCTGTTTTAAACCAGGAAAACTTGATTTTCGTGAGACACGGTCCAAACATTGTACAAACGCCTAAGATCAAGGAAGAGCTTCATGGCAAGATCACACACACTCGAGGGGTCCATAGAAAATAACCGTGGACCCAACAGCTAACTACTCGGGAACCCCCAAGAGAAGAAAACACCTCCCTTTCGCGGTATGGAAATCCCTAAATCGACTCAAGACAGGAGTGGCAAGGTGCAAGACAAATCTGTTGAGGTGGGGAATGTCTGAGAACGGCGATGTGCTGTGTGCGTGTGCCCCAGGATATGAGCCTGCCCACAACTGGAAGAAGGATGCACGCACGAAAACCTAATTTTCTGTAACGACAAGGCTATTGCAGCCGCTATTTTTCGGAAAGATGTCGTATGAGCCGGACACGGAAAGTAAGTATTGCATTAATAATTCTTTTTATTCTTAGTTTTTAGAATCCGAGAAAAAAGTGTGTATGTTTAAACTTTAATATCTCGGGAACTGAAATTGGTGCAAACTTCCGGTTTGCAGTTTAGTATTAAGCAACTCAAAAGCTACGAAAAAACATAACAAGTTGTGAAATTTGGTCTTCCGGTTTGGTTGTAATTGGAAGAAATTTGTAACCCAAGTTTTGACCCGACAAAATTTACTAAACCAAAATTATGCAACTTCAGCCCCAAATATCTCGCGAAGTGGAAATCGCACAAACTTCCGGTTTGCAAATCTAGTTTCAACAATTAAAAATCTATGGAAAATATCACCAGAAATGTAACTATGTCTTCCGGTTTGTTATTTATTGGATAAAATCTAAACTTACTTTTTAGAACTCGACGAAAAAGTGTTTTCGTTTAAACTTCAATATCTCGGGAACTAAAAATAATGGAAACTTCCGGTTTGCAGCTAAGTATTAAGCAACTCAAAACCTACGAAAAATCATAACAAGTTGTGTAATTTTGACTTCCGGTTTGGTTGTAATTGGAAGAAATAAGTAACCGAAGTTTTGACTCGACAAAATTTACTAAACCAAAATTATGCAACTTCAAGGCTAAATATCTCGCGAAGTAGAAATCGCACAAACTTCCGGTTTGCAAATCTAGTTTCAACAACTCAAAATCTATGCAAAATATCCCCGGAAATATAACTATATCTTCCGGTTTGTTATTTACTGGACAAAATATAAACTTACTTTTTAGAATTCGAGGAAAAAGTGTTTTCGTTTAAACTTCAATATCTCGGGATCTAAAAATGGTGGAAACTTCCGGTTTGCAGCTTAGTATTAAGCAACTCAAAACCTACGAAAAGTCATAACAAGTTGTGTAATTTTGACTTCCGGTTTGGTTGTAATTGGAAGAAATGCGTAACCGAAGTTTTGACTCGACAAGATTTACTAAACCAAAATTACGCAACTTCAAGCCCAAATATCTCGCGAAGTAGAAATCGCACAAACATCTGGTATGCAAATCTAGTTTCAACAACTTAAAATCTATGCAAAATATCCCCGGAAATGTAACTATATCTTCCGGTTTGTTATTTACTGGATAAAATCTAAACTTACTTTTTAGAATTCGAGGAAAAAGTGTTTTCGTTTAAACTTCAATATCTCTGGATCTAAAAATGATGGAAACTTCCGGTTTGCTGCTTGGTATTAAGCAACTCAAAACCTACGAAAAGTCATAACAAATTGTGTAATTTTGACTTCCGGTTTGGTTGTAATTGGAAGAAATATGAAACCGAAATTTTGACACGACACAATTTATTAAACCAAACAGATGCAACTTCAGCCAAAAATATCTCGCGAAGTAGAAATCGCACAAACTTCCGGTTTGCAAATCTAGTTTCAACAACTCAAAATCTATGGATAATATCCCCGGAAATGTAACTCTATCTTCCGGTTTGTTATTTATTGGATAAAATATAAACTTACTTTTTAGAATTCGAGGAAAAAGTGTTTTCGTTTAAACTTCAATATCTCTGGATCTAAAAATGGTGGAAACTTCCGGTTTGCAGCTTAGTATTAAGCAACTCAAAACCTACGAAAGGTCATAACAAGTTGTGTAATTTTGACTTCCGGTTTGGTTGTAATTGGAAGAAATTTGTAACCGAAGTTTTGACCCGACAAAATTTACTAAACCAAAATTATGCAACTTCAAGCCCAAATATCTCGCGAAGTAAAAATCGCACAAACTTCCGGTTTGAAAATCTAGTTTCAACAACTCAAAATCTATGGAAAATATCCTCAGAAATGTAACTATGACTTCCGATTTGTTATTTATTGGATAAAATCTAAACTTACTTTTTAGAATTCGAGGCAAAAGTGTTTACGTTTAAACATCAATATCTCGGGATCTAAAAATGGTGGAAACTTCCGGTTTGCAGCTTAGTATTAAGCAACTCAAAACCTACGAAAAGTCATAACAAGTTGTGTAATTTTGACTTCCGGTTTGGTTGTAATTGGAAGAAATTTCTAAACGAAATTTTGACCGGACAAAATTTACTAAACCAAAATTACGCAACTTCAAGCCCAAATATCTCGCGAAGTAAAAATCGCACAAACTTCCGGTTTGCAAATCTAGTGTCAACAACTCAAAATCTACGGAAAATATCCCCGGAAATGTAACTATGTCTTCCGGTTTGTTATTTATTGGATAAAATCTAAACTTACTTTTTAGAATTCGAGGAAAAAATGTTTTCGTTTAAACTTTAATATCTCTGGATCTAAAAATGGTGGAAACTTCCGGTTTGCAGCTTAGTATTAAGCAACTCAAAACCTACGATAAGTCATAACAAGTTGTGTAATTTTGACTTCCGGTTTGCTTGTAATTGGAAGAAATTTGTAACCGAAGTTTTGACTCGACAAAATTAACTAAACCAAAATCACGCAACTTCAAGCCCAAATATCTCGCGAAGTAGAAATCGCACAAACTTCCGGCTTGCAAATCTAGTTTCAACAACTCAAAATCTATGGAAAATATCCCCGGAAATGTAACTATATCTTCCGGTTTGTTATTTATTGGATAAAATCTAAACTTACTTTTTAGATTTCGAGGAAAAAGTGTTTTCGTTTAAACTTCAATATCTCTGGATCTAAAAATGGTGGGAACTTCCGGTTTGCAGCTGAGTATTAAGCAACTCAAAAGCTACGAAAAGTCATAACAAGTTGTGTAATTTTGACTTCCGGTTTGGTTGTAATTGGAAGAAATTTGTAACCGAAGTTTTGACCCGACAAAATTTACTAAACCAAAATTATGCAACTTCAGCCCCAAATATCTCGCGAAGTAAAAATCGCACAAACTTCCGGTTTGCAAATCTAGTTTCAACAACTCAAAATCTACGGAAAATATCCCCAGAAATGTAACTATGTCTTCCGGTTTGTTATTTATTTGATAAAATCTAAACTTACTTTTTAGAATTCGAGGAAAAAGTATTTTCGTTTAAACTTCAATATCTCGGGATCTAAAAATGGTGGAAACTTCCGGTTTGCAGCCTGGTATTAAGCAACTCAAAACCTACGAAAAGTCATAACAAGTTGTGTAATTTTGACTTCCGGTTTGCTTGTAATTGGAAGAAATTTGTAACCGAAGTTTTGACCCGACAAAATTTATTAAACCAAGATTACGCAAATTCAAGCCCAAATATCTCGCAAAGTAGAAATCGCACAAACTTCCTGTTTGCAAACTCAGTTTCAACAACTCAAAATCTATGAAAAATATCCCCGGAAATGTAATTGTGACTTCCGGTTTGTTATTTATTGGACAAAATTTAAACTTACAATTACATGAGATTGCCAGTAAAGATTTTTGCAGCGAGAACGAACCGAAATTATAATTTAAACGGAAACAACTAGCACCAACTTATATGAAAGGAAACTCCCAAACTTCCACCGAACTTGCAACTAGACAAGCGGAACGAGATTTTAAAACACAATAGAGCCCATTTATCAACAAAACTGCATCCACACATAAATCTCCACGGAAATAGTTTAGTTCGTCTTTTATCTAGTCTTACTATTCAGTCTTGTCTGTGTAGTCTTGTTAGTCTTAGACTAATGACCAGAATTAGCCGAGCGAAAACAAACCAATTAAAAACGTAATAACAGAATTAGACTAATTGGCGAGGGAGTATTTACCCTAATGGGTTCATATTTCCACTGTAATTCCTTTCGCTGTGTACAATATTAATTCCACAAGATGACCATTAATTCTAATCAAGAACACAAATTATATTAAATTTAAAAAAAAACAAAAATAAGACAAGTAATATAAAATAATCACACAAGAGTGTTTTCTATTGTCTTGTCTGTCTAGTATTGTCTGTCTAGTCTTGTCTGTCTAGTCTTGTCTGTCTAGTCTTGTCTGTCTAGTCTTGTCTGTCTAGTCTTGTCTGTCTAGTCTTGTCTGTCTAGTCTTGTCTGTCTAGTCTTGTCTGTCTAGTCTTGTCTGTCTAGTCTTGTCTGTCTAGTCTTGTCTGTCTAGTCTTGTCTGTCTAGTCTTGTCTGTCTAGTCTTGTCTGTCTAGTCTTGTCTGTCTAGTCTTGTCTGTCTAGTCTTGTCTGTCTAGTCTTGTCTGTCTAGTCTTGTCTGTCTAGTCTTGTCTGTCTAGTCTTGTCTGTCTAGTCTTGTCTGTCTAGTCTTGTCTGTCTAGTCTTGTCTGTCTAGTCTTGTCTGTCTAGTCTTGTCTGTCTAGTCTTGTCTGTCTAGTCTTGTCTGTCTAGTCTTGTCTGTCTAGTCTTGTCTGTCTAGTCTTGTCTGTCTAGTCTTGTCTGTCTAGTCTTGTCTGTCTAGTCTTGTCTGTCTAGTCTTGTCTGTCTAGTCTTGTCTGTCTAGTCTTGTCTGTCTAGTCTTGTCTGTCTAGTCTTGTCTGTCTAGTCTTGTCTGTCTAGTCTTGTCTGTCTAGTCTTGTCTGTCTAGTCTTGTCTGTCTAGTCTTGTCTGTCTAGTCTTGTCTGTCTAGTCTTGTCTGTCTAGTCTTGTCTGTCTAGTCTTGTCTGTCTAGTCTTGTCTGTCTAGTCTTGTCTGTCTAGTCTTGTCTGTCTAGTCTTGTCTGTCTAGTCTTGTCTGTCTAGTCTTGTCTGTCTAGTCTTGTCTGTCTAGTCTTGTCTGTCTAGTCTTGTCTGTCTAGTCTTGTCTGTCTAGTCTTGTCTGTCTAGTCTTGTCTGTCTAGTCTTGTCTGTCTAGTCTTGTCTGTCTAGTCTTGTCTGTCTAGTCTTGTCTGTCTAGTCTTGTCTGTCTAGTCTTGTCTGTCTAGTCTTGTCTGTCTAGTCTTGTCTGTCTAGTCTTGTCTGTCTAGTCTTGTCTGTCTAGTCTTGTCTGTCTAGTCTTGTCTGTCTAGTCTTGTCTGTCTAGTCTTGTCTGTCTAGTCTTGTCTGTCTAGTCTTGTCTGTCTAGTCTTGTCTGTCTAGTCTTGTCTGTCTAGTCTTGTCTGTCTAGTCTTGTCTGTCTAGTCTTGTCTGTCTAGTCTTGTCTGTCTAGTCTTGTCTGTCTAGTCTTGTCTGTCTAGTCTTGTCTGTCTAGTCTTGTCTGTCTAGTCTTGTCTGTCTAGTCTTGTCTGTCTAGTCTTGTCTGTCTAGTCTTGTCTGTCTAGTCTTGTCTGTCTAGTCTTGTCTGTCTAGTCTTGTCTGTCTAGTCTTGTCTGTCTAGTCTTGTCTGTCTAGTCTTGTCTGTCTAGTCTTGTCTGTCTAGTCTTGTCTGTCTAGTCTTGTCTGTCTAGTCTTGTCTGTCTAGTCTTGTCTGTCTAGTCTTGTCTGTCTAGTCTTGTCTGTCTAGTCTTGTCTGTCTAGTCTTGTCTGTCTAGTCTTGTCTGTCTAGTCTTGTCTGTCTAGTCTTGTCTGTCTAGTCTTGTCTGTCTAGTCTTGTCTGTCTAGTCTTGTCTGTCTAGTCTTGTCTGTCTAGTCTTGTCTGTCTAGTCTTGTCTGTCTAGTCTTGTCTGTCTAGTCTTGTCTGTCTAGTCTTGTCTGTCTAGTCTTGTCTGTCTAGTCTTGTCTGTCTAGTCTTGTCTGTCTAGTCTTGTCTGTCTAGTCTTGTCTGTCTAGTCTTGTCTGTCTAGTCTTGTCTGTCTAGTCTTGTCTGTCTAGTCTTGTCTGTCTAGTCTTGTCTGTCTAGTCTTGTCTGTCTAGTCTTGTCTGTCTAGTCTTGTCTGTCTAGTCTTGTCTGTCTAGTCTTGTCTGTCTAGTCTTGTCTGTCTAGTCTTGTCTGTCTAGTCTTGTCTGTCTAGTCTTGTCTGTCTAGTCTTGTCTGTCTAGTCTTGTCTGTCTAGTCTTGTCTGTCTAGTCTTGTCTGTCTAGTCTTGTCTGTCTAGTCTTGTCTGTCTAGTCTTGTCTGTCTAGTCTTGTCTGTCTAGTCTTGTCTGTCTAGTCTTGTCTGTCTAGTCTTGTCTGTCTAGTCTTGTCTGTCTAGTCTTGTCTGTCTAGTCTTGTCTGTCTAGTCTTGTCTGTCTAGTCTTGTCTGTCTAGTCTTGTCTGTCTAGTCTTGTCTGTCTAGTCTTGTCTGTCTAGTCTTGTCTGTCTAGTCTTGTCTGTCTAGTCTTGTCTGTCTAGTCTTGTCTGTCTAGTCTTGTCTGTCTAGTCTTGTCTGTCTAGTCTTGTCTGTCTAGTCTTGTCTGTCTAGTCTTGTCTGTCTAGTCTTGTCTGTCTAGTCTTGTCTGTCTAGTCTTGTCTGTCTAGTCTTGTCTGTCTAGTCTTGTCTGTCTAGTCTTGTCTGTCTAGTCTTGTCTGTCTAGTCTTGTCTGTCTAGTCTTGTCTGTCTAGTCTTGTCTGTCTAGTCTTGTCTGTCTAGTCTTGTCTGTCTAGTCTTGTCTGTCTAGTCTTGTCTGTCTAGTCTTGTCTGTCTAGTCTTGTCTGTCTAGTCTTGTCTGTCTAGTCTTGTCTGTCTAGTCTTGTCTGTCTAGTCTTGTCTGTCTAGTCTTGTCTGTCTAGTCTTGTCTGTCTAGTCTTGTCTGTCTAGTCTTGTCTGTCTAGTCTTGTCTGTCTAGTCTTGTCTGTCTAGTCTTGTCTGTCTAGTCTTGTCTGTCTAGTCTTGTCTGTCTAGTCTTGTCTGTTTATTGACTATTGTCTTGTGGGTTTTAGTCTTTCTAAGAGTTAATAATCTTTGCTTCTCGTGTGTGCTGTTTTCGTTTTTCCTCTCTCATATCACACGGCAGGTGTAAAAATCCGGGGGATTATCGTCGTGACATTTATATACGTTTTTCTTCCTGTTCGCGCGCCGCAAGATCGTTCCCTCCGTGACAAATGCATTAGCCCGAGCTTTCCAACAGGTTTTTCGCCACAAATGAAAGATATATCACCGCTCACTCCAACGAGCGCCACACGGACAACATTTCATAAACACAGACAATATCAGACAGACAAGAATTGATGGACAAGACTAGACCGGCGACAGTAGACAGACAAGACTAAACAGACAAGATTAGAGAGAAGAGATTTAACAGACAAGACTAGATGGACAAGACTAGACAAACAAGGCTAGACAGACAAGATTTTTCATGAAAATTTCAGGAATTATTCGCGAAAGTCTCTTTTAATGTCCTACAAAGTTGCAAATTTGCAAACCGGAAATTACCGAAATTACAACTTAACTTGACTTGTTTTGAAAGATTTCCTTGAAAGCCGCAAAGTTTATTTCCTGTAAAATCCGAACAGACGAACAGATTTTCCTGAAAATTTCAGGAATTTTTCGTGAAAATCTCTTTTAATGTCCTGCAAAGTTTTAAATTTGCAAACCGGAAATTACCGAAATTAGAACTTTGCAATTTATTAACTTGATTTGGTATGAGCGATTTTTTTGAAAAAATTTCGTAAAAAAAATTTTGCGATTAATATGTCAAACTATCGCAAAAAAAGAGCAAAAATTGTCCAAAATTTCGCATAAAAAAATTACCAAAAGAAAGTCAAAAATTTCGTTAAAAAATGTCAAATATTTTGCAAAAAATGTCAGTAATCTCGCAAATAAAATTTCAAAAATGTCTAAAATTTCACTAAAAAATGTCAGAAGTTTCTGCATAAAAGTCAAAAGTTTTGCATAAAAAAAAAACGTTAAATATTTCGCAAATAACGTCAAAAAAATTGGCAAAAAAAGTCTAAATTTCTGCAAAAATATGTTGTGCCAAATTTTTGCATAAAGAAGCGTCAAAACTTTCACCAAAAAAGCCAAGATTCAAAAAAACCAATTTCGCAAGAAACGTCAAAAATTTTGCAAATCTGAAATTTTCAAAAAAATGTCAAAAATTTCGCAATAAACGTCAAAACTTTACTAAAACGATTCACGTCAAAAAATTTGCAAGAAAAATCTTGCAAATAAAATTTCGCAAAAAAAAAAAGGAAAATTTCACAAAAAAAATGTCAAAAATTTCGCAAAAAAATTAGAAAAAAAACGTCAAATATTTCTCAAAACAGGTCTGAAGTTCCGCGAAAAATGTGAAAAATTTCGCATAAAGAAACTTTCGCAAACAACCTTCTGACATTTTTTAGTGAAATTTTAGACATTTTTTAGATTTTGCATAAAAAAAAACATCAAAACTTTCGCAAAGAGTGTTATATAATTTGCAAAAAAAGTCTAAATTTCTGCAAAAATATGTCAAATATTACACATAGAGAAGCGTCAAAACTTTCGCAAAAAAAGTCTAAAATTTTGCAAAAAAAAAAACAAAAATTTCGCAAAAAAATGTACAAAATTTCGCAAGAAACCTCAAATATTTTGCAAAAAATTTCAAAATTTTGCAAAAAAAGTGTCAAAAAGTTACCAGAAAACGTTAAAAATTTAGTAAAAGTGCAAAAAAATCTAAAATTTTCCAAAAAAAATGTCCAAAATTTACCAAAAAACGTCAAAATTTTACAACAAAAAAATGTTGGAAATCTCGCAAATAAAATTTCAAAAGTTTCGCAAAAAAAGTCTAAAATTTCACAAAAAAAATGTCCAAAATTTTGCATAAAAAAACGTCAAAACTTTTGCAAAAAAAATTTAAAAAAACGTCAAATATTTCTCAAAACAGGTCTGAAGTTCCGCAAAAAATGTAAAAAATTTCGCATAAATAAACGTCAAAACTTTCGCAAACAAACTTCTGACATTTTTTGGTAAAATTTTAGACATTTTTCAGATATTGCATAAAAAAACATCAAAAATAGTCTAAATTTCTGCAAAAATATCTCAAATATTTCGCATAAAGAAGCATCAAAACTTTCGATAAAAAAGTCTAAAAATTTGCAAATAAAGCCAAAAAAATCGCAAAAAAAAAGGCAAAAATTGCGCAATGAACGTTAAAAAAATTGCAAAAACGTCTAAAGTTATACAAAAAAAATGTCAAAAATGTACCAAAAAACGTTAAAGATTTAGTGAAAGTGCAAAAAAGTTTAAAATGTTTTGCAAAAAAGTCTAAAATTTTGCAAAAAAAATGTCAAAAATTTACCAAAAAACGTAAAAAAATTTAGTAAAAGTGCAAAAAAGTATAAAATGTTTTGCAAAAAAGTATAAAATTTTACAAAAAAAATGTCAAAAATTTACCAAAAAACGTCAAAAATTTAGTAAAAGTGCAAAAAAGTTTAAAATGTTTTGTAAAAGTCTAAAATTTTGCAAAAAAAATGTCAAAAATTAACCAAAAAACGTCAAAAATTTAGTAAAAGTGCAAGAAAGTTTAAAATGTTTTGCAAAAGTCTAAAATTTTGCAACAAAAATGTCAAAAATTTACCAAAAAATGTAAAAAATTTAGTAAAAGTGCAAAAAAGTTTAAAATGTTTTGCAAAAGTCTAAAATTTTGCAAAAAAAATGTCAAAAATATACCAAAAAACGTAAAAAAATTAGTAAAAGTGCAAAAAAGTTTAAAATGTTTTGCAAAAGTCTAAACTTTTGCAAAAGAAATGTCAAAAATTAACCAAAAAACGTAAAAAATTTAGTAAAAGTGCAAAAAAGTTTAAAATGTTTTGTAAAAGTCTAAAATTTTGCAAAAGAAATGTCAAAAATTAACCAAAAAACGTCAAAAATTTAGTAAAAGTGCAAAAAAGTTTAAAATGTTTTGCAAGTCTAAAATTTTGCAAAAAAAATGTCAAAAATTTACCAAAAAACGTAAAAAATTTAGTAAAAGTGCAAAAAAGTTTAAAATGTTTTGCAAAAGTCTAAAATTTTGCAAAAAAAATTTCAAAAATTAACCAAAAAACGTAAAAAATTTAGTAAAAGTGCAAAAAAGTTTAAAATGTTTTGTAGGTCTAAAATTTTGCAAAAAAAAATGTCAAAAATTAACCAAAAACGTCAAAAATTTAGTAAAAGTGCAAAAAAGTTTTTTTGCAAAATTTTAGACATTTTTGCAAAAATTTTGACGTCTCTTGCGCAATTTTTGACATTTTTTTAGCGAAATTTTTGCCTTTTTTGCAAAATATTTGACTTTTATGGCGAAAGTTTTGACGCTTTAAAAAGTTTTGCAAAAAAGTCTAAAATTTTGCAAAAAAAAAGTCAAAAATTTACCAAAAAACGTCAAAAATTTAGTACAAAAATTTACGTTAAAAATTTTACAACAAAAAATGTTGGAAATCTTGCAAATAGAAATTCAAAAATTTCGCAAAAAAAGTTTTCACCAAAAAAATATTTTTTATAAAAAAACGTAAAAACTTTCGCAAAAATTTTCAAAAAAACAGAAACATTTTTCCAAAAAAAGTCTAATATTTCGCAATTTCAAACATTTCGCAAAAATTATCTAAAATTTCGCAAAACAAAATTCAAAAATTTACCAAAATACGTCAAACATTTACCAAAAAACGTCAAAAATTTCATAAAAAAGGGCAAAAATAAGACTATACAGACAAGACTAGGCAGCGAAGACTAGACAGACAAAACTAGACAGACAAGACTAGACAGATAAGACTAGACAGACAAGACTAGACAGACAAGACTAGACAGACAAGACTAGACAGACAAGACTAGACAGACAAGACTAGACAGACAAGACTAGACAGACAAGACTAGACAGACAAGACTAGACAGGCAAGACTAGACAGACAAAACTAGACAGACAAGACTAGACAGATAAGACTAGACAGACAAGACTAGACAGACAAGACTAGACAGACAAGACTAGACAGACAAGACTAGACAGACAAGACTAGACAGACAAGACTAGACAGATAAGACTAGACAGACAAGACTAGACAGACAAGACTAGACATATAAGACTAGACAGACAAGACTTGACCGACAAGACTAGACAGACAAGACTAGACAGACAAGACTAGACAGACAACACTAGACAGACAACACTAGACAGACAAGACTAGACAGACAAGAGTAGACATACAAGACTAGACAGACAAGACTAGACAGACAAGAGTAGACAGACTAATTCCTTGTGAAATATGTTGTCGATTGCTCGGGCCCAGACGAGTTTAATAAATCGGTTGCGAATCGGCGCTCACGAAGGGACATTAATAACCGAGGAGTCGCGACCGGTATTAGACTAAATATTAATCCCGGGTGACGCGCGTCTTCCAATACGCGGTGCCCTCCGGCCTAATGTATTCCTGGCACAACATCGTTTATTATTCCGAACTTATTCACTCGCATATTTAAATCCGTCTCGCGTTCGTGTCGAGACTAGACCGGCAAAAAGTAGACACTAGACGAGACGAACAAGTCTAGACAGATAAGACTAAAAAGTCAAGGCTGGGTATAAATAAGTTTCAATCGTACAGGACATGAACTGATTAAGGTAAGTCTAGGCTAAACAATGTTTGACAATACTTGACAAGACTAAATAGGACTAGACAAGATAACACAAGACAGATCTTATGCGTGCCGTACCCTCTTCCGAGAGTGTAGGCAACCTATCGCGCATACTTGTGGAACGCATCGTCGCACTAAAGACTAAACAAGACTAGACAAGAATAGACAAGACAACACAAGACAACAATTCAAATGTGTTTAACACAATTCTAGTTTAACACTATTCTATAACAACACAAGTCTAGAAAAGATAACACAAGACTAGACAAGACTAGACAAAACTAGATCAGACTGGACCAGACTGGGCAAAACTGTGCAAGATTAGAAAATCTGGACCACAATTGATAAGATTGGACAAGGCAGAGCAAGTATGGACAGGTCTGTACAAGACTGGACAAGTTTGGAAAAGACTGGACAAGGCTGGACAAGACTGGACAAGACTGTGTATGTACACAAGACTAGACAGACAAGACTAGACAGATAAGACTAGACAGACAAGACTAGACAGATATAGTTTACAGGCAACACCAGAGATTCAAGACTATACAGACAATACAAGATAGACAACATTAGCAAGACTAGTCTATACAGACTGGACTAGACAAACTTGATTAGATTAATATATCCCTGTGAAATATTCATAGTTTCATATTGAAAGCAATTTGGAGTGTGTAGTCGCATGAAAACAAATATTCAATAAACGGAATGCCCCCGTCGATTTAGTTACAAGCGAATGATTTCAAAATGAAATGAAAAATAGCAAACATTTTTCATCCAAATTCACAATTTCAAATTTCATGTCACTAACAGATTTGAATTGTTCAGTTCAATCTGTCTAATCTTGCCTGTCTAGTCTTGTTTGTCTAGTTTTGCCTGTCTAGTCTTATCTATCTACTCTTGTTTGTCTAGTCATGTCTGTCTAGTCTTGTCTGTCTAGCCTTGTCTGTCTAGTCTTGTCTGTCTAGTCTTGTCTGTCTAGTCTTGTCTGTCTAGTCTTGTCTGTCTAGTCTTGTCTGTCTAGTCTTGTCTGTCTAGTCTTGTCTGTCTAGTCTTGTCTGTCTAGTCTTGTCTGTCTAGTCTTGTCTGTCTAGTCTTGTCTGTCTAGTCTTGTCTGTCTAGTCTTGTCTGTCTAGTCTTGTCTGTCTAGTCTTGTCTGTCTAGTCTTGTCTGTCTAGTCTTGTCTGTCTAGTCTTGTCTGTCTAGTCTTGTCTGTCTAGTCTTGTCTGTCTAGTCTTGTCTGTCTAGTCTTGTCTGTCTAGTCTTGTCTGTCTAGTCTTGTCTGTCTAGTCTTGTCTGTCTAGTCTTGTCTGTCTAGTCTTGTCTGTCTAGTCTTGTCTGTCTAGTCTTGTCTGTCTAGTCTTGTCTGTCTAGTCTTGTCTGTCTAGTCTTGTCTGTCTTGTCTTGTCTGTCTAGTCTTACCTATCTACTCTTATCTGTCTAATCTTATCTATCTACTCTTATTTGTCTAGTCTTGTCTGTCTAGTCTCGTCTATGTAGTCTAACCTATCTAGTCCATCCAATCCTTCTTCACTCACTTTGAATGTGTGTTTCCTATAACATAATGTTTTTCGCGACTCCAGCAGCTAAATTAGATTGTGCTCTTGTTACATAATACGGTGCCATTAAGTTTTTGTTCTTGTTTCCCGTCGCATTAAGGAAACGCCGACGAAAAAATTGCACACAAACTGAATACTTCAAATTGCAGTTGAAAGCCATTACGTAATGCAAAAAGTTATCTGGTTACAAGTACAAGAAATATGTAGGTAATCAGCAAGTTTTACTACTTCAGGCTTGCCTGTCTCTTTCAATGCGGGAGACCCGGGTTCGAATCCTGGTCGGGGAGGCGACAACTAGGGCGGTTTTCATTAACCGTCCGGGCTGCCCACCCTGAATGAATGCAATATATGCGATACCGGGGTGGCGCATACTAAAAAAGCCAAGGTGGAATAGGGGATTTGGTGAGGCTTGCCTGTCTAGTTTTGTTAAGATTCAAGAAAATCAAACGCAGAGTGAGATGTTGTTAACCCTTAACCACCTGCCATACGTCTCAGGTGAGAAAATTACTGCTACTTTGGGTCTGAGAGACGTATGTCAGGTGGTTAGGTGTTAAAGGAAATCAAATGTGGCGGATTGATTGGAAAAGGAATGTGGAACAAATGTGTGCAAAAAAATTAAAAATTCGCTTATCGACAACCCCTAAATTTAGATTTGTAGCAGAATCTAAATTGCAGAAAAACTATGCAACTTAATTGCAGTTTTTAAACGGTTTTGAATTCTCTAAGAAATTATGTTCGTAAAACCGGGCAATAGACGGTAAAAAATATTCGCGTTTCTACCAAAAATCATCCCTAAAAAACGTTTTTATGAATCACAACAGTTTCGATTTTTGCGCGATTTTTTTTCGAACGCGTTTCAAAAACTGCGATATTTCCGCCCCAAAACACCGAAAGATTCACGAAAATCGGTAAAACCTGTCAAAAGTTATCACAACTTTCCCGAACCCCTGCAGAAACGCAAGAATTTCTACTACGAAAGGGAATTCCCTGACGTCACGACTATTTCCAACTATGTACCAACCCACTAACGTAAAAATCCCATTCAAAAAGCAAAACAATGATGGCCGACAGTGGGTTGGCACTACGCTGCACCAATCCAGTGACATTTGGAACTTTTCAATGAATTTGACAGCTGTCAGGCTTGGATTTCTAAACATTGCAGAAAATGAGTTTAAAATATTGTTTTGGAGACTTTTAGATAGATTTAGGAATTAGATTAAGGCAGATTTAGCAAATTTAAAGTGTTCCCAAGGATTGTAACCGTTTTGATTGCTGGAAATTCGAGTAATTTTGAGTAATTGTCGAGTCCTTAATAACTGGACTAATTAGACTAAATCTGTCAGTCTGTCCATTAAGACTTGGAAGATCTGTCTATCAGTCAGTGAGTTCCAAATTAGTCTAGACTAAGGAGATTAGTCTAGATTTGAAGACAAATTCGAGTAATTCTCGAGTCGTTAATATCTAAACTAGTTAGACTAAATCAGTTAGTCTAATCTTGTTAGACAGACAAGACTAGGCAGGCAAGACTAGACAGACAAGACTAGACAGACAACACTATACAGACAAGAATAGACAAACAAGACTAGAGAGACAAGACTAGACAGACAACACTATACAGACAAGAATAGAGAGACAAGACTGTACAGAAAATACTCTCCGAACAAGCTCGGCTCTACCGAGCTTAGACAGACAAGACTCCCCTGACAAGCTCAGCTCAGCCTAGCTTAGACAGACAAGAGTAGACAGACAAGACTAGACAGGCAAGACTGGACAGATGAGACTAGATAGACTAGACAGACAAGACTAGACAGACAAGACTCCCCTGACAAGCTTGGCTCTGCCGAGCTGAGACAGACAAGACTAGACAGGCAAGACTGGACAGACGAGACTAGATAGACTAGACAGACAAGACTCCCCTGACAAGCTTGGCTCTGCCGAGCTTAGACAGACAAGACTAGACAGGCAAGACTGGACAGACGAGACTAGACAGACAAGACTAGACAGACAAGACTCCCCTGACAAGCTTGGCTCTGCCGAGCTTAGACAGACAAGAGTAGACAGACAAGACTAGACAGGCAAGACTGGACAGACGAGACTAGATAGACTAGACAGACAAGATTCCCCTGACAAGCTTGGCTCTGCCGAGCTTAGACAGACAAGAGTAGACAGACAAGACTAGACAGGCAAGACTGGACAGACGAGACTAGATAGACTAGACAGACAAGACTCCCCTGACAAGCTTGGCTCTGCCGAGCTTAGACAGACAAGGGTAGACAGACAAGACTCCCCTGACAAGCTTGGCTCTGCCGAGCTTAGACAGACAAGGGTAGACAGACAAGACTAGACAGGCAAGACTGGACAGACGAGACTAGACAGACAAGACTAGACAGACAAGACTCCCCTGACAAGCTTGGCTCTGCCGAGCTTAGACAGACAAGAGTAGACAGACAAGACTAGACAGGCAAGACTGGACAGACGAGACTAGACAGACAAGACTCCCCTGACAAGCTTGGCTCTGCCGAGCTTAGACAGACAAGAGTAGACAGACAAGACTAGACAGGCAAGACTGGACAGACGAGACTAGACAGACACGATTCCTCTGACAAGCTTAGCTCTGCCGAGCTTAGACAGACAAGAGTAGACAGACAAGACTAGACAGGCAAGACTGGACAGACGAGACTAGATAGACTAGACAGACAAGACTCCCCTGACAAGCTTGGCTCTGCCGAGCTTAGACAGACAAGAGTAGACAGACAAGACTAGACAGGCAAGACTGGACAGACGAGACTAGATAGACTAGACAGACAAGACTAGACAGACAATACTAGACAGACAAGACTCCCCTGACAAGCTTGGCTCTGCCGAGCTTAGACAGACAAGACTAGACAGGCCAGACTGGACAGACGAGACTAGATAGACTAGACAGGCAAGACTGGACAGACGAGACTAGACAGACAAGACTTTTTTTTTTTTTTTTTTTTTTTGATGGGGGACGTAGCAAGCACATTCAGTTGACTTGACAAGTGGCCCCCCTGGAAACTCACGGGCATCTTGGAACCGCTTTTCGCATATCTTCAAGATGGCGTTGGCTTCGATCTTACTTGATGTCCTTACATCCCCCATCCACGGAAGGTGATTAGGGGTTCAGGTTGTTTTCAGCTTTTGTTGTCTATGTTGTTTTGTCCGTTCATCCTGTTCTTTCATGCTTAGTATGTCCCTTATCATCATTTCTGTTGCAGACCAGTCTTCTTCACTCCTAAGCATTGTTTCCGTGAGTGTGCTAGTTTCTAAAATTCTTTTTGTTTTTGAAGTGTATATGTCCCTCTCTAAGGACCACCTAGGGCATTCGAAGATTGTGTGATACACACTATCTGTCTTATCACAATAAACGCACTGGTTGTCTGCTTCGCGCCCAATACTGTGCAGGTAGTCTTTGAAGCACCCGTGGCCACTAAGTGCCTGCGTCAGGTAGTAGGTAACTTGTCCGTGCCTTCGCGTGACCCATGGATCCAATTTTGGAATCAGGAGTCTCGTCCACTCACCCCTCTCTGAGGCTTCCCAGTACTCTTGCCAACTTTCGAGCATTTGGATCCTTGCCTTTTTTCGCAGTTCATTTTTGTTTTCACAGCTCCTTTCTTTATAAAGCGTGTCTCTCTCTTCAACAAGAAGTTTTATAGGAGCTATTCCCGCAATAACAAGAATGGCGTCACCTGAGACGGTCCTATATGCGCTGGACACGCGTAGCGCCATTTTTCGTTGAATGGATTGCAGTTTTTGCCTTAGATTAGACAGACAAGACTAGACAGACAAGACTCCCCTGACAAGCTTGGCTCTGCCGAGCTTAGACAGACAAGAGTAGACAGACAAGACTAGACAGGCAAGACTGGACAGACAAGACTAGACAGACAAGACTCTCCTGACAAGCTCATCCGAGCCTAGACAGGCAAGACTAGACAGACAAGACTGCCCTGACAAGCTCGGCTCTGCCGAGGTTAGACAGACAAGACTAGACAGGCAAAACTGGACAGAAGACTAGATAAACAAGACTACTAGACTTGCTCCTACTAGACAGGCAAGACTGGACAGACGAGACTAGATAGACTAGACAGACAAGACTAGACAGACAATACTAGACAGACAAGACTGCCCTGACAAGCTCGGCTCTGCCGAGGTTAGACAGACAAGACTAGACAGGCTAAACTGGACAGAAGACTAGATAAACAAGACTAGACAGACAAGACTATACAGACAAGACTAGACAAACAAGACTAGACAGACAACACTATACAGACAAGAATAGACAGACAAGACTGTACAGAAAATACTCTCCGAACAAGCTCGGCTCTGCCAAGCTTAGACAGACAAGACTCCCCTGACAAGCTCAGCTCTGCCTAGCTTAGACAGACAAGAGTAGACAGACAAGACTAGACAGGCAAGACTGGACAGACGAGATTAGATAGACTAGACAGACAAGACTTGACAGACAAGACTCCCCTGACAAGCTTGGCTCTGCCGAGCTTAGACAGACAAGAGTAGACAGACAAGACTAGACAGGGAAGACTGGACAGACAAGACTTGACAAACAAGACTGGACAGACAAGACTGGACAGACAAGACTAGACAGACCAGACTGTACAGACAAGACTCTCCTGACAAGCTCAGCTCATCCGAGCTTAGACAGGCAAGACTAGACAGACAAGACTGCCCTGACAAGCTCGGCTCTGCCGAGGTTAGACAGACAAGACTAGACAGGCTAAACTGGACAGAAGACTAGATAAACAAGACTAGACAGACAAGACTATACAGACAAGACTAGACAAACAAGACTAGACAGACAACACTATACAGACAAGAATAGACAGACAAGACTAGACAGACAAGACTGTACAGAAAATACTCTCCGAACAAGCTCGGCTCTGCCAAGTTTAGACAGACAAGACTCCCCTGACAAGCTTGGCTCTGCCGAGCTTAGACAGACAAGAGTAGACAGACAAGACTAGACAAGGAAGACTGGACAGACAAGACTTGACAAACAAGACTGGACAGACAAGACTGGACAGACAAGACTAGACAGACTAGACTGTACAGACAAGACTCTCCTGACAAGCTCAGCTCATCCGAGCTTAGACAGGCAAGACTAGACAGACAAGACTGCCCTGACAAGCTCGGCTCTGCCGAGCTTAGACAGACAAGACTAGACAGGCAAGACTGGACAGAAGACTAGATAAACAAGACTAGACAGACAAGACTATACAGACAAGACTAGACAAACAAGACTAGAGAGACAAGACTAGACAGACAACACTATACAGACAAGACTGTACAGAAAATACTCTCCGAACAAGCTCGGCTCTGCCGAGCTTAGACAGACAAGACTCCGATGACAAGCTCAGCTTAGCCTAGCTTTGACAGACAAGAGTAGACAGACAAGACTAGACAGGCAAGACTGGACAGATGAGACTAGACAGACAAGACTAGACAGACAATACTAGACAGACAAGACTCCCCTGACAAGCTTGGCTCTGCCGAGCTTAGACAGACAAGACTAGACAGGCAAGACTGGACAGACAGGACTAGATAGACAAGACTTGACAGACAAGACTGGACAGACAAGACTAGACAGACCAGACTGTACAGACAAGACTCTCCTGACAAGCTCATCCGAGCTTAGACAGACAAGACTGCCCTGACAAGCTCGGCTCTGCCGAGCTTAGACAGACAAGACTAGACAGGCAAAACTTGACAGAAGACTAGATAAACAAGACTAGACAGACAAGACTAGAAAGACAAGTATAAACAAACAAGACTAGACAGACAAGATCGACAAAACCTAGACAGGCAATCTTCTTCTTCTTCTTATTGTGCCATATCCTCAGTGGACGTTGGCGATCAATATGGCCCATCGGATTCGATCCACAGCCGATCTGAACAAGTCAACCGATGTTCTTCCGGTCCATTGTCGCAGATTCTTCAACCAGGAGATCCGTCGTCTTCCCTGTGACCTCTTCCCCTCGATTTTTCCCTGCATGATGAGTTGAAGTAGCCTATATCTGTTGCTGTTTCTCATGATATGGCCAAAGTATGACAGTTTTCTGTGTCAGACAGGCAATACTTGTCTATATTTATTTGTCTAATATAATCTGTTGTTTAATAGACTGTCTGTATATCTACCTACGTTTAATAGACAGTCTGTTATAATGTCTAGGAAATTCAAATTTCTATAATTTCCCGCCAAAAACGTTCCAATTAAAATCTACAAAATAACTCCAACAACTTGAAAAAAATCAACAAAATGCCAGAAAACAAGCCTAGATTTGGTCGAAAATCAATTAAAAAATACGCAAAAGTTTCGCCTTTTCGAAATAAATTTGAATTTTCGTCCGGGGTTTGTGACGCGCCGTGTCAACAACTGCCTATGTAACATCAGCTGTCGGAGGGCAATCACCTGTGCGAGACGGAGACGACCAGAGCCGTGCGACTGAGACGGCGCGAGAAAGTCGTTAGTTTAGCGCGAAAACTCGCAGTAGAAACCGCGAAGAAAAATTAATAGTTAACCAAAACGAACCGAGAAAACTTACCCGGAAAAAGCACAAATACAAGCCGGGGATTGGGCCAAAACTTTGGTGGTAAATTTGAATTACCGATAACCACCAATGGGGTGCGAGCAAGGGTTGAAGTTCTAACGGCTTTTTTGTTTGGACGTTTCTAACCACCTGTAAAGCCCGAAGAAAATTCAAGTTTAAAACGAAGATTTGTTTGTGAGGAAAGGTTTCGATGAAGTTTCCGTGAAGAATGCAAAGTGAGTTTGATGTGAGATATCCACGGGAAGGCTTTTGTAAAGTTTATCGAGGAACCTAGTATGCTGAGGCTGTCGAAGAAACAAGGGAAGTGAAATTCAACAAACTTTGTGGTAAGTTGGGTTCCGATGTTATATCCTTTAACACATTCACAGCTGCTTTGACACCGGTGACCCGGCAGTGTTTTGTCAGCATGCTGCTGGGTCCCAGGTGTCACGGTCCCCAACGAAAAATAAATTTATTTTATTTTTCGTTGGGGACCGTGACACCTGGGACCCAGCAGCACGCTGACAAAACTAGACAGTTAAGACCTGAGAGCTTTCCGACCTTTCTGTTAACCCGTGACAAGGACAATTAATAACAGTTACACCAGGTAAAAAGTCCATAACACTAAATTTCAATAGACCCGTAAACTCGATAAATTCCAAAAAATAAAAATCGGTGATACAGGAAAGTCATAAAATCAGGCACGGCAATTAATGTGTTAATTTGAAGTGATTTGAAACGGCATAGATATAATATATATAGTTATGAACTGGTAAGTTTTCCAGAGTTTAGTAACGTATCAGAAAAGGCAATCAAATTTGAGTAAATTTTGAGCTTCAATTTTCACTCGTAAAGTTTGTTTTGTCCTCAGTTTTCTCTCTTCAAGTGTGATTTGCCCTCAGTTTTCCCTCTTAAAGCTTGTTACGTCTTCAGTTTTCTCTCTTAGAGCTTGTTTTGTCCTCAGTTTTTTCTCTTAAACCTTGTTTCAGCTTCAATTCCACTCTAATAAACCTTTTTTGAGCATCGACTTTCTGAAAGCTTGACTATCTACTCAATTTCTCTGGACACATTTAACAAATCGTTGCTATACTTGCCCATTTAGAGTGCCCCCCAGTCTTGATTCCTCTAGGGATTCAGGACCTGGGTGGGATTCAAGGATTGCAACTCCTCTTTGTTCCAGCCATGGCCAATAAAACAAGCCCCTAGGTACATTTACCTCTTGCGGAGCTATGCTCTGCATTCTTATAGGTATTATATATGAAACCCGCGTACATTTAAATGGGGGTTTCCTATATAATACCTTTATTGGCATTTATTATTTTACAATATCTTCAATCGTTATTCGCTATGTCAGTTTGGTTTCCCATCAAATAAATCAACATCGTTAGCAATAAATACATTATCGGAAAATATATTAAAGGCCAAGTGACATGCATATACAAGTTGCTTTGAACTTACAAAAGCATTCAATTGTGTGTCACTTGAGTTAATCATCAGATGTTATAACATCTGTCTAGTCGAGTTTGTCTAGTCTTGTCTGTCTAGTCTTGTTTGTCTAGTCTCATCTGTGTAGTCTTGTCTGTCTAGTCCAGTTTGTCATGTCTTGTCTGTGTAGTCTTGTCTGTCTAGTCTTGTCTGTCTAGACTTGTCTGTGTAGTCTTGTCTGTCTAGTTTTGCCTGTCTACTCCAGTCTGTCTAGTCTTGTCTGTCTACTCTTGTCTGTCTAGTCTTGTCTGTCTAGTCTTGTCTGTCTAGTCTTGTCTGTCTAGTCTTGTCTGTCTAGACTTGTCTGCCTAGTCTTGTCTGCCTAGTCTTGTCTGTCTAGTTTTGTCCGTCTAGACTTATCTGTCTAGTCTAGTCTTGTCTGTCTAGACTTGTATGTCTAGTCTTGTCTGTCTAGACTTGTCTGCCTAGTCTTGTCTGCCTAGTCTTGTTTGCCTAGTCTTGTCTGTCTAGTTTTGTCCGTCTAGACTTGTCTGTCTAGTCTAGTCTTGTCTGTCTAGACTTGTCTGCCTAGTCTTGTCTGTCTAGTCTTGGCTGTCTAGACTTGTCTGCCTAGTCTTGTCTGCCTAGTCTTGTCTGTCTAGACTTGTCTGCCTAGTCTTGTCTGTCTAGTCTTGTCTGTCCAGACTTGTCTGTCTAGTCTAGTCTGTCTTGTCTTGTCTGTCTAGACTTGTATGTCTAGTCTTGTCTGTCTAGTCTTGTCTGCCTAGTCTTGTTTGCCTAGTCTTGTCTGTCTAGTCTTGTCTGTCCAGACTTGTCTGTCTAGTCTAGTCTGTCTAGTCTTGTCTGTCTAGACTTGTATGTCTAGTCTTGTCTGTCTAGTCTTGTCTGCCTAGTCTTGTTTGCCTAGTCTAGTCTGTCTAGTCTTGTCTGTCTAGACTTGTATGTCTAGTCTTCTCTGTCTAGTCTTGTCTGTCTAGACTTGTCTATCAAGTCTTGTCTGTCTAGTCCAGTCTGTCTAGTCTTGCCTGAAGGACTTTGTCCTGAAAGTCATGAATAACTTGCTAACTACTGGAAACTTTCGAACTAGATGGAAGCGTGCGAAGCTCGCCCTCATCAAGAAGGGGGATAAACCAATAGATGATCACACATCCTACAGGCCTATCTGCTTACTCGACGTATGTGGGAAACTGTTAGAACAACTTTTACTTACGAGATTGAAGGACAACATACTCTCAAGACCCTCTTGTGCTCTCAAGACAGGAGTCGGATTGTCAAAGCACCAGTATGGGTTCAGGGAAGGACGATCCACCATCACGGCCCTAAAAGCTGTACTGGAAATTGCAGAACTGAGCAGAATTGAGCAAATGTGTGCTCTCCTAACATTCGATGTTAGAAATGCGTTTAACAGTGCATCGTGGAAGCATATTATGGACTGTTTAACAACTAGAAGCATATCCCGCTATCTATTGCGGATGCTGTGAAGCTACCTCAGTGGGAGAAGCATCATACTGCAAGGAGATCGACGGACTGAAGAGAAAAAAATTAGTAAAACAGAGTTCGATATTGGGACCCACATTGTGGAACATACTATACGTCGGAATTCTGACAATGAGGCTTCCAGTGGGGGCTACTATAATCGGCTTCGCAGATGATGTAGCAATGGTCGCCAGAGCCAGGACAGAACAACAGCTGATGCAAAAAGCAAACCATGTAACATCCCTAATCAGTGCGTGGTTGAAAGAAAAAAACCTGAGTCTAGCACCAGAAAAAACTGAAGCTGTCCTCCTCACGGGACTGAGACAACTTTGCCCCATATTATTTAAAGTGGAAGAGGCAATAATAATACCAAAAGAGACCATCAAGTACCTTGGAATAACCATCGACAAAAGGCTTTCGTTCGCTGCATACATAACCGAAGCAGCAGCAAGGGGTTTAAGAACACTGGCATACAACAACTCATGCCAAATCTGGGGGGGCCAAAGAGTAGTTTGCGCAGAATTCTCAGCTCTGTAGTGCAGGCTACCATGTTGTACGGTGCCCCTATATGGGCCTCTGAACCAAAAAAAGAAATTAACCTGCAGAAGCTCGCACAAGTTTAGCGAAAAATGGCACTACGTGTAAGCAGAGCTTACAGAGCAGTTTCAGGAGTGGTCGCGCAGGTTATTTCAGGTATCCCCCGAATAGACTCCCATGACTCAGAGGGCAACAAACAAAGTAATCGTCTAGCCAGACAAGAACTCCTCGAGAAGTGGCAAGAAAGGTGGCAGTTAAGCGAACGAGGAGAGTGGACGAGACTGTTAATCCCGGACATACTTCCCTGGATCACCAGAAAACACGGGGAAATTAGCTACCATCTAGCCCAGTTCCTCTCTGGCCACGGATGTTTCCAGGACTATCTGCATAACATCGGCAAGGCAGCTGACGACCTGTGTGTGTACTGCGGGGAGAAGGACAGCGTGATCCACACGATATTCGATTGCTGGAGGTGGGAAACAAACTGTCTAGTCTTGTCTGTATAGTCCAGTCTGTCTAGTCTTGTCCCTCTAATCTTGTCTGTCTAATCTAGTCTTGTCTGTCATAGTCTTGTCTGTCTAGTCAGGTCTACACTGAATCGATCTCTAGTGCTCATTCCCACAGGCTGTTTATGCTAAATTCATGACAAATAGATTAATAATTGATTAGTTTAGATTAGATTAATCCTCAACGTGGAATAATTTAAATTTTATAAACTAAACAAATTATCTAATTCTAAACGGATACACAAATTCTGATTGTCAAGCCAAACAGGTGAAACAAATTCTAGTAACTTACATTTTTTTAATGTGGCATTCCTGACAGCCTGTCATCTCACGCCATCTTGTCTCCACATTTCTTTCCGAAATTTCTTCAAAACTCGCAACTTTCGCGGAAAATCGCCCGCGAAAACCTATTAGCGCGACACGTTCCCCGCAAATTCCCCCTCATTTTGATAACACTCGCAAGGCTGCAGCTTGCAAATTACCGAAGACATTGGGGAAAGTGCGAGGAGCGACGCGAACATTTCAAACGCACGGGAACTATGAGCTACGAAGCACGTCATACCAAGTTAGTGTTAGATAGACAAGCACAGACAGAAGAACGTAGGTGTATTATTCAACTTTCAGACGAAATTATTTTGATAAAATGGCGAATTTTGTTGCAAATTTAAATTGGAAATTCTTGTCTCTATTAGTCTTGTCTGCCTAGTTTTCTCTTCTTAATCTAGTCTAAAATGTCTAATCTTGTCTGTTTAGTCTTGTCTATTTAATCTTATCTGTCTAGTTTGGTCAATCTAGTCCTGTCTGTTTAGTCTTGTTTGTCTAGCCTTGTCTAGTCTTGTCTGCCTAGTTATGTCTATCTAGTCTTGTCTGTCTAGTTTTTTCTGCCTAATCTTGTCTGCCTAGTCTTATCTGTCTAATCTTATCTGTCTAGTCTTGTCTCTATAATCTTGTCGGTCTAATCTTGTGTGTATAATGTTGCCTATATAGTGACGATTTCCTTGAAAGCCGCGAAGTTTATTTCCTGTAAAAACCGAACAAACAAACAGATTTTCATGAAAATTTCAAGAATTATTCCTGAAAGTCTCTTTTAATATCCCGCAAAGTTTCAAATTTGCAAACCGGAAATTACCGAAATTACAACTTTGCAAACATTAACTTGCCTCGTTTAGAACGTTTTCCTTGAAAGACGCGCAGTTTATTTCCTGTAAAAACCGAACAGACGCACAAATTTTCATGAAAATTTCAGGAAATATTCTTGAAAGTCTCGTTTCAAATTTGCAATTTTTTATTTTCAAGATCTGTTCCCTAAAAGTTGTCGAAGACATGGAAGAAGCAATCGAAGCGAACCCAACTCCGCGACGTTCGCTGCGCGGAGCCCTCACCGAAATCACCGACGCCCCGAACGAGAATCCCTCCGAGACGCCAAAATCGACGTCGCCCGACGAGCAAATCATCATTCAGCGGGGCCCGCGGCGCAAGCCGCTCACCTGGTCGCCCTACGAGTACAACAAGGCTAAGATCCTAGGGCCTCCGCGCGACAAGACTCCGGAGAAGAACCCGTCGCCTAAGCCCGACATGAACTGGAAGCTGCGGAGGCGGCTCGTCATGAGCCCCGAGAAGAACCAGGTCGTGTTGGGGGAGACCATCGCTAGAAGACTGAGGAGTTTCGCCAAGTCCCGACAAATTTTCAACGGCGAGGAAAAGTGAAGATTTAATAGTTTTTGTATTTAAGTGCCTTTTTAGTGTGTAAGTTCTCTAAAACTTAATTTGTGTAATTTGCTCAAATTAATTTGTTTACATTAATTAAAGGTAGACTTCCGAGCAAAGCGGCTCTGGCGTCACTAACGCAGCGATACTGACGCGCCGATATAGCGACAGTATTACGCACAATGGAAATGTTTGAGGCGCCATTCGAGCGCAGCGACATTGACGCGCCAGTGTCGCTGCGCTTGAATGGCAGCGACATTGACGCGTCAGTGTCGCTACGCTCGAATGGCGCCTCAGATATTTTCATAGTGCGTAAAACTATCGCTATGTCGCCGCGTCAGTATCGCTGCGTTAGTGACGCCAGAGCCGCTTTGCTCGGAAGTCTACCTTTACAAAGCTTTAGAATTGAATTTATTTGTTGTGAGTCCAGGTAGGTTTTCCGCGCACTAGGCAGCCTAGCTTACAGCAGTCAATCGACGTTTCTGGCTATAGAAAGGCATTTTGTGAAAATTTGCAAGAACAAAACATTTACAAAACACGACTGGCTGCTGGGATAAGTACGTGCAGCCACATATATTCGCTCTGGCTGCGCGCAGCCAATTGGCTGCGTTCAATAACTCGTGTTCTAATGGCTGCCGCAGCGTATAACACTGAAATACAGGGCCGGCGCTATATTTTGCGGGGCCCTGTGCAAAATAGTGAAGCGGGGCCCTGCGCAAAATCATGAAACGGAGCCTTCTCTCATATGATGCCGATCCCAGACCTACAGACAAAATATCAACTCAACTCTCTGAATGCGCGGGGGCCCTGTCTAGCGCGAGGCCCTTTGTCATCGCCCACCCTTCACGCCGGCCCTGCTGAAATTTATACTAACTATAAATATCTTGGGCGTAGCCATGAATTAGTTAGGGTGGGGGGGTGTTGTTGGTTAAGACCAGGATTTAGTTTCAGCGGGGGGGAGGATTTAAGAAAATGTAACAGAAATGCACCAATTTTAACAGGTTTGCATATTTCGGGGGGGGGTTTGAACCCCCAAAACCCCCCTCCCCTGGCTACGCCCATGATAAGTATATATTTCAGTGGTCTGTAATTCGTGGCCGCCTAGTGCGCGGGCTACCATACGCCGTCACGTGTTAGACTGGTTGCCTAAATGTAGTTGCTGAAAGTTTCGTTTGAAAGGGGTGATTTTCGTTTTTCGAATAATTAGTTTCGTTAGATTTTGTCAATAAAATTAATTAAGCAAGGAAGATTAAATGTTAATTAACTTTAAATTATATGTAGCTGTAAGTTTGTAACTTTATGTTTAATTTTTTTCTGATTCCATGTAAGGCCAAGGCCGCACTACGGCTAAACCGCCGCGGTTTTTAATCGCGTGATTTAATCGCGTCAAAACTTCCGCAAAAAAAGCCAAAAATTTCGCAAAAAAATGTCAAAATTTCGCAAGAAACGTCAACAATTTTGCAAAAAAGTCTAAAATTTTGCAAAAAAATGTCAAAAACGTACCAAAAAATTGATGATTTTGTGACTCAAGTACGCTAATACAAGCGGCCTCACTTGCCGTTTTTTGTGTGTTTTTCGAGCGGTTTCGCGGTTATAGCGGTTACCGTTCGTGGGAAAATACCGTAGTGCGGCCTCGGCCTAACTTTTATTCAATGATTTCTTTTGTAAACTCGAACAAAAAAATTAATAAACAGATTATTTTTCATGTATCTCTATATAAGAATGTCAAAAATGTTGCAAATGAGATGTCACCTTTTGATGAGATGTCAACTTTTGCAGAAAAAGAGTTGAAAATTTTGCAAAAAAATGTCCAAAATTTAACAAAAATTTCGCATAAAAAATTACCAAAAAACGTTAATTTCGTTAAAAAATGTCAAATTATTTCCAAAAAAATGTCAGTAATCTCGCAAATAAAATTTCAAAAATTTCGCAAAAAAAGTCTAACTTTGCAAATATTAGCTTGATTTGGTTTGAGCGATTTTTTTGAAAAAATTTCGTAAAAAAAATGTGAAAAAATTTGGAAATGAGATGTCAAACTTTCGCAGAAAAAAAAATTTGCAAAAAAAGTCCAAAATTTAGCAAAAGTTGTCCAAAATTTCGCATAAAAAATTACCAAAATTTCGCATAAAAAATGACCAAAAAAACGTCAAAAATTTCGTTAAAAAATGTCAAATATTTTGCAAAAATTGTCAGTAATCTCGCAAATAAAATTTCAAAAATGTCAGAAGTTTCTGCATAACATGTCAAAACTTTTGCATAAAAAAAACGTTAAAACTTTCGCAAAAAACGTCAGATAATTCTCCAAAAAAGTCTAAATTTCTACAAAAATATGTCAAAAATTTCGCATAAAGAAGCGTTAAAACTTTCGCCAAAAAAATCACAAGAAACGTCAAAAATTTTGCAAAAAAGCCTAAAATTTTGCAAAAAAAAATTATCCAAATTTGTGCAAGAAACGTCAAACATTTTGCAAAAAAAGTCTCATGTTTCGCAATTACAAACATTTCGCTAAAATTTCGCAGAGGAAGTCAAAAATTTTGCAAAAAAATGTCAAAAATTTACCAAAAAACGTCAAAAAATTACTAACAAAAATTACGTCAAAAATTTTACAACAAAAATGTTGAAAATCTCGCAAATAAAATTTCAAAAATTTCTCAAAAGTCTAAAATTTCACAAAAAAAAATGTCCAAAATTTTGCATAAAAAAACATCAAAACTTTCGCAAAAAAAATTCAAAAAAACGCCAAATATTTCTCAAAACAAGTCTGAAGTTCTGCAAAAAATGTAAAAAAAATTCGCATAAAGAAACGTCAAAACTTTCGAAAACAAACTTCTGACATTTTATAGTGAAATTTTAGACATTTTTTAAATTTTGCATAAAAAAAAACGTTAAAACTTTCGCAAAAAACGTCATAATTCGCAAAAAAAGTCTAAATTTCTGCAAAAATATGTCAAATAATTCGCATAAAGAAGCGTCAAAACTTCCGCAAAAAAGAAGCCAAAATTTTCGCAAAAAAATGTAAAAATTTTGCAAGAAACGTCAAAAATTTTGCAAAAAGTCTAAAATTTTGCAAAAAAATGTCAAAAACATACCAAAAAACGCCGAAATTTAGTAAAAAAAATTTACGTCCAAAATTTTACAATAAAAAAATGTTGGAAATCTCGCAAATAAAATTTCACAAAAAATTTCTAAAATTTCACAAAAAAAATGTCAAAAATGTTGTGCAAATGAGATGTCAAACTTCTCATCGCAGAATTCGCAGAAAAAGAGTTGAAAATTTTGCAAAAAATGTCCAAAATTTAGTAAAAATTGTCCAAAATTTCGCATAAAAAATTACCAAAAAATTTCGTTAAAAAATGTCAAATATTTTGCAAAAAATGTCAGTAATCTAGCAAATAAAATTTCAAAAATATCAGAGGTTTTTGCATAAAATGTCAAAAGTTTTGCATAAAAAAACGTTAAAACTTTCACAAAAAACGTCAAATAATTCTCAAAAAAAGTCTAAATTTCTACAAAAAAATGTCATATTTTGCTTAAAAATTTTCGCCAAAAAAGTCAAAAATTTTGCTAAAATAAAGCCAAAAATTTGGCAAAAAATTCGCAAGAAACGTCAAAAATTTTGCAACAAAGTCAAAAATTTTGAAAAAAAATGTCAAAAATATACCAAAAAACGTCAAAAATGTACTAAAAACAATTACGTTCAAATTTTACAAGAAAAATGTTGAAAATCTCGCAAATAAAATTTCAAAAATTTCGCAAAAAAAGTCTAAAATTTCACAAAAAAAAAAGTCAAAAGTTTTGCATTGTTAAACATTTTGAGTTTTTGCATAAAACATTAAAACTTTTGTAAAAAAAATTCAAAAAACGTCAAATATTTCTCAAAACAAGTCTTGAAGTTCCGCAAGAAATGTAAAAAAATTCGCATAAAGAAGCGTTAAAACTTTAGCAAAACAAAAGCCAAAAATTTCTCAAAAAAATGTAAAAATTCCGCAAGAAACGTCAAATATTTTGCAAAAAAGTCTAAAATTTCACACAAAAAATGTCAAACATTTTGCATAAAAAAACTTTCGCAAAATTAAAAAAAAAACGTCAAATATTTCTCAAAACAAGTCTGAAGTTCCGCAAAATCCGAGCAAAATCCGCAAAATCGTATGTAAAAAAATTCGCATAAAGAAACGTCAAAACTTTCGTAACAAAAGTCAAAAAAACCTTGTCCAAAATTTTGCAAGAAACTTCAAACATTTTGCAAAAAAGTCTAATATTTTGCAATTACAAACATTTCGCAAAAATTGTTAAAAATTTCGCAGAGAAAGTCAAAAATTTCGCAAGAAACAACAAAAATTTTGCAAAAAACTAAAATTTTGCAAAAAAAATGTCAAAAATTTACTAAAAAACGTCAAAAATTTACATTATAAACATTACTTCAAAAATTTAACAACAAAAAAATGTTGTCAAATTTGAAAAATTTCAGTCTTTTAGTGAAGAATTTTTTAGTGAAATTTTTTAAATTTTGCATAAAAAAACCTCAAAACTTTCGCAAAAAACGTTATATAATTCGCAAAAAAAGCCTAAATTTCTGCAAAAATATGTCAAATATTTCGCATAAAGAAAAGTAAAAAAATTCGCAAAAAAAAGCCAAAAAATTCGCAAAAAATGGTAAAATTTCGCAAGAAACGTCAAAAATTTTGCAAAAAAATGTCAAAAATTTTACAAAAAAAAATCAAAAATTTTGCATAAAACAAAATTGTGAAAACTTTCGCAAAAATTAAAAAAAAACGTCAAATAAACATTTGACATCCTGGTCCTTAATTTCTCAAAACAATTCTGAAGTTCCGCAAAAAATTAAAAAAATTTCACATAAAGAAACGTCAAAACTTCAAAAATTTTGTAAGAAACGTCAGACATTTCGCAAAAAAGTCTAATATTTTACAATTACAAACATTTCGCAATAATTGTGTCAAATTTTGCAATAAAAAAGTCAAAAATTTACCAAAAAACGTCAAAAATTTCGTAAAAAAGGGCAAAACAGAAGACCAGACAGACAAGACTAGACAGAGAAGACTAGATAGACAAGACTAAGACAGACAAGACTAGACAGACAAGACTAGAGAGACAAGATTAGACAGACAAGACTAGACAGACAAGACTAGATAGACAAGACTAGACAGACAAGACTAGACAGACAAGACTAGACGGACAAGACTAGACAGACAAGACTAGACAGACAAGACTAGACAGACAAGACTAGATAGACAAGACTGACAGACAAGACTAGACAAGCCTAGATAGATAAGACTAAACAGACAAGATTTGACAGACCAGGCTAGACAGATAAAACTAAACAGACAATATTAGACATACAAGACTAGATAGACAAGATTAGATAGAGAAAACTAGGTAGACAAGACTATTAGAGACAAGAATTTCCAATTTAAATTTCCAACAAAATTCTCCATTTTGTCGAAATAATTTTGTCTGAAAGTTCAATAATACACCTACGTTCTTCTGTCTGTGCTTGTCTACTTGACACTAACCTGGAATGACGTGCTTCGTAGCTCATAGTTCCCGTGCGTTTGAAATGTTCGCGTCGCTCCTCGCACTATCGGCAATGCTTTCGGTAATTTGCAAGCTGTAGCCTTGCGAGTGGTATCAAAGTGAAGGGGAATTTGCGGGGAACGTGTGGCGCTAATAGGTTTTCGCGGGCGATTTTCCGGGAAAGTTGTGAGTTTTGATGGAATTTCGGGAAAAAATGTGGAGGCAAGATGGCGTCAGATGACAGGCTGTCAGGAATGCAAACATTAAGAAAATGTAAGTTACTGGAATTTATTTCACCAGTTTGGCTTGACAATAAGAGTTTGTGTATATGTTTAGAATTAGACAATTTGTTTAATTAATTAATAACATTTAAATTATTCCACATTGAGGATTAATGTATCTAAACTAATCAATTATTAATCTATTTGTCATGAAAAGCAATGAGCACTAGAGATCGACTCACTGTTTAAACCTAACCTGACTAAACAGACAAAACTTTATTTTCTCTTTTATTTTAACCCTGAGCACCCTGGGACCGCTTGTAACATTTACATTCAGGGTGTCAGTTGTCATATCATTTAAATACAATAAAATTAATTTACAATAAAATACTTTAAATGTGTTTGTGTCTTCTATCGCAGTACATGGTAGGTTGGAATAGTGGCTGTTTAGGTTGTTTTTCCAGAGACGTTCATAAGCTTCTTTTTGGGATAGGATCTTGTTGATCATTCCGTTTATAGTGTCCCAGTCTTCTTGTGATTGTAGCATTTGTTCAATTGTATTCTTTGGATTGAGGTTATCTATTGCTATATCCTTGCGTTCTCAGGCAATCATATAGCATATGGATTACATTGACTAGTTGTCCGCAGTATATACAGTCTGGATCTGATGCCCTCTCGATGTTGTGAAGGAATTCCTTAAAGCACCCATGGCCCGTGAGTATTTGGTTTAGGTGGTAGTTTATTTCTCCATGTTTTCGTCGATACCAAGTCTCTCAATCCTTGTCCACTTGCCTTTTGGTGTCATATTCCACGCTTCCTGCCATTCCTTTAATAGGTTATCGTTTGCCTTGTCTGAAGCATAATCTAAGTATTTCCTTAGCCTGATTTGCAGATCGATGATTGGAATGCCTGAGATAACTAACGCTGCATCCGATAGGCACTATAGATCCGCAGAGCCAGTTTTCTCTGCTAAACTGGTAGTTTCTCAAAATTGTTTCTATTTGGGGCTTCTGCCCAGATATGGGCACCGTATAATATCGCAGACTGGGCAACTGAGCTGAGCAACCTGCTCCTAGCCCCTCCAACATTGGGCATAAATTTTTCGAGGGCAGACGTGGTTTTTATTGCTCGCTCTGCTGCCATATTAAAGTGCTCGTTAAAAGACAAACACTTGTCGATTATCATTCCTAGATATTTGCTTTAGGTATGATTTCCGAATCCAGTACTTGGAAGGAGATGTGTGCAAGTTTTCTGTATCCCGTCAACAGAACTGCTTCAGTTTTTTCAGGTGCTATGCGCAGTGATTTTGACTCCATCCAGCAGACAATTTGTTTGATTGCTTAATTGGGCCTTGAGCATGATACCTTTTTCTGTTTTGCCAATGATGGTTAGTGCAAGATTGTTAGCTTAGTCCCTTCAGGTAGCTCCAGCCGAAGTACTCCATCGTAAAGTATGTTCTACAGTGTCAGGGTCCTAATATGGATCCCTGGGGTACATCACTAGTGATGTTGTATTGGTAGCGTATCTTGTTCGGCTTGAAGTTTGACCCTGCAAACCATTCGCAGTAGGTACGGAGATAGATTTCTTCTTGTTATTTCTTCCAAGATGTTTTAAAAGCGTAGCGAATATTAATCGTAACTAGGGCACATATTTTCCGACTTCTTTTGGTGCCTCCTTTGGCGATATCTATGACCTGTTTTGTAGCGTGTATAGGAACTTCCAAACCCTTAATCCCAAGGTGTCATGTGACCCGTGCCAAAGGGACTGGTTGATGGCCAAGGGCAACCGGCCATCGCTAACGGAGCCCCTCTGATACCTGGCGACCTCAGAGGGTATCCAGCCTTACCACTATCAAGCGGGGCTCTGATGTGGTGGACCTTTAGTTCCCTTGCGACTCGTGGGATTTATATGAATTCCAAAAGTAAAAATAATCCATGTGTATGGGACCTAACCGACACAGAGAACAAGGAAGTCAGCCCGGATTCCCGGGCAGACGACCTTGACCTCATACTCGTAGACATGAGCAGTCCAGCCATGTCTACAGAGGCAGAGGTAGATGTTCTTGTAGGGACAGAGGAGGACTTGCCGCCTCTTGTCACAAAACAAGAATGACAAGCAGGCGCACAAAAATAGCCCAAGTGAACATCCATCATGCCAAAGCAGCTTCAGCTGTGATGGCTAGGATGTTCACCAAGCAGCACCTAGGGCTAGCGCTGCTTCAAGAACCCTGGACCTACGGAGGTAAGATCAGAGGCCTTAGCAACAGGGAATGTAAGCTGGTATGGGACAGCCGTAAGGTCTCCCCTAGAACCTGCATTATGGTAAGAAATGGCATAAATTACTTATGTCTTTCAGAATTTTTAACGCGGGATTTAGTACCGATTCAGGCCCTCATCAAGATCGAGGGTCTCCACCGCGAAGTAGTGATCGCATCAGCATACTTCCCTGGCGATGGTAACAGCATACCACCCATTGAAGTACAAAAGCTGGTGGAACACTGTATTAGGAGAAGGCTGCCACTCATCCTGGGATGTGACGCGAACGCACACAATGAGATGTGGGGCAGCACGGACACTAATAAGAGGGGTGAGTACCTTTTAGAATACCTCATTAAAGAGAACTTAATTGTGTACAACGTTGGGAACACACCAACATTTGTCACTAAAGTCAGAAATGAGGTACTGGATATGACGGTAGGTAGCGCTAACGTAAGTAAACTAATTAAAAAGTGGAGGGTTTCAAGTGAGCCCTCAATGTCAGATCATAGAGTTTGAGCTGGAAGGAGCGAGTGAGGAAAACACCCCCATTCGAAACCCCAGACAAACTGTGTGGTCTATGTTTAGTTCCCAACTAAAAGAAAACCTAGAGCAGGTGACAGTGCGGGGTAGTATCAAACACTACACCGTGCTGGAGCAGGCTGTAGGAGAAATAAATGTAGCAATCACGGCATTTGAATCCAGCTGCCCGGTAAAAACCGAGAAGGAGCATAAGGACGAAAAATGGTGGAACAAAAATTTGTCTACATTAAGAGCAAAAGTACGAAGGCTTTTCAACAAAGCCAAGCAATACGGAAATTGGCTAGAATACTCTGAGGTGCTTACCACCTACAACAAAGAGATCAGAAGGGCAAAAAGGGAAAACTTTAGGACCTTCTGTGAAAACATAGAATCCACGCCGGTGGCAGCTAGACTGCACAAAGCACTAGCGAAGGATAGAGTGGAAATGACAACCACTCTCAAGAAACCGGATGGGACCTTCACGGAGGATGAAGAGCAAAGAGCTCTCCTCCTACTAGAAACCCATTTTCCGGGATGTAGAGGATACAGGGAGACCGAGGGCTTGATGCAACCACGGAAACCAAGTCGGGCCGACTGGAAGAGGGCAGCGTCCATCTGTACGGAAAACCGAATCAGATGGGCTATCAGCACTTTCCAGCCTTTTAAGGCCCCAGGTGTGGACGGACTAGTTCCTGCCTTCCTACAAAAGGGAGAGAGAGAACTAATGCCGTATCTTCTAAATATCTTTAGAAGTAAGTTAGCGCTCGGATATATACCGGAGCTATGGAGAAGGGCTAAGGTGGTATTTATACCGAAGGTGGGGAAGAAAGACACCACTCAACCGAAGTCATTTAGACCCATTAGTCTAACATCTTTTATGTTAAAGACAATGGAGAAGGTGATTGATAATTATCTTAGGACTATAGTGCTGGTAGGTACACCACTACACAGGAGTCAGCATGCTTACAGAGCAGGGAAATCCACAGAAACCGCCCTGTATCAGCTGATAAACGAAATAGAAGCAGCACTAGAGATAAAGGAAGTAGCGATATGTGCCTTCTTGGATATAGAGGGAGCTTTTGACAACACCTCACACGAGGCTGTCAGGGCGGCCCTCGAAAGAAGGAATATCGACAGCACTATCTCAAAGTGGATGGGAGAAATGCTGAGAACTAGAACGGCGGAGACACAAGTGGGAAAAGACACCATTAAGATCTCCACAACTCGAGGGTGCCCACAGGGAGGTGTACTATCACCGCTAATGTGGAGCCTGGTAGTTGATGAACTACTGGTTAGGCTAAACGACCTAGACATCAAATGTCAAGGTTACGCCGATGACATAGTCATAATGGCCAGAGGAAAATTTGAGGGAACGCTCTGTGAAATTGTTCAGAGAGGCCTCAAAGTAACTAGTAGATGGTGTCAAGCAGTGGGATTGAGACTCAACCCGAGCAAAACCACGGTGATACCATTTACTAGAAGGAGAAAACTAAACTGCCTACATCCCATACTCATAGATGGGAAGGCAGTAGAATACCAACAGGAGATAAGGTATCTGGGTATCACATTAGATAGCAAACTCCTATGGAATAGACACGCTGAGGCAGTGGTAGGTAAAGCCAAACGCGCCCTAATGGTGTGCAGAAATCTGGCAGGAAAAACGTGGGGCTGTAACCCCACTATCCTGCGATGGATGTACACCATGATAATGAGACCTGCAATCACTTATGGGGCGGTTGCGTGGGGAATTAGAATCAAGCTGGCCTCTATGAGGAAACAGCTTGAGAAGATTCAAAGACTGGCGTGTGTCTGCATCACGGGGGCGATGGGGTCGTGTCCGACAGCATTGGAGCTGCTGCTGGATCTGATTCCGCTGCACCTTGTGGTGGAGAGCGCCGCCAGATCGGCGATCGTAAGGTTCAGCAAGGAAGGAATGGGCAGAGGCAAAATAATCGGGAGCAGAGACCGAAACAGCCTCGCTGCCAAGATCCCCTGGCTAGAAGTACCAAAAGACGAAATGGTATGCAAATACCACTTCGAGAAAAACTACACAGCAATGTGTAGTAGTAAAGCCGATTGGAGCGACGAATCCTCAGCATACCACATAGAGCAAAATGCCATCAAGTGGTATACAGATGGTTCGAAGACAAAGGAAGGCACTGGTGCAGGAGTGTTTGGACCTCGTACCAGATACTCCGAATCCATGGGAACATCCCCAAGTATCTTCCAAGCAGAGGTACACGCAATCGAAAGATGTGCACAGTTTAACCTCGACAGGAATTACCGCAAAAAACGAATTGCTATCCTGTCAGATAGCCAAGCAGCCATCAAGGCCATTAGCTCATACACCATCAGATCCAAACTGGTATGGGACTGTGTGGGGAAGCTGAACAAGCTTGGCAGGGATAATAAAGTAACGCTATACTGGGTACCAGGACACACTGGTATAGACGGAAACGAAGAAGCCGATCACCTAGCAAACAAGGGATCCAGTAGCCCCTTTATAGGTCCGGAACCCTTTTGCGGTATGAGCGTGAACACCATCCGCAAAAGTTTAGATGAAGAAATAAGAGGAAAATGGATGAAAACCTGGGAAGAACTTCTAGAAGGGCTAAGGCAATCCAAAGTGATGCTGGGATCTTTTAACCAGAAGAGAACTAAAGCTTGCCTGAAACTAAGCAGGAACAAGCTCAGAATTCTGACAGGAGCCCTGACGGGACACTGCAGACTTAGGAAACATCTCAAGGCCCTAGGCCTAGAGGAGGATGATGGATGCAGATTCTGTGGCTCAGCAGAGGAAACCCCCATACATCTGCTCAAAGACTGCGCAAGAGACAAATGTACCTTGGGGCTCACTGCTTGAACACAGAGGAGCTGCAGGCCTTGAATCCCACCCAGATCCTGAGATTCCTAAAGGAATCAGGATTAGAGGAGGCGCTCTAAATGGGTAAGTACACCAACACTTGGAGGAGGAGGGTGGGGTACAATAGATCTATAAAGGTCGCAGTACAAGTCGTCACCACCATATCTACAATCTACAAGGTTGTTAATTTCATCGTTCGGTGAGAAGTAACTGTTTTTGTAGTTCTACCCATGTATACCCAGGTCCACTCTATCTATGCCGAAAATGTTTAACTCTGGGTTGATGATTCTTATAGATGAGTCCTTTTTTGCGTCGGTGTACCAGTTTCTATCACAGACAGACAAGACAGAAAAAACTAAACCCCCTATTCCACCTTGGCTTTTTAGTATGCGCCACCCTGGTATCGCATATTTTGCATTCATTCAGGGTGGGCAGCCTGGACGGTTAGTGAACACCGCCCTAGTTGTTGTCTCCCCGGCCGGGATTCGAACCCGGGTCTCCCGCATTGAAAGGCGGGTATGTTGTCAACTACACCAGTGGTGCGCAAACTTTTTTCATTGGCGACCCCCCTATTTTGTGTAAAATTTTGTCGCGACCCCTGGATCGACAGTAGACGTTTTTAAATCGTTTACGTAGGTAAAGTTAATTTTTTCGGGGGTTTGCATTTACTGGGTATTTTTAAAGGAGTTTTGGTGACGTAATTGATTAAATACAGACTTTTTTCATCACCATCCTTTTCCAGCTTTTTAAAGTCCAGCCTTTTAATCTCATCTAATCTTGTAAAAGCTTGTCTTATGCTGGATAGCCTGTTGTAATCTTGTCCATTCTTGTCTGCTCCCATCTCGTCATGTCCGGTCCTGTGGTTTTGTCTGGCTTTGACCATCATAAAAATGCTATAAAAGTTTTGACACCATAAAACTTCACATAATGAATTCGCATATACGCGCAGATATTAGTAAAGTCTAGTATTAGTACAGTTGCATGCAAAAGGGTCCGGCCAAAGATAATTTTGTGATGAAGTAACGTTTAAAGAATGCAAAATGAAAACACAAACATATCATCGTAAAGTTCTTTTATTATGCAATCAAAACGTGTAATTGAAAAAATATATAAAATTTCATAATTATTTATAACAAAAATAACAATTTTCGCTTTTTCATAACTATCCGACCAAGCAGATATCATTGCAAATCAAAACAGGTTAGAAATGTAAGATTTTCATCAATACTTGGTAGCCATACCCTTTGAAGCTATCATGGCAGCACATCGGTGAGGCATCGATTCAATAAGTTTGATGATTCTATCTTGAGAGATATTTTTCCACTCTTCTTGGACTTTTTCCCACAAAGCAGCTTTATTGGCACAATTTTCAGTTCCTACTCTTAGTTTCAACTCTTGCCATAAATGTTCTATGGGATTCAAGTCCGGAGATTGACTCGGCCACTCTAAAACTCTGAAGGAGCGAACCTGCTGAAGGAGCTGTGATCTATGCTTTGGATCATTATCTTGCTGAAAAATCCATCCTCGTGGTATGTTCTGACGAGCATAAGGCAGCATTTCTTCTAATATAATATCTCTATACATAGCAGAGTTCATAACGCCTTCAATTTTAAAGATTGGACCGACGCCTTTCCAAGAGAATATACCCCATAGCATAATGCTACCTCACGGTTGTGTTTCACGGTTGGTGTTTAATATCGTGAATCATTTCTAGTACTTTTTGGTCGTCGAACGTACCTTCTCCCATCATTTCCAAACAAATTTATTTTAGTTTCGTCTTTCTTCCAATCTTCAACAGTCCAGTTCTGGTATTTTTTTGCGAATTCGAATCTGGTCTTCTTATTTTTTTTTTACTGATGCGCCGTTTTTTAACTCCAACACGTCCAAAAAGTCCCACTTCTGTCAGTCTACGTGAAACAGTACTTTGGCAAATGTCAACCAAATTTTCATCGCGTAATTCACGTGCGATGATTCTTTTTACAGCCTTTCTTTTAATCACTTTATCGACACGATTAGTTGTATTCCGAGGTCTCCCAGGTCAGTATTTATCTTTTAGAGTATCCGTAGTATACCGTATTTCAGTATTTGAGTACCCGTAGTCTTGAATTTGTTTATTATATCGTTAACAGTCGATTTTCCAAGAGGCCAAATTTTAGCTATTTCACGTGAAACTTTTGCTTCATTGTGAAAATTGATAAGCACTTTACGCATGTCTAAAGACGTGCGTTTCTGCATCTTGACTTAGTGTTACTGATCAGTTACTGATCGTACAATACAAAAGGAACGGAGCTCTTAATGTTTACATACAAAGTGAAGCGAATTATATCTTCTTGGAATTTGGCCGGACATTTATGAAAAGGCGAAAGTTGTTATTTGTGTTATAAATAGTTAAATATAATTTTTCAATTACACGTTTTGATTGCATAGTAAAAGAACTTTACGATGCTATATTTGTTTCCATTTTGCAAACGTTACTTCATCACAAAAATATCTTTGGCCGGACAGTTTTGCAAGCAACTGTATGAAGCGATATATTTGTATTTAGAAATTAAAATTTGATGTAAACTAAATAAAGTCGGAACACTGCCTGAAAATATAAATATATTCAACCTTTCCGGAGCTCTATGATACTAATGAGTCTTTTAAGTACTACCAAAAACAAAGCTAATGTGAAATTTGTCAATTATTTTTTAGTTTTCTGTCCACCTTCGTGGTACTCGACAAAAACCAGAAAAATAACATTGGTTTTTAAGATCATGTCTTTCCGATACATTAAGTAGATAGCCATCTGTGGACGCGTTTCAAGATTTATCTCTTCTTAGCACAGCTTTGCTTCCATGAACAATAATGTTATTTTCTGTAAAAAACCGAACAGATTTTTATGAAAATTTCAGGAATTATTCTTGAAAGTCTCTTTTAATATCCTGCAAAGTTTCAAATTTGCAAACTGGAAATTACTGAAATTACAACTTTGCAAGCATTAACTTGCCTTGTTTTGAACGATTTCCTTGAAAGACGTGAAGTTTATTTCCTGTAAAAACCGAACAGACGAACCGATTTTCATGAAAATTTCAGGAATTAATTTATTTAAAGTTTCAGTTAATTAATTCTTGAAAGTCTCTTTTAATATCCTGAAGTTTCAAATTTTCAAACCGGAAATTACAATTTTGCAAAATTTTACAATATAATTTATTGTTTAACACACAATACATTCATATTTATATTGCGGTGAAGCAATAATACCACAGATTCAAATTTTTCCCAAGGAAAAAAAAATATAGTAAATGTTAAAAAACCTGGAACAAAACGCGTAGACTAGAGGGCGATCGAAATACATCTGCTGCAGAAACCATGCAAATTTTAAATCATAAAAATTCAGTTTTTAAAAATCCGTTTAAAATTGTTCTCCTTAAAATCAAAAGCTTAAAGCCCAATTCTCATACACGCGACACTCAACTACGCGACATCGCCTGTCAAATAATGATTACATTGTTTTAAATGGACACATCGCGTAGCGCAAGTGAGAACGTGTCCATTTAAAACAATGTAAACATTATTTGCCAGGGGATGTCGCGTAGCTGAGTGTCGCGTATATGAGAATCGGCCTTAAAGGCCGATTCTCATATGCGCGACACTCAGCTAGGCGACGTCGTGCGACATTGCCTGTCAAATGACAAGGTCACCACAGACTTATTCTGACGTCTAGTCGTCGCCGTCCGTCTAGTCGCCGCCGTCCGTCCAGTCGACTAGACGGACGGCGACGACTAGACGAACGGCGGCGAGTACACGGACGGCGACGACTAGACGCACGGCGGCGACAAGACCGACGCGACTAGACGGCGGCTACTATACGGACGGCGGCGACTAGACAGACGGCGGCGACTAGACGGACGGCGGCGACTAGACGGACGCGACTAGATTGCGGCGACTAGACGGACGCGACTAGACGGACGGCGGCGACTAGACGGCCGCGACTAGTCGCCGCCGTCCATCTAGTCGCCGCTGTCCGTCTAGGCGCCGCCGTCCATCTAGTCGCCGCCGTCCATTTAGGCGCCGCCGTCCGTCTAGTCGCCGCCGTCCGTCTAGTCGCCGCCGTCCATCTAGTCGCCGCCGTCCATTTAGTCGCCGCCGTCCGTCTAGTTGCCGCCGTCCGTCTAGTCGCCGCCGTCCATCTAGTCGCCGCCGTCCGTCTAGGCGCCGCCCATCCGTCTAGGCGCCGTCCATCTACACGCCGCCATCCGTCTAGTTGCCGACGTTCGTCTAGTCGCCGCCGACCGTTTAGTCGCCGCCGTCCGTCTAGTCGCCGCCGTCCGTCTACTCGCCGCCTTCCATGTACTCGAGTAGACGGACGGCGGCGATTAGACGGACGGCGACGACTAAACGGTCGGCGGCGACTAGACGAACGTCGGCAACTAGACGGAGTGTAGATGGACGGCGGCGTCTAGACGGACGGCGGCGACTAGACGGACGCGACTAGACGCACGGCGGCGACTAGACGGACGGCGGCGACTAGACAGACGCGACTAGACGGACGGCGGCGACTAGACAGACGCGACTAGACGGCGGCTACTAGACGGACGACGGCGACTAGACGGACGGCGGCGACTAGAGAGACGGCGGCGACTAGACGGACGGCGGCGACTAGAGAGACGGCGGCGACTAGACGGACGGCGGCGACTAGAGAGACGGCGGCGACTAGACGGACGGCGGCGACTAGACGGACGCGACTAGTCGCCGCCGTCCGTCTAGGCGCCGCCGTCCATCTACACGCCGCCATCCGTCTAGTTGCCGACGTTCGTCTAGTCGCCGCCGACCGTTTAGTCGCCGCCGTCCGTCTACTCGCCGCCTTCCATGTACTCGACTAGACGGACGGCGGCGATTAGACGAACGGCGACGACTAAACGGTCGGCGGCGACTAGACGAACGTCGGCAACTAGACGGAGTGTAGATGGACGGCGGCGACTAGACGGACGCGACTAGACGCACGGCGGCGACTAGACGGACGGCGGCGACTAGACAGACGCGACTAGACGGCGACTACTAGACGGACGGCGGCGACTAGACGGACGGCGGCGACTAGAGAGACGGCGGCGACTAGACGGACGGCGGCGACTAGAGAGACGGCGGCGACTAGTCCGTCTAGTCGCTGCCGTCCGTCTAGTTGTCGCCGTCCGTCTAGTCGCCGCCGTCCATCTATTCGCCGACGTTCGTCTAGTTGCCGCCGTCCGTCTAGTCGCGTCCGTTTAGTCGCCGCCGTCCATCTAGTCGCCGTCGTCCATCTAGTCGCCGCCGTCCGTCTAGTCGCCGCCGTCCGTCTAGTCGCCGCCGTGCGTCTAGTCGCGTCCGTCTAGTCGCCGCCGTCCATCTAGTCGCCGCCGTCCGTCTAGTCGCCGCACTCCGTCTAGTCGACATCCCTTGGCAAATAATGATTACATTGTTTTAAATGGGCACGTTCCCACTTGCGCTACGCGACAGTTACGCGATGTGTCCATTTAAAACAATGAAATCATTATTTGACAGGCGATGTCGCGTGAATATGTGAATGGACCTTAAAGGTCGATTCTAATATACGCGACACTCAGCTACGCGACGTCACGCGACATCGCCTGTCAAATAATGATTACATTGTTTTAAATGGACACGTTCGTACCCGCGACGTACCCATTTAAAACAACGTAATCATTATTTGACAGGCGATGTCGCGTAGCTGAGTGTCGCGTATATTAGAATCGACGTAAATAGTTACTAATAAAAACCCTACTGCGTGTAGTAGACGCGGTAGTACAAAGTCTTGGATCTCCACAGCGAGTACGAATTGTCGAACTTGAGGAGGTAGACGCCCTGGCCGGGGTAGAGGTGCGAGCCGGCGTACACCTCGCTCTGGCAGTCGCGCCGGAACACCGGCACGATCTCCGTCAGCAGCGGCTTGCTCAGCCCGTTCACCGTCACCGATCCCGCCTCCAGGTCCCCCGTGTGGATCGTCTCCTCCACGTAGATGTCCTCGTCCAAATCGTCCCCATCCTCATCCTCACTCTCCGAAATGTGAACGGACACTTGATCACTCGTCGGCGTCCCATATTCAAAATATAACCCAAAACCTTCAATAACAAAAGAACAATGTTGAAGTTGTCTTGATAGATTCAGCAGACAAATTTATTGTGATGGTTTTAGATAGAGTGCAGACTAAATCTAATCGCTAACCAATGTCATAATGATCGGTAGCGAACTCCCAGAAGAGTCGACAGCCCTCCCGGTGTGTTGGAACCCTGACGGTAACCGTCTCCCCATGCCCAACCCTGACCACTCCATGTCCCTCTGCCTGCGACACAGACTGCTTGAAGCTGTCAATGTCCGCCCTGGTCCACATATTCGCTGATACCATCAAGTCCTGCTGAGAGTCCTCAGAACTGTGCGAGTTGTTCGTGTCTTCATTCTCCAACTTCTACAAAATATAAGAATTAATATTAAGGTTAGAATTAAACTTTAATTAGATTAAGGTAGGTAAGGTAGATAAGGCTAGTCCATACTGTTTCGATATCGGATTTTTCTTCAATCGGGGGCTCCTTGCTCTCCCGAATGGGTTCACCTCTATGAGCAGCCTGAAGCTGCTGCATATACTGTATGTAATGTTGCTCCTGCAACTGCTTGACCAACGAGCCTTGATTCTCCGGCTTGCCTGCAACCAAATATAATCTAGTAGACGAATACCTAGTCAACGTACAATACTTTAATCTCTCACTAAACCCCCTATTCCACCTTGGCTTTTAGTATGCCCCACCCCAGTATCTCATATTTTGCATTCATTCAGGGTGGGGAGCCCGGACGGTTACTAGTTGTTGTCTCCCCGACCAGGATTCGAACCCGGGTCTCCCGCATTGAAAGGCGGGTATGTTGTCAACTACACCACCGAGGAGGGCACAATACTTTAATCTAGACAACACAAACTAATCCAAATATTTAATCTAGTCGATAGATAACAAACAAGATACGTTACGAACTTCATTCCGTTACCTGGAAATCGATGCTCGGCATATTTCCTAAACTGTTCGTACGTTTGTTCATTCAGCGCTTGTTGAATCTGCCTCTTGATCAGCTCCTCCTTATCGAGTTGCTCCTGCTTAACCTTCTCCTCCTCGTCTCGCTTCCTCTGTTCCTCCTCTTCCGCCAATCGCTTCAAATCCTCCTCCTTACTGAAACAAACCCAAATTAAACTTCGTTCCAACCTGTAGATTTAATCTTGCTTACGCTATCCGTTCTTGTTCTTTTTTTTCACGTCGGTGTGCCTCAATGTACGTGGAGAAGAGGTGGCATTTGCGGCTGAGCAGCTCGACGAAGCCGGCGCGCGCCTGGTCGTCGGCGAGGCTTCCGAGTTTCTGCCATGCCAGACGCCTGTCGCGTCCGACGACGTCTAAAGCCCCCAAGGTGGGGAGGCGGTTGATGGCTTCGCTGAGCGGGCCATGGGAAACCTGCTGCGAGAAGGCGACGAGCTGGAGCTTGTCTTCGTAGCTGAAGTGAACGGCTTTGCCTTCCTTTTCTGGGGATTCATATATTTGTGCGTTAATTACATTTCTAACCTATAAGTTCTGGGGGGTTTTCTACCTTTGTAAAAACTGATGGCTAGCTTGTAGACTTCGACCAGGGGCAGTCCGTACTCGAAACAGTCGTCGTTTTTGTGATCGTTCGCGTAATTTATTTGCGGGTTTTCGATTTGTTGGGGCACTTCTGAGCTGTCACTTGTGGTAGCCATACTTGTTTGACTACGTGACAACGAGTGCTGCCAACACAAACGCCATCCACGCAAGGAGACAAATTTATTTTTTTTCGAGGTTTTGTGGTGGCATTACTGCCTCACTGTCAGAAACGTCAAATTTGTGCAACTGATAAATAAACAATTTCTAATTCGATTATGGTAAGTCTTTATTTATCAATTGCAGACAGACGAACAGATTTTTAGAAATTCTGTGTAGATTTATCAAAGAAACAAAAACGGACTTATATAGACAAGACTAGGCAGACAATACTTGACAGTCGAGACAAGACAGACAACACTAGACATGCAAGACTAGATAGACAAGACTATTCGGACAAGACTAGACAGACAAGATTAAACAGACAAGACTAGATAGACAAGACTAGACAGACAAGACTAGAGAGACAAGACTAGATAGACAAGACTAGATGGACAAGACTTAGACAGAGTAGACAGACAAGACTAGACAGACAAAACTAGACAGACAAGACTAGACAAACAAGACTAGACAGACAAGACTAGACATACAAGATTAGAAAGACAAGACAAGAGATCACCAAAGTTGTAATTTCGGTAATTTCCAGTTTGCAAATTTGAAACTTTGCAGGGTATTAAAAGAGACTTTCAGGAATAATTCCTGAAATTTTCATGAAAATCTGTTTGTCCGTTCGGTTTTTACAGGAAATAAACCTTGCGTCTTTCAAGGAAATCATTAAAAACAAGTCAAGTTAATATTTGCAAAGTTTTAATTTCGGTAATTTCCGGTTTGTAAATTTAAAACTTTTCAGGATATCAAAAGAGACTTTCAGGAATAATTCCTGAAATTTTCATGAAAATCTGTTTGTCTGTTCGGTTTTTACAGGAAATAAACTTCGCGTCTTTCAAGGAAATCGTTCAACACAAGTCGAGTTAATATTTGCAAAGTTGTAATTTCGGTAATTTCCGGTTTGCAAATTTGAAACTTTGCGGGATATTAAAAGAGACTTATTGTGAAAGTCTTGACTTATTGTGACGCTTTTAGAAACTCTTGACATATTGTGACGCGTTTAGAAAGTATTGACATATTGTGACGCTTTTAGAAAGTCTTGACTTATTGTGACGCTTTTAGAAAGTCTTGACTTATTGTGACGCTTTTAGAAAGTCTTGACTTATTGTGACACTTATAGAAAGTCTTGCCTTATTATGACGCTTTTAGAACGTCTTGACTTATTGTGACGCTTTTAGAAAGTCTTGACTTATTGTGACGCTTTTAGAAAGTCTTGACTTATTGTGACGCTTTTAGAAAGTCTTGACTTATTGTGACACTTTTAGAAAGTCTTGCCTTATTATGACGCTTTTAGAACGTCTTGACTTATTGTGACGCTTTTAGAAAGTCGACTTATTTTGACGCTTTTAGAAAGTCTTGACTTATTGTGACGCTTTTAGAAAGTCTTGACTTATTGTGACGCTTTTAGAAAGTCCTTATTGTGACACTTTTAGAAAGTCTTGAATTATTGTGACGCTTTCAGAAAATCTTGACTTATTGTGACGCTTTTAGAAAGTCTTGACTTATTGTGACACTTTTAGAAAGTCTTGAATTATTGTGACGCTTTCAGAAAATCTTGACTTATTGTGACGCTTTTAGAAAGTCTTGACTTATTGTGACGCTTTTAGAAAGTCTTGACTTATTGTGACACTTTTAGAAAGTCTTGCCTTATTATGACGCTTTTAGAACGTCTTGACTTATTGTGACGCTTTTAGAAAGTCGACTTATTTTGACGCTTTTAAAAAGTCTTGACTTATTGTGACGCTTTTAGAAAGTCTTGACTTATTGTGACGCTTTTAGAAAGTCCTTATTGTGACACTTTTAGAAAGTCTTGAATTATTGTGACGCTTTCAGAAAATCTTGACTTATTGTGACGCTTTTAGAAAGCCTTGACTTATTGTGACACTTTTAGAAAGTCTTGAATTATTGTGACGCTTTCAGAAAATCTTGACTTATTGTGACGCTTTTAGAAAGTCTTGACTTATTGTGACACTTTTAGAAAGTCTTGAATTATTGTGACGCTTTCAGAAAATCTTGACTTAGTGTGACGCTTTTAGAAAGTCTTGACTTATTGTGACGCTTTTAGAAAGTCTTGACTTATTGTGACGCTTTTAGAAAGTCTTTACTTATTGTGACGCTTTTAGAAAGTCCTTATTGTGACACTTTTAGAAAGTCTTGAATTATTGTGACGCTTTCAGAAAATCTTGACTTATTGTGACGCTTTTAGAAAGTCCTGACTTATTGTGACACTTTTAGAAAGTCTTGACTTATTATGACGCTTTTAGAACGTCTTGACTTATTGTGACGCTTTTAGAAAGTCGACTTATTTTGACGCTTTTAGAAAGTCTTGACTTATTGTGACGCTTTTAGAAAGTCTTGACTTATTGTGACGCTTTTAGAAAGTCCTTATTGTGACACTTTTAGAAAGTCTTGAATTATTGTGACGCTTTCAGAAAATCTTGACTTATTGTGACGCTTTTAGAAAGTCTTGACTTATTGTGACACTTTTAGAAAGTCTTGAATTATTGTGACGCTTTCAGAAAATCTTGACTTATTGTGACGCTTTTAGAAAGTCTTGACTTATTGTGACGCTTTTAGAAAGTCTTGACTTATTGTGACACTTTTAGAAAGTCTTGCCTTATTATGACGCTTTTAGAACGTCTTGACTTATTGTGACGCTTTTAGAAAGTCGACTTATTTTGACGCTTTTAAAAAGTCTTGACTTATTGTGACGCTTTTAGAAAGTCTTGACTTATTGTGACGCTTTTAGAAAGTCCTTATTGTGACACTTTTAGAAAGTCTTGAATTATTGTGACGCTTTCAGAAAATCTTGACTTATTGTGACGCTTTTAGAAAGTCTTGACTTATTGTGACACTTTTAGAAAGTCTTGAATTATTGTGACGCTTTCAGAAAATCTTGACTTATTGTGACGCTGTTAGAAAGTCTTGACTTATTGTGACACTTTTAGAAAGTCTTGAATTATTGTGACGCTTTCAGAAAATCTTGACTTAGTGTGACGCTTTTAGAAAGTCTTGACTTATTGTGACACTTTTAGAAAGTCTTGCCTTATTGTGACGCTTTTAGAACGTCTTGACTTATTGTGACGCTTTTAGAAAGTCGACTTATTTTGACGCTTTTAGAAAGTCTTGACTTATTGTGACGCTTTTAGAAAGTCTTGACTTATTGTGACGCTTTTAGAACGTCTTGACTTATTGTGACGCTTTTAGAAAGTCGACTTATTTTGACGCTTTTAGAAAGTCTTGAATTATTGTGACGCTTTCAGAAAATCTTGACTTATTGTGACGCTTTTAGAAAGTCTTGACTTATTGTGACGCTTTTAGAAAGTCCTTATTGTGACACTTTTAGAAAGTCTTGAATTATTGTGACGCTTTCAGAAAATCTTGACTTATTGTGACGCTTTTAGAAAGTCTTGACTTATTGTGACACTTTTAGAAAGTCTTGAATTATTGTGACGCTTTCAGAAAATCTTGACTTATTGTGACGCTTTTAGAAAGTCTTGACTTATTGTGACACTTTTAGAAAGTCTAGAATTATTGTGACGCTTTCAGAAAATCTTGACTTAGTGTGACGCTTTTAGAAAGTCTTGACTTATTGTGACACTTTTAGAAAGTCTTGCCTTATTGTGACGCTTTTAGAACGTCTTGACTTATTGTGACGCTTTTAGAAAGTCGACTTATTTTGACGCTTTTAGAAAGTCTTGACTTATTGTGACGCTTTTAGAAAGTCTTGACTTATTGTGACGCTTTTAGAAAGTCCTTATTGTGACACTTTTAGAAAGTCTTGAATTATTGTGACGCTTTCAGAAAATCTTGACTTATTGTGACGCTTTTAGAAAGTCTTGACTTATTGTGACACTTTTAGAAAGTCTTGAATTATTGTGACGCTTTCAGAAAATCTTGACTTATTGTGACGCTTTTAGAAAGTCTTGACTTATTGTGACGCTTTTAGAAAGTCTTGACTTATTGTGACACTTTTAGAAAGTCTTGCCTTATTATGACGCTTTTAGAACGTCTTGACTTATTGTGACGCTTTTAGAAAGTCGACTTATTTTGACGCTTTTAAAAAGTCTTGACTTATTGTGACGCTTTTAGAAAGTCTTGACTTATTGTGACGCTTTTAGAAAGTCCTTATTGTGACACTTTTAGAAAGTCTTGAATTATTGTGACGCTTTCAGAAAATCTTGACTTATTGTGACGCTTTTAGAAAGTCTTGACTTATTGTGACACTTTTAGAAAGTCTTGAATTATTGTGACGCATTCAGAAAATCTTGACTTATTGTGACGCTTTTAGAAAGTCTTGACTTATTGTGACACTTTTAGAAAGTCTTGAATTATTGTGACGCTTTTAGATAGTCTTGACTTATTGTGATGCTTTTAGAAAGTCTTGACTTATTTGTAAATTACAGATGGATGAACAGATTTAACAGGCGAATACACTTGTACGTTTGGTTGCCTATATGTATTATATATATGTAACTCTTGTTACATTTACTTGTCTAAATATGTAACTCTTGTTACATTTTCACCCAAACTTTTTAACATTTTTTTTTTTGTAGGGAAAGCACAAGGAGAAATCGAAGAAACACAAAAAGGAAAAGAAGTCCAAGCATAAGAAACACAAACACCGCCGCAGCTCGAGTCCATCAAATTCCTCATCAGAAGACGAATGGGTTGAGAAGAAACCTGAAGAGAAACTGCTTGATACTGGCTCAATATCCTCGCAACCTGAACTGAAGCGAGAGGATTGGTTCAGTCTGCCGAACAGCTTCCTAACGACCTCGAATCATGAGAGGCGGAGGGAGAAAGAGATTGCAAAGGGATTGCAAAAGCAGGAAGGTAAGTATGATCCTGGGAGAAACGTCCGGGAACTGAATCCGTATTGGAAAGACGGAGGAGACGGTCTCCCCAGCAAATTCAAGAAACCAAGCTTTGATGATGAAGCTAAAAGTTACAAGTCACGGAATGAAACCTCGAGAAGAAGTTCGAGCTGGAGGAAACCAAAAGAAGACAAACCGTGTCTTAAGGAAGACACTATTGTTGACGAAGGCTTTAAGGTTTCATCAGATAAAGAGTTGAATGATGAAGCAAAAAGTTACAAGTCACGGAATGAAACCTCCGGAAGAGGTTCAGGTTGGAGGAAACCAAAAGAAGAGAAACCGTGTCTTAAGGAAGACACAATTGTTGACGAAGCTTCAGTTGATGAAATTAAGGTTTTATCTGATAAAGAGTTGAATGCTTTGGCTGCCAAGTTAGTAAAAGCTGAAATTATGGGTAATACAAAGTTGATTGCGGAACTAAAGACTAAACTGGAGATGGCTCGAAAACTGCGCGAAGGCAATCCACAGCCAGTTGAAGAAGTTCTGTTAACCCGTACAGACTCCAAAGGCTTCGCAAAGCCAGTCAAACTCCAATCTGACCACCAAGACTCCTCCTCCAAGAAGAAGAAACAGAAAATCGAAACCCACCAGGACGGGGAACGACTGAGGTATTTTGCAGATGATGACAAATACTCCTTGAAACAGATGTTCGAGAATGAGAAGTTTAATTCAGTCGAGGAACAGAATAACGAGTTTGCAAGATTAGCTGGGAAAGTCCGGAAGAATGATGATCTAGATGAGATCTTCACGGATGATATAAGAAGGAAGGAAAGCGATGCCAAGCTTGACAGGCGGAATAAAGATAAGGCTATAGCAGAGCACCAACGCACCAAGGCAAGCCTAGATAATTGCAACAAGTGCCTTCAATCGGAGAAGCTCCAAAAGCACTTGATGATAACGTTAGGTAGCACGATATACTTAGCCTTACCACCCTACGAGCCTTTAACCGAAGGGCACTGTTTATTAATGCCTGTTAGGCACGCGCCTTGTTGCACCCAATTGGACGAGAACGAATTCTCTGAGCTCCTCGACTTCCGCAAAGCCTTAACCAAAATGTTCCTCCAATCCAATCAAGACGTTATATTCTTTGAATCCGCCATGTACCTAAACCACCAGCCTCACATGTTCCTCGATTGCGTTCCCTTGCCTAAAGAAGTCGGGGATTTAGCGCCGATCTACTTCAAGAAAGCCATCGATGAATCCGAAACGGAATGGGCTACCAATAAGAAACTCGTGTCATTGGCTGGGAGGAACGTCTGCAAGGCGATTCCGAAAGGGTTGCCTTACTTTGCGGTTTCTTTCGGGATGGAGGAGGGGTACGGGCACGTGATCGAGGACCAGGAGGCGTTTCCGCGGAACTTTGCGCAGGAGGTTATCGGCGGGATGCTGGATTTGCACCACAGCAAGTGGAGGAGGCCGAAGATGCAACGGTTCGAGGAGCAGCAGAAGCGGGTGTTGGAGTTCTCGAAGGCGTGGAAGGAGTTCGATGTAACGAAATAGTTTAGTTCTTGTAAAAATATTGAGTAAAAGTTCGTTTGGAAAAAAATTGGTTTTATTTATTGTGTAATTTCCGAGAGAGTTTCAGGAATATTTCCTGAAATTTTTATGAAAATCTGTTCGTCTGTTCGGTTTTTACAGGAAATAAACTTCGCGTCTTTCAAGGAAATCATTCAAAACAAGGCGAGTTAAAATTTGCAAAGTTGTAATTTCGGTAATTTCCGGTTTGCAAATTTGAAACTTTGCAGGATATTAAAAGAGACTTTCAGGGATATTTCCTGAAATTTTCATGAAAATCTGTGCGTTTGTTCGGTTTTTACAGGAAATAAACTTCGCGTCTTGGGCGATGTCGCGTGACGTCGCGTTGCTGAGTGTCGCGCATATGGGAATCGACCTTTAAATGGGCACGTTGCGTGGCTCTAGTGAGAACGTGCCCATTTAAAACAATGTAATCATTATTTAAAATACGATGTCGCGTGACGTCGCGTAGCTGAGTGACGCGCATATGGGAATCGACCTATAAATGGGCACGCCGCGGCGCCATAGTGAGAACTTGCGATTTAAAACAATGTAATCATTATTTGTCAGGCGATGTCGCGTGACGTCGCGTAGCTGAGTAATTATAATTTAGTAACTAATATTTCCTGAAATTTTTATGAAAATCTATTCGTCTGTTCGGTTTTTACAGGAAATAAGCTTCGCGTCTTGGGCGATGTCGCGTGACGTCGCGTTGCTGAGTGTCGCGCATATGGGAATCGACCTTTAAATGGGCACGTTGCGTGGCTCTAGTGAGAACGTGCCCATTTAAAACAATGTAATCATTATTTGAAATACGATGTCGCGTGACGTCGCGTAGCTGAGTGACGCGCATATGGGAATCGACCTATAAATGGGCACGTCGCGGCGCCATAGTGAGAACTTGCGATTTAAAACAATGTAATCATTATTTGTCAGGCGATGTCGCGTGACGTCGCGTAGCTGAGTGTCACGCATATGTAAATCGACCTTTAAGAAAAAAAATGGGCACGTCGCGTAGCTCTAGTGAGAACGTGTCCATTTAAAACAATGTAATCATTATTTGTCAGGCGATGTCGCGTGACGTCGCGTAGCTGAGTGTCGCGCATATGTAAATCGACCTTTAAGAAAAAAAATGGGCACGTCGCGTAGCTCTAGTGAGAACGTGTCCATTTAAAACAATGTAATCATTATTTGTCAGGCGATGTCGCGTGACGTCGCGTAGCTGAGTGTCGCGCATATGTAAATCGACCTTTAAGAAAAAAAAAATGGGCACGTCGCGTAGCTCTAGTGAGAACGTGTCCATTTAAAACAATGTAATCATTATTTGACAAGCGACGTCGCGTGACGTCGCGTATATGAGAATAGGCCTTTATCAATAATCTTCTAGAAAATAGTCGCTTTTTTAATATATGTTGACCATTTAAAATATATGTCGCCCATTTATATATATGTCGCCCATTTAAAATATGGGCGACACTCAGCTACGCGACGTCGTGCGACAACGCCTATCAAATAATGATTACATTGTTTTAAATGGGCACGTCGCATAGCCATAGTGAGAACGTGCCCATTTAAAACAATGTAATCATTATTTGACAGGCGATGTCGCGTGACGTCGCGTAGCTGAGTGTCGCGTATATGAGAATCGGGGCCTTTATTCTTCAACAACTTTAAATGAATTTAAATCAAATTTAGAGTGGAACCAGTTTGCTCAATTATTAATTGCAAACACCTTTTTAGTTTTTCCTTTCTTGTTTCAGTTCCGCAAATTAGCCACAGACAAAAACATCTTAATAACAAATTATCGATATTTCTAGTCATTTGATATTTAACATTGCGGTTAATGAACATAGGCGGGCACTTTCAAGGCCTCTTTTTGCACGGTGTACAAAAATAAACGAAATGATTCCAGCAACGAAAACAAACTCATTACTCCACTTCAAATTATCAACAACTTAGAACGTTCGCCAAAAATTTACAAAGGAAAAACAATAAAATGGTCTTGTCTGGTGTTGTAGCAGACCTCGTGGCCGATCTCCAAATTTGTAACTGAGACTCCTGTGGCGACGCCGGGCGACATCGTTTGTCAAATTACATTTGACTGATTACATTGTTTTAAATGGACACGTCGCGTAGCCATAGTGAGAACGTGCCCATTTAAAACAATGTAATCAGTATTTGACAGGCGATGTCGCGTGACGTCGCGTATATGAGAATCGGTCTTAATACATCCCTGTCTAATTCCTCTCACGTCCCAAATAAACCCCTGACGAGCTTGAATCCACCCTAAATGCGTGCGCAAGTGGATGCAACAAGTCGACCCGTCCGTTCTGACCTAAGACAACCCCGCGTTTCTACAATCGATTGATGTCGTTCAACCTTGCCGACAGATTACAGAACGTTGCCGGCAACGAGCATTCGGATTGAGGAACAACACGCGGAAAGTAATTTAAATTTTAGGAAACGTCGGATTTTGTGCGTTTTGCAAATTAGATTTGTGTTGAGGGGTTTCTTGCGTGTTCCCAGGTAGTTAGACGCGAAACGCCGACGAGGAAGTGAACGCGGTAAGGTGAGTGTGGCACCAAGGACGGGTCGCTTCTTATCTTCGCGTAATTATTGTAATTGGGACTCTAATTAACAGGATTAGACAGACAAGACTAGACCTACAAGACTAGACAGATAAGATTAGACAGACAAGACTAGACAGACAAGACTAGACAGACAAGACTAGACAGACAAGACTAGACAGACAAGACTAGACAGACAAGACTAGACAGACAAGATTAGACAGACAAGACTAGACAGACAAGACTACACTGACTAGACAGACAAGACTAGACAGACAATACTAGACAGGCAAGGCTAGATGGACAAGACTAGACAGACAAGACTAGACAGACAAGACAGACAAGACTAGACAAACATTACTAGACAGGCAAGGCTAGACGGACAAGGCTAGATGGACAAGACTAGACAAAATTAGACAGACAAGACTAGACAGACAAGACTAGACAGACAAGACTAGACCGACAAGACTAGACAGACAAGACTAGACAGACAAGACTAGACAGACAAGACTAGACAGACAAGACTAGACAAACAAGACTAGACAGACAAGACTAGACAGACAAGACTAGACAGACAAGACTAGACTAGTCTAGAACAAGACTAAATAGACTAGACAGACAAGACTAGATATACAAGACTAGACAGACAAAACTAGACAGACAAGACTAGACAGACAAGACTAGACAGACAAGACTAGACAGACAAGACTAGACAAACAAGACTAGACAGACAAGACTAGACAGACAAGACTAGACAGACAAGACTAGACAGACAAGACTAGACAGACAAGACTAGACAGACAAGACTAGACAGACAAGACTAGACAGACAAGACTAGACAGACAAGACTAGACAGACAAGACTAGACAGACAAGACTAGACAGACAAGACTAGACAGACAAGACTAGACAGACAAGACTAGACAGACAAGACTAGACAGACAAGACTAGACAGACAAGACTAGACAGACAAGACTAGACAGACAAGACTAGACAGACAAGACTAGACAGACAAGACTAGACAGACAAGACTAGACAGACAAGACTAGACAGACAAGACTAGACAGACAAGACTAGACAGACAAGACTAGACAGACAAGACTAGACAGACAAGACTAGACAGACAAGACTAGACAGACAAGACTAGACAGACAAGACTAGACAGACAAGACTAGACAGACAAGACTAGACAGACAAGACTAGACAGACAAGACTAGACAGACAAGACTAGACAGACAAGACTAGACAGACAAGACTGTCTAGTCTTGTCTGTCTAGTCTTGTCTGTCTAGTCTTGTCTGTCTAGTCTTGTCAGTCTAGTTTTGTCTGTCTAGTCTTGTCTGTCTAGTCTTGTCTGACTAGTCTTGTCTGTTTAGTCTTGTCTGTCTATTTTTATCTGTCTAGTCTTTTTGTCTAGTCTTATTTGTCTAGTCAATTCAATTCAATTCACTTTTCATTTTAATTTTTCGTTAATAAATATGAAATTGCAAAACGCATCTTAACCCATTATTCGAGATGATTTGTTAATTGCCAGAGTAAACAGATTAGAACATCGTGTGTATGCGTATGCTGTAAGTTCGGCGCTGTGTGAGAGTACACAGGCGGGGATTCGTAAGGGCGCGTGTGTGGAACTCATTGCCTGGGGGCGCCCTTGTGCCGGCCCTGGCCCGGATCCGACGCGCGCTATCACAATCGAAATGCCAAATAATCGACAATAAACGGAATGTAAACGGTTTGGAAATATCTGCGAGCGTTTCCACATTTCGAGCATTTTGTCTGTTTCGTAAATCGGAATTAGAAGCTTCTTTTCAAAACGAATTATGACGCGTTGCAACACGAGCGTTTAGAAACTTATTGCTGGTTTTCAGCCTTGTAACAAATTATATATTTGATAAGACAAGACTAAACAGACTACCAAAAACCAAGTTTAAGCAAAAGGCAAGTTTAGACATTAATTGCTAACTGAGACACAGACAAATATCTAATATTAGATTTATCTAATAAATCCAAATATCTTGGACTAGTTTGACTAATTTTGATTTGACGCACAGACAAACTTACTCTGAAACTCACACTTCAGACTTCATTATAACATGAATTAACAGAATAACTCAGAAGACTTAATTAATTGCTAACTGAGGCACAGAAATAGCCGCAGTCATTTTAGCACATTACCTCGGAATCTAACGGAAGAAGCTGAAAGTTTGTATAGCCCTTTATTTTAGCATTACAAATGTTGTCTCGAATGTCACATATGCCAACATGTGAGCGTCCTTAGATATTCAATGTCAAAGGTCGCAAAAATCACTTTTTTTGATAATATCTCGTTTGTTCTGCATTAGAAAATATTTGCTTTTTCCGGGTGTATAGAGTCGAGAGTCTAATTCGCGACTCTATACGAGATATTATCGAGATATATACGAGATATGACAAACGAGATATTATCACCAAATTCCGCGTGCATTAGTTGCCTTCAGTGGTCTAGTTCCCGCCGTGCGTGAAAGCCTGAAAATTCTCGAGTTTAGCGTCAGTTTCCGGAGAGGTTTTCGGGAAGATTGGCAAGCGCAGAGGCGCAGGTGAGTCGAGCGGAATGTCCCTCCAAATATTTGCCAAGTTCTCATCCGAATGAATATGATTTAGGAATCGTAGAACGGCACAGCTAACGATTTGGCGGTCGCGAAATCGGTCCGCAATTAAAATCGCATTTGCGGTCGCAGAATTTTTTACTTTTCACTTTTACTAAACGCAATCCAATTCGTTTTTTTTTAAATTTAATTCACCTGTGGCAAACAAACAACAATTTCAAAAATTTTTTAGTAATTGACTTGTTTACTATACCACACAGCTCGTTATTTATTTAGACTAAAACAAGACTAAATAGACTAGACAGACAGGACTAGATATACAAGACTAGACAGACAAGACTAGACAGACAAGACTAGACAGACAAGACTAGACAGACAAGACTAGACAGACAAGACTAGACAGACAAGACTAGACAGACAAGACTAGACAGACAAGACTAGACAGACAAGACTAGACAGACAAGACTAGACAGACAAGACTAGACAGACAAGACTAGACAGACAAGACTAGACAGACAAGACTAGACAGACAAGACTAGACAGACAAGACTAGACAGACAAGACTAGACAGACAAGACTAGACAGACAAGACTAGACAGACAAGACTAGACAGACAAGACTAGACAGACAAGACTAGACAGACAAGACTAGACAGACAAGACTAGACAGACAAGACTAGACAGACAAGACTAGACAGACAAGACTAGACAGACAAGACTAGACAGACAAGACTAGACAGACAAGACTAGACAGACAAGACTAGACAGACAAGACTAGACAGACAAGACTAGACAGACAAGACTAGACAGACAAGACTAGACAGACAAGACTAGACAGACAAGACTAGACAGACAAGACTAGACAGACAAGACTAGACAGACAAGACTAGACAGACAAGACTAGACAGACAAGACTAGACAGACAAGACTAGACAGACAAGACTAGACAGACAAGACTAGACAGACAAGACTAGACAGACTAGACAGACAAGACTAGACAGACAAGACTAGACAGACAAGATTAGACAGACAAGACTAGACAGACAAGACTAGACAGACAAGACTAGACATACAAGACTAGACAGACAAGACTAGACAGACAAGACTAGACATACAAGACTAGACATACAAGACTAGACAGACAAGACTAGACAGACAAGACTAGACAGACAAGACTAGACAGACAAGACTAGACAGACAAGACTAGACAGACAAGACTAGACAGACAAGACTAGATAGACAAGACTAGACAGACAAGTCTAGACAGACAAGACTATACAGACAAGACTATACAGACAAGACTAGACAGACAAGACTAGACAGAGAAGACTAGACAGACAAGACTAGACAGACAAGGAAATTAAGTTTAGTTATTTATTTGTTTTAGAAATCTCGAAAGGCTTTCACATAAATTAAGGAAGTTTAGGTGTTGATGGACGTTTGTAATAATAGGAGATGAAAGTCATCATCACTTGGTAAATTGAGTGTGGGTTGAAAACGGGGAGGCAACAGATGAAAACTGTAAAAGCGTCTTTTGTTGGACTTTCTCGAGGCCTAGAAAAATTTTAAAGCAATTCAACAAATTCGCCGGAGTTGTAAAAAAGTCTGGGACAATTGCTAGAGCGATTTGCAATTTTCTCTCACCGCAAAATCCTCCTCGAGTCGCGAACTTTCTCCCAGCATTTAACAAACAATCTAGCAATTTGCTGCCAATTCTCCACACTAAATCCAGTTTCACTCTTCCCTGTCTGCCTAGTGTAGTTCAGTCTAGTCTTGTCGGTCTAGTCCTGTATGTCTAGTCTTGTCTGTCTAGTCTTATCTGTCTAGTCTTGTCTGTCTAGTCTTGTCTGTCTAGTCTTGTCTATCTAGTCTTATCTGTCTAGTTTTGTCTGTCTAGTTTTGTCTGTCTAGTTTTGTCTGTCTAGTCTTGTTTGTCTAGTCTTGTCTGTCTAGTCTTATCTATCTAGTCTTGTCTGTCTAGTCTTACCCTTACCAGACTAGACCGAGATCTTTACTCGAGCGCCGAAATTTCTTAAAAATTTCATAAATTTTAGCAGGCGGTAGTGAACGGAAAGAGTTAGCGAAATATAATTTGCATATCTGTAATCAGCAGCAAAAATGCTTTCAGAAACGTTTTTAAATTTTGCTGTAACTCAAAAAAATAACGATTTTGACAAAATCGATTTTCTCGCATTTCGGCGTTTCCGCGATCTCGACTTCCCGTGTCGATGGTATTTCTTAACTGAAAGCCTCGTAGGGAACATTATATACGTTTTCAGACTAACTTTGGGACTCTGAATCGATTGGTGAAGACTAGAAGTCTCTATGGTGAGTCGTTCAAAAGTTATGATAACTTGAAGTCAGTCGGAAATGCGAGATGATGTTCAGCGCATAAATATATAAAACTTGTTTATTTGTAACTTTAGAGCGAAATAAACTGGAAAACTGTTTTCAGCGCTTCTATTTCCTTTGGGTAACCAAAAGAAAATCACGAAAAAAATTCCAAAAAAATTTTGAACAAAAATTTTCCAGCATTTCGTTCGAAAAATTCGCGCATTTTCGGTTTTTTCGATTTTCTAGATAACGGCAAAAAGCAGCGAAATCATTTTTGGCACACAGAAACTACACGACAAGACGAACAAATCGATGTGTAAATTATCCGCAAAGATTCAATAATTCGTCGAGATATTACAAACTGAAATTTACCCAATTCTGGATTTGCTTAGTAGATATCTCGGAAACGGTTCCATATAATCAAAAACGAATTGCAGCCTCGTTTTCAGAAGGTCATTCAAAACCGTTTTCAGCGCTTCGATTTCCTTCGTGTAATCAAAAAAATTTCCAACAATTTCCATCATTTCGTTCGAAAAATTCGCGCATTTTCGGTTTTTTTCGATTTTCTAGAGAACGGCAAAAAGCAGCGAAATCATTTTTGGCACACAGAAACTACACGACAAGACGAACAAGTTGATGTATAAATTGTCCTGAAAGATTCAATAATTCGTCGAGAGATTTTAAACTGAAATTTACCCGAATCTCGATTTGCCAAGTAGATATCTCGGAAACGGTTGCAGATAATCAAATGCGGATTGCAGCATCGCTTTCAGAAGGTCATTTTCCTCTTAATACACTAAAATTTTCTGCGCAAAATTCACGACTTTCCGAGATCTCTACTCGAGCGCCGAAAATTCTTAAAAATTTCTTCAATTTTAGCAGGCGATAGTGAACGGAAAGAGTTAGTGAAATATAATTTGCATATTTGGAATCAGCAGCAAAAATGCTTTCAGAAACGTTTTTAAATTTTGCTGTAACTAAAAATATAACGATTTTGACAAAATCGATTTTCTCGCATTTTGTCGTTTCCGCGGTCTAGACTTCTCGTGTCGATGGTATTTCTTAACTGAAAGCTTCCTAGAGAATGGTATATACGTTTTCGACTTATTTTGGGACGCTAAATCGATTGGTGAAGACTAGAAGTCTCTGTGGTGAGCCGTTCAAAAATTATGAAAGCGTCAAATCAGTCGGAAATGCGAAATGCTGTACAGCGAAAAAGTATATAAAACTTGTTTATTTGTAACTTTAGAGCGTAATAAACTGGAAAGCCGTATTCAGCACTTTGTTTTACTTCGGGTAACCGCAAAAAAATCAAGAAAAAAATTTCCAAAAAATTTTCCAACAAAAGTTTTCCATCATTTCGTTCGAAAAATATGTGCTTTTTCGTTTTTTTTCGATTTTCACGAGAACGGCAAAAGGCAGCGCAATCATTTTTGGCACACAGAAACTACACGACAAGACGAACAAGTCGATGTGTAAATTGTCTTGAAACATTCAATAGTTCGCCGAGAGATTTCATACTGAAATTTACCAGAATCTCGATTTGCTAAGTAGATATCTCGGAAACGGTTGCAGATAATTCAAAACAGATTACGGCATCGTTTTCAGAAGCTCATTTTCCTATTGACACACTAAGATTGTCCGCTGGCAATTCACGACTTTCAGAGATATCTACTCGAGCGCCTAAATTTCTTAAAAATTCCTTCAATTTTAGCAGGCTATAGTGAACGGAAAGAGTTAGCCAAATATACTTTGCATATTTGTAATCAGCAGTAAAAATGCTTTCAGAAACGTTTTTAAATTTTGCTGTAACTCAGAAAATAACAATTTTGACGAAATTGATTTTCTCGCATTTCATCGTTTCCGCGGTCTAGACTCCCCATGTCGATGGTATTTCTTAAATGAAAGTCTCCTATGGAATATTATATACGTTATCCGACTAATTTTTGGACGCTGAATTGATTGGAGAAGACTAGAAGTTTCTGTGGTGATTCGTTCAAAAGTTATGAGAGCGTCAAATCACTGGGAAATGCGAGATGGTGTATAGCTGTGTTTCGCAAACTTTTATTACTGCTGGCACCCCAAAATTATCAATTGAAACTCACGGCACCCTGCATCCTCTCATCTCCCATGTATAAGTATGCAAATGTACTTATATATTAAAACAGCATCTATATTGTATACACAAACAAGTTTTATTTCTATAATAACATTATTTTATAAACAGAGAGATATATCAGCACTTGTAGATGAACATACAAACAATTATTACCAATTTACTTATAACATGCTTGAGGAATTCAATGAGAAACATGCGATTGGTGTGATGAGCATTGTTTGGACCGTGTCTCACGAAAATCAAAATTTTCCAGTTTTAAAACAATCACTTACCTGTTAGGGCTGCTCGCGTCTCCGCCACGTGTGATCGTCCTTCTGGCGGCTTGTTTAAGGGAGGAAATGGGGATAATAATTGGACGAATTCCCTTAAAAGTGTTGTCTTCCAGACGTTGGATGCCGCTCGTTTTTGCTCGTGATTACACCCCTGGTTAACTTGACTTAAAACGATAAACTTAAAGATGCGTATACGTGTCGGTCGAGCTTCGATTCTTGTCTTTTCGCTTCTCACACTTGAAGCATACTACCCGAATAATATAAATTCGCGAAGTAAATTGATAAGTAAATCGCGCGATTTCGGCCCAGGTCGATACACCTTTCCCCTTCTGTTAATCGGTGCCGAAATCGATTCAAATGTTGAATTGAAAATACAGATTTATTAAAATTGGCGCGAACAAGCATATTTTTTATTGTCAGCGCGAATTTGAGATAGACATACTCTCATTTAATCTTCGAGTGCTTTGAGGATTTCTCTTTTTTTAGTTTTGATGTTCACCAAAGCAGAAAAGCCAAGCTCGCACAAATATGAAGTTGAGAATTGAAGGAGAATTTTGTAGTCCTATGTTGAGATATTCTTTTGTAATCTCAACCCAGAAGCAATTGACGTCTAATTCTTCATGTTTCAGTTTCAGTGTTCGACTGATGACTTCGACTTTCAGTGTTCAGTTCCGATCATTTCGAATCAATTCTTCCTCTTCTATAAGTTCCAAATATTTTCTGTCCATCACTGATGCCACGAATGGATTTCTCATAATTTTCCACATTGATATTAGAAAAATAATTATCAACTTTTGTCCCTAAAGTGGTTACATGCTGAAATAATCTGTTGCGGAATTTGATTATTTTCCATATCTTTAGTTCTTGATAACCATCCCATATTACCCTGTGTTACTTTCTTTATCCACAACTTCAACTCGTCTTTCAAAGCCACTATTTTGTCTGAAGAAATTCAAATGTTCATTTCTTCCCTGCATACTGGAGTTTAATTTATGCAGTTGTTCAAAAAATATCTGCCAGATAAGCTAGCTTTGCAATGCCACGCATCGTCCTGCAATAATACCCAATATTTGTTTGGTTTTCTTCTTAAAAAAAATAATTTTTATTGTTTTTAGGGTTCCGTACCGAAAACGGAACCCTTATAGAATCACTTTGTTGTCCGTCTGTCCGTCCGTCCGTCGGTCTGTCTGTCAAGACCATTTTTCTCAGGAACGCGTAGAGGTAACAAGTTGAAATTTGTATCAAATACTCGGGTCTGCGGTCTCTTTCAGCTGTGAAAGAATCAAACTTGTAAGTCAACGCGATCAAAAGATATGACCGTTTATGAGGCATATTTTGCGATTTCACAAGGGAATCAAAACCTGTAGGGTACTTCCCGTTGACCTAGAACTTGTTGTGATTGATTGATGACTAGTTGACCTTGGCAAGAAGCGGTGTCGAGCTTTATCTTCATTGATATCAATTGTATCAATTGTACCCGGTTGCAAATATGAATTCTCACTATAAAACTAAATCAACTAGAAACTGAGAATTTATGCTTAAAATATTATAAAATGTGATTTTTCTACGGCACCCCTAACAATAATTTACGGCACAGTTGGGTGCCGCGGCACCCAGTTTACGAACCTCTGAAAAAATATATAAAACTTGTATATTTGTAACTTTAGAGCGCAATAGACTTGAAAAACGTTTTTAGCACTTTGATCTACTTCGGGTAACCAAAAAAAAATCACGACAAAATTTTCCAAAAATTTTTTCAACAAAAATTTTACAACATTTCGTTCGAAAAATATGTGATTTTTCGGTTTTTTTCGATTTTCAAGAGAACGGCAAACGGCAGCGAAATTATTTTCGGCACACAGAAACTACACGACAAGACGAACAAGTTGATGTATAACTTGTCCTAAAATATTCAATAATTCGTCGAGATATTTTAAACTGAAATTTATCCGAATGTCGATTTGCTAAGTTGATACCTCGCAAACGGTTGCAGATAATTCAAAACGGATTGCGGCATCGTTTTCAGAAGGTCATTTCCCTGTTAATACACTAAGATTGCCCGCTGAAAATTCACGACTTTCCGAGATCTTTACTCTAGCGCCGAAATTTCTTAAAAATTTCTTCAATTTTAGCAGGCGATAGTGAACGGTAAGAGTTAGCGAAAAATAGTTTGCACATTTGTAATCGGCAGCAAAAATGCTTTCAGAGACGTTTTTATATTTTGCTGTAACTCAAAAAATAACGATTTTGATAAAATTGATTTTTTCGCATTTCGTCGTTTCCGCGGTCTACACTTCCCGTGTCGATGGTATTTCTTAACTGAAAGCCTCCTGGGGAATATTATATACGTTTTGTGACTAATTTTGAGACGCTGAATCGATTGGTGAAGACTAGAAGTCTCTGTGGTGAGCCGTTCAAAAGTTATGGCAGCGTGAAATCAGTTGGAAATGCGAGATGATGTTCAGCGCAAAAATATATAAAACTTGTTTATTTGTAACTTTAGAGCGAAATAAACTGTTTTCAGCGCTTCTATTCCCTTGGGTAACCAAAAAAAAACCACGAAAAAAAATTTTTGAACAAAAATTTTCCAGCATTTCGTTCGAAAAATTCGCGCATTTTCGTCTTTTTTTCGATTTTCTAGAGAACGGCAAAAAGCAGCGAAATCATTTTCGGCACACAGAAACTACACGACAAGACGAACAAATCGATGTGTAAATTATCCGCAAAGATTCAATAATTCGTCGAGATATTACAAACTGAAATTTACCCAATTCTCGATTTTCTTAGTAGATATCTCGGAAACGGTTCCAGATAATCAAAAACGAATTGCAGCATCGTTTTCAGAAGGTCACTTTCCTATGAATACACTAAGATTGCACGCGATATATTCACGACTTTCCGAGATCTCTACTCGAGCGCCGAAATTTCTTAAAAATTTCTTCAATTCTTGTAGGCGATAGTGAACGGAAAGAGCTAGCTATATATAATTTGCATATTTGTAATCAGCAGCAAAAATGCTTTCAGAAATGTTTTTAATTTTTGTTGTAACAAAAAATAACGATTTTGACAAAATACGATTTTCTCGTATTTCGTCGTTTCCGCGGTCTAGACTCCCAGTGTCGATGGTATTTCCTAACTGAAAGCCTCCTAGTGGAATATAGTATACTCTTTCCGACTAATTTTGGGACGCTGAATCGATTAGTGAAGACTAGAAATCTCTGTGGTGAGCCGTTATGACAGCGTGAAATCGCTGGGATATGCGAGATGGTGAATAGTGAAAAGATTTATAAAACTTGTTTATTTGTAACTTTAGAGCGTAATAAACTGAAAAAGCGTTTTCAGCACTTTGATTTCCTTCGGGTAACCAAAAAAAAAATCACGATAAAATTTTCCAAAAAAATTTCAAACAAAATTTTTTTCAAGATTTTTCGTTTTTTTCGATTTTCAAGAGAACGGTAAAAGGCAGCGAAATAATTTTCGGCACACAGAAACTACACGACAAGACGAACAAGTCGATGTATAAATTGTCCAGATAGATTCAATAATTCGTCGAGAGATTTTAATCTGAAATTTACCCGAATCTCGATTTGTTAACCCTACATTAGGCGCGCGCGCCTGTTTCTGAAACGCCGATTGTCGCAGACCCATCGAGATTTCTCTCATTACTTTTCGCCGTTTTGAAGAAATTAAAAACCCTTTAGGATGTTTTTTTTTATTATTTCATCAATCCAACAGACTAAAAAGACTACTACAACTAATAATATTTGAAATGAAAATAAACAAATTGAATACTAAAAAAGCGTTTCACAAAATCAAAAACTATTCCGAATTACTTGATGTGTTTAGCGCATTTTCATCATTTAAACAATTCTGGCAGATTATTTTCGCATGGTTATTTAGGCATAAAAATTTATCACATTTTTCGCAGCTGTATTTTGTTTTCGAATATTTTTTTGTGTCTGTGTAACAAACCTCGCACCTCTTTCTCTTCCTGATATTATCTGGGTTTTGCTCTAAGTTACAAACTTTTTCTTCACAAAGACCGTTCCCGTTACTTGCTTTGACGCAGCGAACGGCTCACACCACGCTTCTTCAGCGGGGTGTGCCAAAGAGTAACAGAGGATTTCCGTGTAATTCTAGCTACTGACAGATTTGAAGATATCGTAGAGATAAACTCCTACTTTCAATTTTTCTTCACTGTTGACAGGTTTATATTTTTCTAGCTTTACCCTTATATCTCTTGGCAAATTATTTATTAGTTGTTCTAAACGTAATTTTTTTCATTTTGATTGAAAATTCATTTTGATTCCCCTAGAAAATTATTCTTCCATTGATGCCAGCAAGATTCAAAAGATGATAGAAAATTACCATTGGCCATCTTCTGGTAGTTCTAGCACAATTATATGTGCTACACAATTTGTCTACAACATCAACCCCGGATTTGTTATCATTGTAGAAGAGAACCATTTCAGGTTTTTTCTCGATATCGTCAGATACTTCATTTTTCGAAACATGAAGACTTGAAAGCAGAACGACGGCTTTATTATTTTTTTTTGATGCATAAGATACGAGTTTCATTTTTTGAGAAACCAAATATGTTGCTTAAGATTTTTTACAGAAACTAAATCTTATTTTTCCTTATAGTCCCTACATAAGACAATTTTTTTTTTCCAATTCTTGCACCAATTTGAGACTTATAAACCAATTATCTGCTGTTATATTTCTACCTGATCCTTGAATTGGTTCGATCAATCTAATAACAATGTCCGTTGATGTATTACTTTGATGATATGGTCCCTCTGGTTGCTGCCCGCAGTAAATTTCCATATTACTTACATAATATAGTTTAGAGTCGCACATACAGAATATCTTGATACCGTATTTACTAGGCTTGGAGGGTATATATTGCCTAAAACTGCATCGTCCACGAAATCCAGGTAATTGTTCATCTATGGTGACGTTTTGACCAAGAGAGTAATGTTTCTTACAGTTTTGAAGAAACAACGTAAATATTTCGCGAACTGCCGCCAACTTATCGAACCCTTTTCGCTCTTCTCTTGTTACATGATCATCAAACCGAAGAGATCGCACCATAAATCGAAAATGTTTTTTCGAAAATAACATTGTCATTCTAAAAAATGTCGATTCCAAAACCATCCATTGCCCAAAAGTCTTGCAAATTACGGTGTCCAGCACGAAAAACTCCTGCCAAATACAATAAATGCTTTTATTTCTAGCACGTCTGCAATCTCTTTCGCGGCTAAAATTTCTTTTTATTCTGTTTATGTATTTGTTTGTGTTTTCAACGAAAATTTCTAAAATATGAAAATTTCTATTATCCGTAATAAAAAGTTGCCAACTCTCAACCTCGCTTTTGGCGTCTCTAGCTTCATGTATTACGCCGGGTAATTTAGTCAAAATATTATGAGGTCTTGATTGTGTTCTTTTCAAAGGTGTCTTCCGCCATTTTGTTTCATCTTTTGCAAGCAAATAATCTTTGTCATTTCTCGTCTCATTTTCACTATAAATGTCTTCCTCTTCGACTTCATGATCTTCATGATGTATTAGCCTTAAGAGGTAAAATCTTTAATAATACAGAACATACATTTTAAATGACGCAAAATTGTTTCAATAATTATGTGCTCTCCAGATATGCTATTTACGATTTTTGTTCTTAAACCCTTGTGCGATAAACTCACCCCGAATTGAATGAGCCATAAGAGGTGAAATCTATAATAATAGAGCACAGGGATTTTAACGGAATCTAAATTGTTGCAATAAGAATGTCCTATCCAGATATGATATTCGTGATTTTTGTGCTCGGTAAAAAATCGCTAATACCATACCTAGAGAGCACATAATTATTGCAACTATTTCACGCCGGTTAAAATTTATATTCTCGATTATTAAAGATTTGACTTCTTAAGGCTAATAGAATTGAGGTGAATTTCCCGTACAACGGTACGAACACAAAACTCTTAAATAGCATATCTGGAGTGCACATAAATATTGAAATAATTTTGCGTTATTTAAAATTTCTGTTCTCGATTATTAAAGATTTTACCTCTTAAGGTTAATAGAGTTCGGGGTGAATTTTTCGTACAAGGATGCGAGCACAAAAATCGCGAATATCGTATCTGGATAACACATAATTATTGCAACAAAATCGCGATGGTTAAAACTTGTGTGCTCGATTATTATAGATTTCACCTCTTATGGCTCATTCCGTTCGGGGTGAGTTTCTCGCACAAGGTTTTGAGCACAAAAATCGTAAATAGCATATCTGAAGAGCACATAATTATTGAAATAATTTTGCTTTATTTAAAATTTCTGTTCTCGATTATTACAGATTTTACCTCTTAAGGCTAATAGAGTTCGAAGTGAATTTTTCGTACAAGGGTGGGAGCACAAAAATCGGGAATATCATATCTGGAGAACACATAATTATTGCAACAATATCGCGTTGGTTAAAACTTGTTTGCTCGATTATTATAGATTTCGCCTCTTATGGCACATTCCGTTCGGCGTGAGTTTCTCGCACGAGGGGTTGAGTTAGCGAATTCGCTCTAGGGTATTATAAATAGCACATAATTGTAGTGCTAATTTGGTATCGGTATCCCAATTTTTCGGATGGGTGGGTGCTAGCTTGACTGTTAAGCTAGCACCCCTACTAGTAAAGTTTGATTCTTTCATTGAAGGCTTCGAGCACAAAAATCGCGATTGCGGCACATAATTAGCACATAAAGAGCACATAATTCTGGTGTTATCAAATTTGAATTTGGAAGAGGTGGGGGTGCCAGCTTTATAGACCTTAAAACTTGTTTATTTGTAACTTTAGAGCGAAATAAATTGGAAAACCGTTTTCTGCACTTCGATTCACTTCGGGTAACCAAAATAAAATGAGGAAAAAAAAAACAAAAATTTTAACAAGAATTTTCCAGCATTTCGTTCGAAAAATTCGCGCATTTTCGGTTTTTTCGATTTTCTAGAGAACGGCAAAAAGCAGCGAAATCATTTTTGGCACACAGAAACTACACGACAAGACGAACAAGTCGATGTATAAATTGTCCAGATAGATTCAATAATTCGTCCAGAGATTTTAAACTGAAATTTACCCGAATCTCGATTTTCTAAGTAGATATCTCGGAAACGGTTGCAGATAATAAAAAACGGATTACGGCATCGTTTTCAGAAGGTCTTTTTCCTATTGATACACTAAGATTGTCCGTCAGAAATGCACGATTTTCCGAGATCTCTACTCGAGCGCCGAAGTTTCTTAAAAATTTTAGCAGGCGATAGTGAACGGAAAGAGTTAGCGAAATATTGTTTGCATATTTGTAATCAACAGCAAAAATGCTTTCAGAAACGTATTTAAATTTTGCTGTAACTCACAAAATAACGATTTTGATAAAATCGATTTTCTCGCATTTCGTCGTTTCCGCGGTCTAGACTCCCAGTGTCGATGGTATTTTTTAACTGAAAGCCTCCTAGAGAATATTATATACGTTTTCTGACTAATTTTGGGACGCTGAATCGATTGGTGGAGACTAGAAGTCTCTGTGGTGAGCCGTTCAAAAGTTATAACAGCGTCAAATCAGTCGGAAATGCGAGATGGTGTACAGCGAAAATGTATATAAAACTTGTTTATTTGTAACTTTAGAGCGTAATAAACTTGAAAACCGTTTTCAGAACTTCGATTTCTTTCGGGTAACCAAAAAAACATCAAGAAAAAAAATTCCAAAAATGTTTTCAACAAAAATTTTCCATCATTTCGTTCGAAAAATTCGCGTATTTTCGGTTATTTTCGATTTTCTAGAGAACAGCAAAAAGCAGCGAAATTATTTTTGGCACACAGAAACTACACGACAAGACGAACAAATCGATGTATAAATTATCCGCAAAGATTCAATAATTCGTCGAGATCTTACAAACTGAAATTTACCCAATTCTAGATTTGCTTAGTAGATATTTTGGAAACGGTTCCATATAATCAAAAACGAATTGCAGCATCGTTTTCAGAAGGTCATTTTCGTATCAGTACACTAAGATTGCACGCGAGATATTTACGGCTTTCCGAGATCTCTACTCGAGCGCCGATATTTCTTAAAAATTTCTTCAATTTTTGCAGGCGAAAGTGAACCGAAAGAGCTAGCGAAATATATTTTGCATATTTGTAATTAGCAGCAAAAATGCTTTCAGAAATGTTTTTAAATTTTGCTGTAACTCAAAAAATAGCAATTTTGACAAAATCGATTTTCTCGCATTTAGGCGTTTCCGCGTTCTAGACTCCCTGTGTCAATGGTATTTCTGAACTGAAAGCCTCCTAGCGAATATTATATATGTTTTCAGACTAATTTTGGGACGCTGAATCGATTGGTGAAGACTAGAAGTCTCTACGGCGAGCCGTTCAAAAGTTATAATAGCTTGAAATCAGTGGGAAACGCGATATGGTGTACAGCGAAAAAATATATAAAACTTGTTTATTTGTAACTTGAGGGGGAAATAAACTGGAAAACCGTTTTCAGCGCTTCGATTTCCTTCGGGTAACCAAGAAAAATTACGAAAAAAATTTCCAAAAATTTTTCAATAAAATAATTATAATGGATGATCTATATATCATCTAGATCCGGCACTACACATTTTTGAAAGTACGCAACGGTTAAAAATTTTGAGTTTTGTATGCAAAATTTTGCGATTGTACTTATTTTTACAACGAGTTATAGAAAAATTCGAGTTAAGGAAAATTCGAGTTATGGAGTTAATTTTCATGTAAAATGCTATTTTCTAAAAAAAAAAAAAATCTAGAAATCGAAAGCGAATCTAGAATAATTGCAGCTATAGAAGTTCGACTGTATATTGTAATACAATGTGGATGGTGTAAAATAAATGGATAATTGAGTTAATTAGGGAAGTTATTAAATCGATCTGAATCGAGTTTCCTGTTTTAATTGCTCCAATTAGTTTAAATATGAAATATTCGTTCAGTAATTTTTGAAATGATAATTGATTATTGGAGAACACGTGCAACCTTGTCAAATTGTTACACCAACTTTGTTTCATCTTCAGTCTTTCCTGGTCTTATCTGCTCTTGTTTGGTCTTGTTTGTTCTTTGTCTGTCTTGTCTATACTCGTTAGGTCTTGTCTGTGCTTGTTTAGTTATACTGTTAAGTCTGGTCTGTACTTGCTTTTTCTACTCTTATCTGATCTTATCATCTAGTCTTGTCTGGTTTAGTCCAGTCACATCTAGTCCTATTTAATTTTTTGTATGATCTTGTCTAGTCTAGTCTTATCTAGCTTTATCTAGTCGTCTTGTCAAGTTTTATCGGATCTAGTCTGGATGAGTCTCGTCTAATCTTGTAATCTCTTGTCTTCCTGCAACTTTCTTTGTGTTCCTTTTCTGCTTCCAGTTTGTGGATTGAACTATTTAATAATTGAGTAGAGAATGGGAACCTTGAGAGCCCCAAGCTGATAAGCCGTTCGCAATTTGCGCGACCGTCTGCGCGCTATCTAATCAGTGGAAACAATGCCGATAAATGGGCGACTCGTTACACGGTCGCCCCTATCTAGTCCACACACACTCAAGTTCGATGCGTCCGTTTTGTTTTCGCTGCGACACAGTTTCTAGATAAATCATTTAAATAGGAACGAGTTAGATATAATCGCATGCGAATCAAGACTACATATTAAAGTTAGATTTTAGACATGTCAGACAGATTAAGTGCCAGTCATCACCAGTGGTGTCTGTCTAATTTTATGAAATTTGCAACATTTCTTAGTTGTATTATTAGCAACAATTTTGCAAAGTTTCAACATTTTTGACAAAGAAATGACAGTTTTAGAAATTTGCAATAAAATCTGATAATTTAAAAATATTTTTATTTCTTTTATATTTTGACCGAATTTTATGAAATTTGCAACATTTCTTAGTTGTATTATTAGCAACAATTCTGCAAAGTTTCAACATTTTTGGCAAAGAAATGACAGTTTTAGAAATTTTGCACTAAAATCTGATAATTTAGAAATATTTTTATTTCTTTTATATTTTGATAAAATTTTATAAAATTTGCAACATTTCTTAGCTGTATTATTAGCAACAATTTTGCAAAGTTTCAACATTTTTGGCAAAGAAATGACAGTTTTAGAAATTTGCCCTAAAATTTGATAATTTAGAAATATTTTTATTTCTTTTATATTTTGACAGAATTTTACGAAATTTGCAACATTTCTTAGTTGTATTATTAGCAACAATTTTGCAAAGTTTCAACATTTTTGGCAAAGAAATGACAGTTTTAGAAATTTGCCCTAAAATTTGATAATTTAGAAATATTTTTATATCTTTTATATTTTGACAGAATTTTACGAAATTTGCAACATTTCTTAGTTGTATTATTAGCAACAATTTTGCAAAGTTTCAACATTTTTGGCAAAGAAATGACAGTTTTAGAAATTCGCAGTAAAATCTGATAATTTAGAAATATTTTTATTTCTTTTATATTTTGACAGAATTTGATGAAATTTGCAACATTTCTTAGTTGTATTATTAGCAACAATTTTGCAAAGTTTCAACATTTTTGGCAAAGAAATGACAGTTTTAGAATTTTGCACTAAAATCTAATAATTTAGAAATATTTTTATTTCTTTTTCGTTTTGACAGAATTTTATGAAATTTGCAACATTTCTTAGTTGTATTATAAGCAACAATTTTGCAAAGTTTCAACATTTTTGGCAAAGATATGAGAGTTTTAGAAATTCGCAATAAAATCTGATAATTTAGAAATATTTTTATTTCTTTTATATTTTGACCGAATTTTATGAAATTTGCAACATTTCTTAGTTGTATTATTAGCAACAATTTTGCAAAGTTTCAACATTTTTGGCAAAGAAATGACAGTTTTAGAAATTCGCACTAAAATCTGATAATTTAGAAATATTTTTATTTCTTTTATATTTTGACAAAATTTTATGAAATTTGCAACATTTCTTAGTTGTATTATTAGCAACAATTTTGCAAAGTTTCAACATTTTTGGCAAAGAAATGACAGTTTTAGAAATTTGCAATAAAATCTGATAATTTAGAAATATTTTTATTTCTTTTATATTTTGACAGAATTTTATGAAATTTGCAACATTTCTTAGTTGTATTATTAGCAACAATTTTGCAAAGTTTCAAAATTTTTGGCAAAGAAATGACAGTTTTAGAAATTTGCAATAAAATCTGATAATTTAAAAATATTTTTATTTCTTTTATATTTTGACAGAAATTTATGAAATTTGCAACATTTCTTAGCTGTATTATTAGCAACAAATTTGAAAAGTTTCAACATTTTTGGCAAGGAAATGACAGTTTTAAAAATTCGCACCAAAACCTGATAATTTAGAAATATTTTTATTTCTTTTATATTTTGACAGAATTTTATGAAATTTACAACATTTCTTAGTTGTAATATTAGCAACAATTTTGCAAAGTTTCAACAATTTTGGCAAAGAAATGACAATTTTAGAAATTTGAATTCGCACTAAAATCTGATAATTTAGAAATATTTTTATTTCTTTTAAATTTTGACAGAATTTTATGAAATTTGCAACATTTCTTAGCTGTATTATTAGCAACAATTCTGCAAAGTTTTAAATTTTTTGGCAAAGAAATGACAATTTTAGAAATTTTGAATTCGCACTAAAATCTGATAATTTAGAAATATTTTTATTTCTTTTAAATTTTGACAGAATTTTATGAAATTTGCAACATTTCTTAGCTGTATTATTAGCAACAATTCTGCAAAGTTTTAAATTTTTTGGCAAAGAAATGACAATTTTAGAAATTTTGAATTCGCACTAAAATCTGATAATTTAGAAATATTTTTATTTCTTTTAAATTTCGACAGAATTTTATGAAATTTGCAACATTTCTTAGTTCTATTATTAGCAACAATTTTGCAAAGTTTCAACATTTTTGGCAAAGAAATGACAGTTTTAGAAATTCGCACTAAAATCTTATAATTTAGAAATATTTTTATTTCTTTTATATTTTGATAGAATTTTATGAAATGTGCAACATTTCTTAGCTGTATTATTAGCAAATATTTAAGACTCTCCGCATAGCAAATATAATGGTCTCAGTTGAAAGACCTTCAGCTTGTTAACATCTGTGTTTCTAGTCTTATCAACGCCGGGTTATCAGCAGCGCAGTCAACAATATTTAAGCTAACATTGAACTCGCTCTAAACTTATTTATTGCTAAACAAAAAACATTGCAGCTTAAACAACAATTTACCGCTGAAGAACACTCCAGTGGTTACAGATAAAAAGATGAGAGATAACAAAAAGATAAAGAGATGAGAAAAACATGAGAGTACAAAAAGATTACAAAAGGATGAGAGTTTACAAAAAGATGAGAGCAGGAGAAAGTTATTGGCATTCTCCTTCACCGTCCAGGGTGATCTGAAACGCATTCGCATAGCAATCGAAAACGCATCTATTCCCGTATGTCTTCCCGTCCGATCCGCAAACCGGCTTGTAGGAATGCTCGCACTCGCAGCGACAAAACCCTTCGGATTCGACTTGGACGTCCGCGTCGTTTTCGCAGACTAGCTGGCATGCGCTGAAGTAGGAGACGCCGTCGCTTCCGCAGATCGGGGCCCAGACCTGCAAGCATCTGCACACGGCGCACTTTCCATCGCTCACCTTCCTCAAACCTTTCCTCTGCACGGCGGCGCATTTCAACGCAACCTTGTTGATGTACGTGTTTCCATCGCTCCCACAAACCGGCTCGTTCTGGAAGGTGACCTCGCAGGCTTGAACAGCAACAACCATCCACAAAACCAAAGCTGCGATGCGTTTCATACTCACGTCACTTTGCCCTTGAATAACCGTTCGGAAATGGACCTAGGTGCTCGCAATTGCTTGCTTTCTGCTTCCATCCAAACTTTACCGTCGTATTTATACCAGTGTATTATCGTTCTTATTATCTGTCGCATTTAAATTGCTTTTCTATTCGAATTACTATCGGGTCTCAAGGTCTCAACTAATTGTAATATTTTTGCATTGTAATTCATTACTCGGCGATAAGTTGCGAAACTGGTCTGGTTAGCCAATTGCGGTTTCTTGCAAAACATTACAAACATGAATTTACAGACACAACAGACGAGATTAGATAGACAAGACTAGACGGACAAGATTGGACAGACAAGACTAGACAGGCATGACTGGACAAACAAGACTAGTCAGATAAGATTATACACACTAGACTAGACTAGACAGATAAGACTAGACAAACATGATGACACAGACAAGATTAGACAAACAAGACTAGACAGACAAGAGTAGATAGACAAGACTAGACAGACTAGACTAGATAGACCAGACAGACAAGACAAGACATTTTGCATGAGCATTTTGCAAAGTTTCAACATTTTTGGCAAAGAAATGACAGTTTTAGAAATTTTGAATTCGCACTAAAATCTGATAATTTAGAAATATTTTTATTTCTTTTATATTTTGACCGACTTGTATGAAATTTGCATCATTTCTTAGCTGTATTATTAGCAACACTTTTGCAAAGTTTCAACATTTTTGGCAAAGAAATGACAGTTTTAGAAATTTTGCACTAAAATCTGATAATTTAGAAATATTTTTATTTCTTTTATATTTTGATAAAATTTTATAAAATTTGCAACATTTCTTAGCTGTATTATTAGCAACAATTTTGCAAAGTTTTAACATTTTTGGCAAAGAAATGACAGTTTTAGAAATTTTGAATTCGCAATAACATCTGATAATTTAGATATATTTTTATTTCTTTTATATTTTGACAGAATGTTATGAAATTTGCAACATTTCTTAGTTGTATTATTGGCAACAATTTTGCAAAGTTTTAACATTTTTGACAAAGAAATGACAGTTTTAGAAATTTTGAATTCGCAATAACATCTGATAATTTAGATATATTTTTATTTCTTTTATATTTTGACAGAATTTTATGAAATTTGCAACATTTCTTAGTTGTATTATTGGCAACAATTTTGCAAAGCTTCAACATTTTTGGCAACGAAAAGGACAGTTTTAGAAATTTTGAATTCGCACTAACATCTGATAATTTAGATATATTTTTATTTCTTTTATATTTTGACAGAATTTTATGAAATTTGCAACATTTCTTAGTTCTATTATTAGCAAAAATTTTGCTGAGTTTCAACATTTTTGGCAAAGAAATGACAGTTTTAGAAATTTGCAATAAAATCTGATAATTTAGAAATATTTTTATTTCTTTTATATTTTGACAGAATGTTATGAAATTTGCAACATTTCTTAGTTGTATTATTGGCAACAATTTTGCAAAGCTTCAACATTTTTGGCAACGAAAAGGACAGCTTTAGAAATTTTGAATTCGCACTAACATCTGATAATTTAGATATATTTTTATTTCTTTTATATTTTGACAGAATTTTATGAAATTTGCAACATTTCTTAGTTGTATTATTGGCAACAATTTTGCAAAGTTTCAACATTTTTGACAAAGAAATGACAGTTTTAGAATTTTGCACTAAAATCTAATAATTTAGAAATATTAATATTTCTTTTATATTTTGATAGAATTTTATGAAATTTGCAACATTTCTTAGTTGTATTATTAGCAAAAATTTTGCAAAGTTTCAACATTTTTGGCAAAGAAATGACAATTTTAGAAATTTTGAATTCGCACTAAAATCTGATAATTTAGAAATATTTTTATTTCTTTTATGTTTAGACAGAATTTTATGAAATTTGCAACATTTCTTAGTTGTATTATTAGCAAAAATTTTGCAAAGTTTCAACATTTTTGGCAAAGAAATGACAATTTTAGAAATTTTGAATTCGCACTAAAATCTGATAATTTAGAAATATTTTTATTTCTTTTATATTCTGACAGAATTTTATGAAATTTGCAACATTTCTTAGATGTATTATTAGCAACAATTTTGCAAAGTTTCAACATTTTTGGCAAAGAAATGACAATTTTAGAAATTTTGAATTCGCACTAAAATCTGATAATTTAGAAATATTTTTATTTCTTTTATATTTTGACAGAATTTTATGAAATTTACAACATTTCTTAGTTTTATTATTAGCAACAATTCTGCAATGTTTCAACATTTTTGGCAAATAAATTACAGTTTTGGATATAAATGTATAGTCTTGTATGTCTAGTCTTGTCTGTCTAGTCTTGTCTGTCTAGTCTTGTCTGTCTAGTCTTCTCTGTCTAGTCTTGTCTGTCTAGTCTTGTCTGTCTAGTCTTGTCTGTCTAGTCTTGTCTGTCTAGTCTTGTCTGTCTAGTCTTGTCTGTCTAGTCTTGTCTGTCTAGTCTTGTCTGTCTAGTCTTGTCTGTCTAGTCTTGTCTGTCTAGTCTTGTCTGTCTAGTCTTGTCTGTCTAGTCTTGTCTGTCTAGTCTTGTCTGTCTAGTCTTGTCTGTCTAGTCTTGTCTGTCTAGTCTTGTCTGTCTAGTCTTGTCTGTCTAGTCTTGTCTGTCTAGTCTTGTCTGTCTAGTCTTGTCTGTCTAGTCTTGTCTGTCTAGTCTTGTCTGTCTAGTCTTGTCTGTCTAGTCTTGTCTGTCTAGTCTTGTCTGTCTAGTCTTGTCTGTCTAGTCTTGTCTGTCTAGTCTTGTCTGTCTAGTCTTGTCTGTCTAGTCTTGTCTGTCTAGTCTTGTCTGTCTAGTCTTGTCTGTCTAGTCTTGTCTGTCTAGTCTTGTCTGTCTAGTCTTGTCTGTCTAGTCTTGTCTGTCTAGTCTTGTCTGTCTAGTCTTGTGTGTCTAGTCTTGTCTGTCTAGTCTTGTCTATCTACTCTTGTCTGTCTAGTCTTGTCTGTCTAATCTTGTATGTGTAATCATATTTGTCTAGTGTTATCTGTCTAGTCTAGTGTGTATAATCTTATCTAACTAGTCTTGTCTGTCTAATCTTACTAGTCTAGTCTTATTTGTCCAATCTTGTCCATCTAGTCTTGTCTATTTAATCTCGTCTGTTTTGTCTGTAAAGTTTTGCGTGTAATGTTTTGCAAGAAACCGAAAATTTGCTAACCAGACCAGTTTCGCAACTTATCGCCGAGTAATGAATTACAATGCAAAAATATTACAATTAGTTGAGACCTTGAGACCCGATAGTAATTCGAATATAAAAGCAATTTAAATGCGACAGATAATAAGAACGATAATACACTGGTATAAATACAACGTTAAAGTTTGGATGGAAGCAGAAAGCAAGCAATTGCGAGCACCTAGGTCCATTTCCGAACGGTTATTCAAGGGCAAAGTGACGTGAGTATGAAACGCATCGCAGCTTTGGTCTTGTGGATGGTTGTTGCTGTTCAAGCCTGCGAGGTCACCTTCCAGAACGAGCCGGTTTGTGGGAGCGATGGAAACACGTACATCAACAAGGTCGCGTTGAAATGCGCCGCTAAGCAGAGGAAAGGTTTGAGGAAGGTGAGCGATGGAAAGTGCGCCGAGTGCAGATGCTTGCAGGTCTGGGCCCCGATCTGCGGAAGCGACGGCGTCTCCTACTTCAGCGCATGCCAGCTAGTCTGCGAAAACGACGCGGACGTCCAAGTCGAATCCGAAGGGTTTTGTCGCTGCGAGTGCGAGCATTCATACAAGCCGGTTTGCGGATCGGACGGGAAGACCTACGGGAATAGATGTGTTTTCGATTGCTACGCGAATGCGTTTCAGATCACCCTGGACGGTGAAGGAGAATGCCAATAACTTCCTCCTGCTCTCATCTTTTTGTAAACTCTCATGCTTTTGTAATCTTTTTGTAATCTCATGTTTTTGTCATCTCTTTATCTTTTTGTTATCTCTCATCTTTTTATCTGTAACCACTGGAGTGTTCTTCAGCGGTAAATTGTTGTTTAAGCTGCAATGTTTTTTGTTTAGCAATAAATAAGTTTAGAGCGAGTTCAATGTTAGCTTAAATATTGTTGACTGCGCTGCTGATAACCCGGCGTTGATAAGACTAGAAACTCAGATGTTAACAAGGTTAAGGTCTTTTAGCTGAGGTTATTATATTTGCTATGCAGAGAGTCTCAAGACTCCACCAGATTACATACTCACCAGACTCTGCCAGACTCCGTACATCAAGACTAAGATTAATATTTGCAAAGTTGTAATTTCGGTAATTTCCGGTTTGCGAATTTGAAACTTTGCAGGATATTAAAAGAGACTTTCAGGAATAATTCCTGCAATTTTCATGAAAATCTGTTCGTTGTTTCGGTTTTTACAGGAAATAAACTTCGCGACTTTCAAGGAAATCGTTCAAAACAAGGCGAGTTATTGTTTGCAAATTTGGAATTTCGGTAATTTCCGGTTTGCAAATTTGAAACTTTGCAGGATAATAAAAGAGGCTTTCAAGAATATTTCCTGAAATTTTCATGAAAATCTGTTCGTCTGTTCGGTTTTTACAGGAAATAAACTTCGCGTCTTTCAAGGAAATCGTTCAAAACAAGTCAAGTTATTATTTGCAAAGTTGTAATTTCGGTAATTTCCGGTTTGCAAATTTGAAACTTTGCAGGATATTAAAAGAGACTTTCAGGAATAATTCCTGAAATTTTCATGAAAATCTGTTCGTTTGTTCGGTTTTTACAGTTTAGTCTAGAGAAGTTGCTCGAGTAATCAAAAAACAAAACAAAAAAGATTCTAATCGAGTGAGAAGCAAAAACCTTATAGAGATATTGTGTAGAAAGTGGAGAGATAAGAGGAAGCTCGCGTCGCACTCACCGAGACATAAAAACAATGCAATTGAGTCTCGGCGGCCAGTCGACCGCCAAACGCAGTCGCGTGAACGTTAAGTGAGCTTAACCCAACAAACCCAATCGCGAAATAAGAACTTGTGTTTCAGTTTTTCACCCTGTTTTCAGTGTCTGTGTGATGTTCTATTAATCGGTCGAGTATGGGGACAAAGGAGGATAAAAATAAGTCGACGGGTAGTCCCTTGAACTGTTGCCAAAGCAGCGACTCGTTGACGTCGACGTCGTCGGCGGCGGGCAACGAGGAGGTGAATATATGCGAGGCGATGAACAATTTCGTGATCTCGCCGAAGCGGCGCAGCGGGTTGGGGTTGCCGCCGGCGGGCGGCAAGGTGGAGAAGGCGTTCCCGAAGCGGGAGCCGGTGGATTTGCGGTTCGAGGGGGTGAGGTTCACCGCGAATCGGTGGAAGGTGCACAGCAGGGGATTTAAAAAGGGTGAGTCGAATTAATAACAAATAAAGCCCAATATTTGTTCCCTGTTTGTCCAAATTTATAAAATATGAGTATATACATAGAATATTATAAAATCGAAACTTTTATTAAAATTTCATACAATTTCTAAAATTTAAGGAAATTCTGTGAAATTTTGTACAAATTTTGAATTCTGTATCAAAAAAATCGACAAAATTTTTAAATAATTTGACAAAAATCTGCCGAAAACCGGACATGGTGGAGAATACGGGTCTATTGAAACTTAATGTTATGGACTTTTTAGCTGGTGTAACTCTTGTTAATCGTCCTTGGCACAGCTTAACTAAGGTCGGAAAGTAAAAATGAAGCTTCTAAGTTGTCTGGTTCAATAAATATTCGTGTTTTTGTTAAAAATAGTTGTTGACATAAACCTAACCTATATTGGATCGAGAGTTCGCGCTCCCGCACGTATGTTGTCTTGATTCATCTTCACGGCGGACAACCTAATCTAACTAACCAAAATGTCAACAACTATTTTCAACAAAAACACGAATATTTATTGAACCAGACAACATAGAAGCTTAATTTTTGCTTTCCGATCTTCGTTAAAGAGTGCCAAAGACGATTAATAACAGTTACACCAGGTAAATAGTCCGCAAAAATATTTTCAACAGACCCGTATTCTTCACCTAACCCGAAAATTTTAGGAAAATTCGCTGAAAACTCTTTTAAAAATTTGGTGATAATTTCCTTAAAACTTGAGAAAACTTACTGTTATTCAAAATACGAAATATTCAAATCTAGAAATTTAAAATTAGCGTTTTTCGGTAAAATTAACGAAATCTTAAGCGAAAATAAGGAGCACATTTATTGACCGAACACAAAAAAAATAAAATTTTTAACTAAAAGCAAATATTTTACTTGAAATAAATTCAATTGAAAACAAATATTTACTTCGTTTAATCACCTCACTTAACAAACACAATTTAAACAAATCGTTTATTTGCGAATATTTTCTGCGCAGTTTTAATTTATTTGTTTTTAAAAATTCCAAAATTTCGAAATTTTTCTTTAAAATAATTAGCAGACGACGTTGGGTAATTAATAAATTTACCTTGACATGTTTCAGCACTTTTGAATGCAACGCCTGAAATATAACAAACTCAACTGAAAATTGAAAAAAACCTTTATAAACGTTTATATTAACTCAAACACTAAATGCCTACTCAAAATTGAAAAGTTTTATTAACGTCCACTTTGGGACAGCTTTACTAATTAAAAACGTGTCTCTCCCTTGATTTAATTAGTAAAGCTGTCCCAAAGTGGTTGTTAAATGTTATTAAAACTTTTCAGTTTATATTAACAATATAACAAAAAATAATAAACAATAATAACGAAAAGAGTATTAATTGAGTGTAATAAATTAATTTGGCTTTTAATTAATGATGAATGAATTAAATAAATAAACAATATTGCGAAATGGTTGTTTGATAAATTATATTTAATTATCAACCATCTTACGTACAATAACAATTTATAAACGAAAATATTTATCAAGTTTTTCAATATATTTTGTAATCTTTTCCCGAGGTATTTTCAAAAGAAGTTTTCTTGGAGTTTTCAGCGAGTTTTCCTCAAATTTTTTCAACAAAAATTTTCCATCAGTTCGTTCGAAAAATATCTGCTTTTTCGGTTTTTTTCCATTTTCTCGAGAACGGCAATCATTTACATCATTTTGCACAAACGGCAAAAAAATCATTTTTGGCACACAGAAACTATACGACAAGACGAACAAGTCGATGTGTAAATTGTCCAGATAGATTCAATAATTCGTCGAGAGATTTTAAACTGAAATTTACCCGATTCTCGATTTGCTAAGTTGATATCTCGGTTGCAGGTAATTAAAAACGGATTGCCGCGTCATTTTTAGAAGCTCATTTTCCTGTTAATACAGTAAGATTGTCCCCGGGATCTACACGACTTTCCGAAACTATGTCAGAACTGTCAAAAACTAAGTAAGAACTGTCAAAAACTATGTCATAACTCTCAAAAACTATGTCAAAACTGTCAAAAACTATGTCAGAACTGACAAAAACTATGTCAGCACTGTCAAAAACTATGTCAAAACTGTCAAAAATTATGTCAGAACTGTCAGAACTATCAAAAACTATGTCAGAACTGACAAAAACTATGTCAGTACTGTCAAAAACTATGTCAAAACTGTCAAAAACTATGTCAGAACTGTCAAAAACTATGTTATAACTGTAAAAAACTATGTGAGATCTGTCAAAAACTATGTCAGATCTGTCAAAAACTATGTCAGAACTGTCAAAAACTAAATCAGAACTGTAACAAACTATGTCAGAACTGTAACAAACTATGTCAGAACTGTCAAAAACTATGTCAGAACTGGCAAAAACTATGTCAGAACTGCCAAAAACTGTCATAACTGTCAAAAACTATGTCAGAACTGTCAAAAACTATGTCAGAACTGCCAAAAACTATGTCAGAACTGTCAAAAACTATGTCAGAACTATCAAAAACTATGTCAGCACTGTCAAAAACTATGTCAGAACTTTCAAAAACTATGTCAGAACTGGCAAAAACTATGTCGGAACTGTAAAAAAACTATGTCAAAACTGTCAAAAATTATGTCAGAACTGACAAAAACTATGTCAGCACTGTCAAAAACTATGTCAAAAACTATGTCAGAACTGTCAAAAACTATGTTATAACTGTAAAAAACTATGTCAGGTCTGTCAAAAACTATGTCAGAACTGTCAAAAACTATGTCAGAACTGTAAAAAACTGTGTCAGAACTGTCAAAAACTGACAGAACTGTAAAAACTATGTCAAAACTGTCAAAAATTATGTCAGAACTGTCAAAAACTATGTCAGCACTGTCAAAAACTATGTCAGAACTTTCAAAAACTATGTCAGAACTGTCAAAAACTAAATCAGAACTGTAACAAACTTTGTCAGAACTGTAACAAACTATGTCAGAACTGTCAAAAACTATGTCAGAACTGTCAAAAACTATGTCAGAACTGTCAAAAACTATGTCAGAACTGTCAAAAACTAAATCAGAACTGTAACAAACTATGTCAGAACTGTAACAAACTATGTCAGAACTGTCAAAAACTATGTCAGAACTGTCAAAAACTAAATCAGAACTGTAACAAACTATGTCAGAACTGTAACAAACTATGTCAGAACTGTCAAAAACTATGTCAGAACTGTCAAAAACTATGTCAGCACTATCAAAAACTATGTCAGAACTTTCAAAAACTATGTCAGAACTGGCAAAAACTATGTCGGAACAGTAAAAAAACTATGTCAAAACTGTCAAAAATTATGTCAGAACTGACAAAAACTATGTCAGCACTGTCAGAAACTATGTCAAAACTGTTAAAAACTATGTCAGAACTGTCAAAAACAATGTCAGAGCTGTCAAAAACTATGTCAGAACTGTCAAAAACTAAATCAGAACTGTAACAAACTATGTCCGAACTGTAACAAACTATGTCAGAATTGTCAAAAACTATGTCAGAACTGTCAAAAACTATGTCAGAACTGCCAAAAACTGTCAAAAACTATGTCAGAACTGTCAAGAACTATGTCAGAACTGTCAAAAACTATGTCAGGACTGTCAAAAACTATGTCAGAACTGTAAAAAACTATGTTAGAACTGTCAAAAACTGACAGAACTGTAAAAACTATGTCAAAACTGTAAAAAATTATGTCAGAACTGTCAAAAACTATGTCAGAACTGTCAAAAACTAAATCAGAACTGTAACAAACTATGTCAGAACTGTAACAAACTATGTCAGAACTGTCAAAAACTATGTCAGAACTGTCAAAAACTATGTCAGAACTGCCAAAAACTGTCATAACTGTCAAAAACTATGTCAGAACTGTCAAAAACTATGTCAGAACTGCCAAAAACTATGTCAGAACTGTCAAAAACTATGTCAGAACTGTCAAAAACTATGTCAGCACTGTCAAAAACTATGTCAGAACTTTCAAAAACTATGTCAGAACTGGCAAAAACTATGTCGGAACAGTAAAAAAACTATGTCAAAACTGTCAAAAATTATGTCAGAACTGACAAAAACTATGTCAGCACTGTCAAAAACTATGTCAAAACTGTCAAAAACTATGTCAGAACTGTCAAAAACTATGTTATAACTGTCAAAAACTATGTTATAACTGTAAAAAACTATGTCAGAACTGTCAAAAACTATGTCAGAACTGTCAAAAACTATGTCAGAACTGTCAAAAACTAACAGAACTGTAAAAACTATGTCAAAACTGTCAAAAATTATGTCAGAACTGTCAAAAACTATATCAGCACTGTCAAAAACTATGTCAGAACTGTCAAAAATTATGTCAGAACTGTCAAAAACTAAATCAGAACTGTAACAAACTATGTCAGAACTGTGATAAACTATGTCATAACTGTCAAAAACTATGTCAGAACTGTCAAAAACTTTGTCAGAACTGCCAAAAACTGTCATAACTGTCAAAAACTATGTCAGAACTGTTAAAAACTATGTTAGAACTGTCAAAAACTGTCATAACTGTCAAAAACTATGTCAGAACTGTCAAAAACTATGTCAGAACTATCAAAAACTATGACAGAACTGTCAAAAACTGTCAGAACTGTAAAAACTATGTCAGAACTGTCAAAAATTATGTCAGAACTGTCAAAAACTATGTCAGCACTGTTAAAAACTGTGTCAGAACTGTCACAAACTATGTCAGAACTGACAAAAACTAATTCAGAACTGTAACAAACTATGTCAGAACTGTCAAAAACTGTCATAACTGTCAAAAACTATGTCATAACTTTCAAAAACTATGTCAGAACTGCCAAAAACTGTCATAACTGTCAAAAACTCTGTCAGAACTGTCAAAAACTATGTCAGCACTGTCATAAACTATGTCAGAACTTTCAAAAACTATGTCAGAACTGTCAAAAACTATGTCGGAACTGTCAAAAACTATGTCAGAACTGTCAAAAACTATGTCAGAACTGTCAAAAACTATGTTAGAATTGTCAAAAACTGTCAGAACTGTCAAGAACTATGTCATTCAGATTTTTATATTTTGCTGTAATTCAAAAAATAACGATTTTGACAAAATCGATTTTCTCGCATTTCGTCGTTTCCGCGGTCTATGGACTCCCCGTGTCTATGGTATTTTTTAATTGAAAGCCTCGTAGGGAATATTATATACGTTTTTCGACTAATTTTGGGACGCTGAAACGATTGATGAAGACTAGAAGTCTCTGTGGTGAGCCGTGCAAAAGTTATAACAGCGGCAAATCATTTGGAAATGCGAGTTGGTGTACAGTGAAAAAAATATATAAAACTTGTTTATTTGTAACTTTAGAGCGAAATAAACTAGAAAACCGTTTTGAGCACTTCGATTTCCTTCGGGTAACCGCAAAAAAATCACGAAAAAATTTTCAACCAAAATTTTCCATCATCTTGTTCGTAAAATATGTGATTTTTGGCTTTTTTGATTTTCTGAAGAACGGTCAAACGCAGCGAAATCATTTTCGGCACACTGAAACTACACGACAAGACGAACAAATCGATGTGTAAATTGTCCGAATAGATTCAATAATCCGTCGATAAATTTCAAACTGAAATTTACCCGAATCTCGATTTGTTAAGTAGATATCTCGGAAAGCGTTGTAGATAATTAAAAACGGATTGCCACATCGTTTTCAGAAGGTCATTTTCCTATTAATACACTAAGATTGTCCGCGTGAAATTCCCAACTTTCCCAGATCTCTACTCGATTTCTACTTGAACGTATTTAAGTTTCGTCAGGTTTTCATCAAGTTTTGTCAAGTTTTCAGGAAATTATCACCTAATTTTCTTGGAGTTTTTAGCGCATTTTCGTCGAATTTTCAAAAGGTTTTCGTGAGGTTTTCATGAGGATTTTTCAAGTTTTCAGGAAATTATCACAAAATTTTCTTGGAGTCTTCAGCGAATTTTCGTCAAATTTTCAAAAGGTTATCACAAGTTTTCGTCAGGTTTTCATGAAGCTTTGCCAAGTTTTTAGGAAATTATCACAAAATTTTCTTGGGAGTTTTTAGCGAGTTTTCGTCAAATTTTCAAAAGGTTTTCACAAGTTTTTGTCAAGTTTTCATGAAGTTTTGTCAAGTTTTCAGGAAATTATCACCAAGTTTTTTTGGAGTTTACAGTGAATTTTCCTCAAATTTTCAAAAGGTTTTCACAAGTTTTCGTCAGGTTTTCATTTCAATTTTTTGAAGTTTTCACGAAATTGAAAGTAGGAGATTATCACTACGTTATCTTCAAATCTGTCAGTAGCTGGAATTACACGGATATCTTCTGTTACTTTTTGGCACAACCCGCTCAAGAAGCCCCTGACAAAAATCGGTCTTGACCTTTCCGGTTACTTGCTTTGACGCAGCGAACGGCTCACACCACGCTTCTTGAGCGGGGTGTGCCAAAGAGTAACAGAAGATATCCGTGTAATTCCAGCTACTGACAAATTTGAAGATATCTTAGTGATAATCTCCTACTTTCAATTCTATTATTAATTTGGTTCAAACCATGATATCTCATTTTTTCACGAAATTTTTGTTTATATCGAACATTTGCGTTTTACGCATTGCAAATGCGTTATTTTTCTCGTAAAATTTCCGCTAATGCATACAAATTCATCTGCTAACTCTAAACCAGACTGTCAATAGAAATCTATTTATGAATCGAAACTCAAAACAGAGTTTAATATAAACAAAACCGCGCTTTAAAAAACCGCAGATGGAATCAAGTTCGTCACGGGAATCGAACTCGCGACCATCTGAATCCACGAAAAAATTATCTAGAACATCAAAAAACTTTGGTCTTCAAGGTTTCATCTCGATTAGACCTAATATACTAGCATGACTTTGTAGACTTGACTTGTTCGAGAAGGTTTCATCTAGACTAGTCTTAACAAACTAGGCTGACTTTGTAGACCAGACTTGCTCGAGAAGGTTTCATCTACACTAGACTTAATAATCTAGTCTGTCTAGTACACAAGTCTTGGTCTTCAAGATTTCATCTAGATAAGACTATTGATGATCTAGTCTTATTGTTTAGACTAGACTTAGACTAGACTTATGTTTTATCTAGACTAGACTTTTTGATCTTATCATCTAGACAAATAAGATCTATAATCTTAGGATCTAATCTTATTGTCTAGACTAGACTTAGACTAGTCTTACGTTTTATCTAGACTAGACTTTATGATCTTATCATATAGATAAGTAAGATTTATGATCTTATGATCTAGTCTTATAGTCTAGACTAGACTTAGCCTAGACTTATGTTTTATCTAGACTAGACTTTTTGATCTTATTATCTAGATAAGTAAGATCTATGATTTTATGATCTAGTCTTATTGTCTAGACTAGACTTAGCCTAGACTTATGTTTTATCTAGACTAGACTTTTTGATCTTATCATCTAGATAAGTAAGATCTATGATCTCATGATCTAGTCTTATTGTCTAGACTAGACTTAGACTAGACTTAGGTTTTATCTAGACTAGACTTTTAATAATCTAGTCTGATTGTATAGAGAAGACTCAAGCCTCAAAGTTTTATCTAGATTAGACTTTTAATAATCTAGTCTGAATGTATAGACTAGACTTGTTCTTCAAGATTTCAACTATACTAGACTTCTAATATTCTATATAGATAATGCAAACTAGACTTGGTTTTCGAGATTTCCTCTAGACTAGACTTTCAATAATCTAGTCTAAATGTATAGACTAGACTTAGTCCTCAAAGTTCTATCTTGACTAGACTTTTAATTATCTAGTCTGAGTGTGTAGACTAGATTTAGTCTTCATATTTGCATGTAGACTATACTTTGGATAATCTAGTCTGAGTATCTAGACTAGACTCTATCTTCATCGTTTTATATAAACTAGACATGTGTTAATCTAGTCTGTTTGTGTAGACTAGACTCGTTCTTCAAGGTTTCATCTATACTAGACTTCTTACAATCTATATAGACAGTGTAAACTAGACTTGGGCTTCGATATTTCCTCTAGACTCGACTTTCAATAATCTAGACTAGTCTTAGTCCTCAAGATTCCATCTTGACTAGACTTTTAATTATCTAGTCTGAGTGTGTAGACTAGACTTAGTCTTCATATTTTCATGTAGACTAGACTTTGGATAATCTAGTCTGAGTATCTAGACTAGACTCAGTCTTCATCGTTTCATGTAAACTAGACATGTGTTAATCTAGTCTGTTTGTGTAGACTAGACTCATTCTTCAAAGTTTCATCTAGACTAGACTTCTAACAATCTATATAGACAGTGTAAACTAGACTTGGTCTTCGTTATTTCCTCTATACTAGACTTTCAATAATCTAGACTAGTCTTAGTCCTCAAGATTCCATCTTGACTAGACTTTTAATTATCTAGTCTGAGTGTGTAGACTAGACTTAATCTTCATATTTGCATGTAGACTAGACTTTGGATAATCTAGTCTAAGTATCTAGACTAGGCTCTGTCTTCATCGTTTCATGTAAACTAGACATGTGTTAATCTAGTCTGTTTGTGTAGACTAGACTCGTTCTTCAAGGTTTCAACTAGACTAGACTTCTAACAATCTATATAGACAGTGTAAACTAGATTTGGTCTTCGATATTTCCTCTAGACTAGACTTTCAATAATCTAGACTAGTCTTAGTCCTCAAGATTCCATCTTGACTAAACTTTTAATTATCTAGTCTGAGTGTGTAGACTAGACTTAGTCTTCATATTTGCATGTAGACTAGACTTTGGATAATCTAGTCTGAGTATCTAGACTAGACTCAGTCTTCATCGTTTCATGTAAACTAGACATGTGTTAATCTAGTCTGTTTGTGTAGACTAGACTCATTCTTCAAAGTTTCATCTAGACTAGACTTCTAATAATCTGTATAGACAGTGTAAACTAGACTTGGTCTTCGATATTTCCTCTAGACTAGACTTTCAATAATCTAGACTAGTCTTAGTCCTCAAGATTCCATCTTGACTAGACTTTTAATTATCTAGTCTGAGTGTGTAGACTAGACTTAGTCTTCATATTTTCATGTAGACTAGACTTTGGATAATCTAGTCTGAGTATCTAGACTAGACTCAGTCTTCATCGTTTCATGTAAACTAGACATGTGTTAATCTAGTCTGTTTGTGTAGACTAGACTCGTTCTTCAAGGTTTCATCTATACTAGACTTCTTACAATCTATATAGACAGTGTAAACTAGATTTGGTCTTCGATATTTCCTCTAGACTAGACTTTCAATATTCTAGACTAGTCTTAGTCCTCAAGATTCCATCTTGACTAGACTTTTAATTATCTAGTCTGAGTGTGTAGACTAGACTTAGTCTTCATATTTTCATGTAGACTAGACTTTGGATAATCTAGTCTGAGTATCTAGACTAGACTCAGTCTTCATCGTTTCATGTAAACTAGACATGTGTTAATCTAGTCTGTTTGTGTAGACTAGACTCGTTCTTCAAAGTTTCATCTAGACTAGACTTCTAACAATCTATATAGACAGTGTAAACTAGACTAGGTCTTCGATATTTCCTCTAGACTAGACTTTCAATAATCTAGACTAGTCTTAGTCCTCAAGGTTCCATCTTGACTAGACTTTTAATTATCTAGTCTGAGTGTGTAGACTAGACTTAGTCTTCATATTTTCATGTAGACTAGACTTTGGATAATCTAGTCTGAGTATCTAGACTAGACTCAGTCTTCATCGTTTCATGTAAACTAGACATGTGTTAATCTAGTCTGTTTGTGTAGACTAGACTCGTTCTTCAAGGTTTCAACTAGACTAGACTTCTAACAATCTATATAGACAGTGTAAACTAGACTTGGTCTTCGATATTTCCTCTAGACTAGACTTTCAATATTCTAGACTAGTCTTAGTCCTCAAGATTCCATCTTGACTAGACTTTTAATTATCTAGTCTGAGTGTGTAGACTAGACTTAATCTTCATATTTGCATGTAGACTAGACTTTGGATAATCTAGTCTAAGTATCTAGACTAGACTCTGTCTTCATCGTTTCATGTAAAGTAGACATGTGTTAATCTAGTCTGTTTGTGTAGACTAGACTCATTCTTCAAAGTTTCATCTAGACTAGACTTCTAACAATCTATATAGACAGTGTAAACTAGACTTGGTCTTCGTTATTTCCTCTATACTAGACTTTCAATAATCTAGACTAGTCTTAGTCCTCAAGATTCCATCTTGACTAGACTTTTAATTATCTAGTCTGAGTGTGTAGACTAGACTTAGTCTTCATATTTTCATGTAGACTAGACTTTGGATAATCTAGTCTGAGTATCTAGACTAGACTCAGTCTTCATCGTTTCATGTAAACTAGACATGTGTTAATCTAGTCTGTTTGTGTAGACTAGACTCGTTCTTCAAAGTTTCATCTAGACTAGACTTCTAACAATCTATATAGACAGTGTAAACTAGACTAGGTCTTCGATATTTCCTCTAGACTAGACTTTCAATAATCTAGACTAGTCTTAGTCCTCAAGGTTCCATCTTGTCTAGACTTTTAATTATCTAGTCTGAGTGTGTAGACTAGACTTAGTCTTCATATTTTCATGTAGACTAGACTTTGGATAATCTAGTCTGAGTATCTAGACTAGACTCAGTCTTCATCGTTTCATGTAAACTAGACATGTGTTAATCTAGTCTGTTTGTGTAGACTAGACTCGTTCTTCAAGGTTTCAACTAGACTAGACTTCTAACAATCTATATAGACAGTGTAAACTAGACTTGGTCTTCGATATTTCCTCTAGACTAGACTTTCAATATTCTAGACTAGTCTTAGTCCTCAAGATTCCATCTTGACTAGACTTTTAATTATCTAGTCTGAGTGTGTAGACTAGACTTAGTCTTCATATTTTCATGTAGACTAGACTTTGGATAATCTAGTCTGAGTATCTAGACTAGACTCAGTCTTCATCGTTCCATCTAAACTAGACATGTGTTAATCTAGTCTGTTTCTGTAGACTAGACTCGTTCTTCAAGGTTTCAACTAGACTAGACTTCTAACAATCTATATAGACAGTGTAAACTAGACTTGGGCTTCGATATTTCCTCTAGACTAGACTTTCAATAATCTAGACTAGTCTTAGTCCTCAAGATTCCATCTTGACTAGACTTTTAATTTTCTAGTCTGAGTGTGTAGACTAGACTTGGTCTTCATACTTTCATGTAGACTAGACTTTTGATAATCTAGTCTGAGTATGTAGACTCTGCCTTCACGGTTCCATCTAGACTAGACATGTGATAATCTAGTCTGTTTGTGTAGACTAGACTCGTTCTTCAAGGTTTCATCTAGACTAGACTTTTAACAATCTATATAGATAATGTGAACTAGATTTGGTCTTCGAGATTTCCTCTAGACTAGACTTTCAATAATCTAGTCTAAATGTATAGACTAGACTTAGTCCTCAAAGTTCCATCTTGACTAGACTTTTAATTATCTAGTCTGACTGAATAGACTAGACTAGTATTCAGAGTTTCATGTAGATTAGAGTTTTGATAATCGAGTCTGAATATGTAGACTAGACTCTGTCTTCAAGGTTCCATTTAAACTATACATGTAATAATCTAGTCTGATTGTGTAGACCAGTGGTGTGCAAAGCATGAGAAATTCCGCCTTGAAAATCAAATTTGTAAACATTGAAATTTACAAAATTAATTTTCTCAAAAACCAATTTGGCGATTTGTTTCAAATTTTGTGAAGGTGTTGGTAGAACTGTTCTGGAATATTTAGCAAATTTTCGCTATATTTTAATGTTTATTTCAGCAAATATTGTAGTTTTTTTCTAAATTCCACCTTGAAAATCAAAAACTTGTAAACGTTGAAATTTTCAAACTTAATTTTCTCAAAAACTAATTTAGGGATTTGTTTCAAATTTTGTGGAGATGTTGGTAGAACTGTTCTGGAATATTTAGCAAATTTTCCCAATGTTTTAACATTTATTTCAGCAAGTATTGCAGTATTTTGTAAATTCCACCTTGAAAACCGAATTTGTAAACGTTGCAATTTTCAAACTAATTTTGCTCAACAACCAAGTTAGGGATTTGTTTCAAATTTTGTGGAAATGTTGGTGGAACTGTTCCAGAATATTTAGCAAATTTTCGCAATTTTTTAATGTTTGTTTCAGCAAATATTGCAGTTTTTTTGTAAATTCCACCTTGAAAATCAAATTTGCAAAGTTTGAAATTTTCAAAATTAATTTTCTCAAAAACCAATTTGGGGATTTCTTTCAAATTTTGTAGATATGTTGGTAGAACTGTTCTGGAATATTTGGCAAATTTTCGCAATATTTTAACATTTATTTCCGCAAATATTGCAGTTTTTTTTGCAAATTCCACCTTGAAAATCAAATTTGTAAAGGTTGAAATTTTCAAACTTAATTTTCTCAAAAACTAATTTGCGGGTTTGTTTAAACTTTTAAATTACAAACACACGTTTACGTTATTTCTATCCCCAGGGGTCGCGATAAAGTTTTACAGAGAATGTTGGATCGCAATCGCAAATGAAAATAGTTTGCGCACCACTGGTCTAATACACGAATTATAGATATCTTAATTCAAATATATCTGTGATGTTTCTGTTACTAGATCTAGACTTACATCACTCATAACTCGTTTCAAAATCTACATAGAACACTCTAGTTTTCAGATCTTGTCAAATAATTTATCAATCTGTTGATAGATGTACAATCTGTTGATAGACCCGCACTGTTCCAGCTAGTCTACCAGATTAGTTATCGAACAGTTAAGTTATCGAAGTCTAAACTTACTTTGTCTCTAATTAGTTTGCTTTGAAATTTATGGAAACATTTTGTTTCTAAGAATTCTAGCTAGAATTTGCTACGTTTACTAACTAGCATGGTTAAATTGCATATCAGATTCTATGTAGAATAGACTAAGCATGTAGGAATGTAGAAGATCTTGATGTTATGAAGATAAATTCCCCATTAAATAAAAACCTTAGACTCTAAAACAATTTATATAATTATACTAATAGTCTAGATCGAGTGAAATATTCGCAAAACTCGGAGTTTGATTTATTCCACGTCCAGTTTAATTACCGTGCAGTTAAGAGGCAATTAACTGCCCATTTTGCTGTTCAATCTACACCTTGATAACTCAGTTAATTTACGCTTTAACCCATTATTGTACTTCTAGGTAAACTATAGGTAAAGTAAACTATAGGTATACTATAGGTAAAGTATCTTACCTATAGTATCTAACCTATAAGTAGTATAACTTACCTATAGTATCTTTCCTATAGTATCTTACCTATAGTATCTTACCTATAAGTAGTATAACTTACCTATAGTATCTTACCTATAGTATCTTACCTATAGTATCTTACCTATAGTATCTTACCTATAGTATCTTAACTATAGTATCTTACCTATAGTATCTTACCTATAGTATATAACCTATAAGTAGTATAACTTACCTAGAGTATCTTACCTATAGTATCTTAACTATAGTATCTTACCTATAGTATATAACCTATAAGTAGTATAACTTACCTAGAGTATCTTACCTATAGTATCTTAACTATAGTATCTTACCTATAGTATCTTACCTATAGTATCTTACTTATAAGTAGTATAACTTACCTATAGTATCTTACCTATAGTATCTTACCTATAGTATCTTACCTATAGTATCTTACCTATAGTATCTAACCTATAAGTAGTATAACTTACCTATAGTATCTTACCTATAGTATCTTAACTATAGTATCTTACCTATAGTATCTTACCTATAGTATATAACCTATAAGTAGTATAACTTACCTAGAGTATCTTACCTATAGTATCTTAACTATAGTATCTTACCTATAGTATCTTACCTATAGTATCTTACCTATAGTATCTTACCTATAGTATCTTACCTATAAGTAGTATAACTTACCTATAGTATCTTACCTATAGTATCTTACCTATAGTATCTTACCTATAGTATCTAACCTATAAGTAGTATAACTTACCTATAGTATCTTACCTATAGTATCTTACCTATAAGTAGTATAACTTACCTATAGTATCTTTCCTATAGTATCTTACCTATAGTATCTTACCTATAAGTAGTATAACTTACCTAGAGTATCTTAACTATAGTATCTTACCTATAGTATCTTACCTATAGTATCTTACCTATAGTATCTTACCTATAGTATCTTACCTATAAGTAGTATAACTTACCTATAGTATCTTACCTATAGTATCTTACCTATAGTATCTTACCTATAGTATCTAACCTATAAGTAGTATAACTTACCTATAGTATCTTACCTATAGTATCTTAACTATAGTATCTTACCTATAGTATCTTACCTATAATATATAACCTATAAGTAGTATAACTTACCTAGAGTATCTTACCTATAGTATCTTAACTATAGTATCTTACCTATAGTATCTTACCTATAGTATCTTACCTATAAGTAGTATAACTTACCTATAGTATCTTACCTATAGTATCTTAACTATAGTATCTTACCTATAGTATCTTACCTATAGTATATAACCTATAAGTAGTGTAACTTACCTAGAGTATCTTACCTATAGTATCTTACCTATAGTATCTTACCTATAGTATCTTACCTATTAGTAGTATAACTTACCTATAGTATCTTACCTATAGTATCTTACCTATAGTATCTTACCTATAGTATCTTACCTATAGTATCTTACCTATAGTATCTAACCTATAAGTAGTATAACTTACCTATAGTATCTTACCTATAGTATCTTACCTATAGTATCTTGCCTATAGTATCTTACCTATAAGTAGTATAACTTACCTATAGTATCTTACCTATAGTATCTTAACTATAGTATCTTACCTATAGTATCTTACCTATAGTATCTTACCTTTAATATCTTACCTATAGTATCTTACCTATAAGTAGTATAACTTACCTATAGTATCTTACCTATAGTATCTTAACTATAGTATCTTACCTATAGTATCTTACCTATAGTATATACCTATAGTATCTTACCTATAGTATCTTACCTATAGTATCTAACCTATAAGTAGTATAACTTACCTATAGTATCTTACCTATAAGTAGTATAACTTACCTATAGTATCTTACCTATAGTATCTTACCTATAGTATCTAACCGATAAGCAGTATAACTTACCTATAGTATCTTACCTATAGTATCTTATCTATAGTATCTTACCTATAGTATCTTACCTATAAGTAGTATAACTTACCTATAGTATCTTACCTATAGTATCTTAACTATAATATATAACCTATAAGTAGTATAACTTACCTAAAGTATCTTACCTATAGTATCTTATCTATAGTATCTTACCTATAGTAAATTACCTATAAGTAGTATAATTTACCTATAGTTTCTTACCTATAGTATCTTACCTATAGTATATAACCTATAAGTTGTATAACTTACCTAGAGTATCTTACCTATAGTATCTTACCTATAGTATCTTACCTATAGTATCTTACCTATAATATCTTACCTATAGTATCTTACCTATAGTATCTAACCTATAAGTAGTATAACTTACCTATAGTATCTTACCTATAGTATCTTACCTATAGTATCTAACCTATAAGTAGTATAACTTACCTATAGTATCTTACCTATAGTATCTTAACTATAGTATCTTACCTATAGTATCTTACCTATAGTATCTTACCTATAGTATCTTACCTATAGTATCTAACCTATAAGTAGTATAACTTACCTATAGTATCTTACCTATAGTATCTTACCTATAAGTAGTATAACTTACCTATAGTATCTTACCTATAGTATCTTACCTATAGTATCTTACCTATAGTATCTAACCTATAAGTAGTATAACTTACCTATAGTATCTTACCTATAGTATCTTATCTATAGTATCTTACCTATAAGTAGTATAACTTACCTATAGTATCTTACCTATAGTATCTTAACTATAGTATCTTACCTATAGTATCTTACCTATAGTATGTAACCTATAAGTAGTATAACTTACCTAGAGTATCTTACCTATAGTATCTTACCTATAGTATCTTACCTATAGTATCTTACCTATAAGTAGTATAACTTACCTATAGTATCTTACCTATAGTATCTCTGTATATCTCTTATTACCTATGAGTATGTTATGTATTTTTATAATGATTTGTCCATTATAGACAAATATTGTATGCTGGAAACTAAACTATTATTGTTGTTATTATAATCATTATTAAACTATTATTATTCTTAAATTGGGGCTAATTTTGAGTATTGCCGAAAGAGAAATTGCGGGTTAATTGGTGAAGCAATTTGTGCCAAGGTTGCGAAATTTCGACAAAACGGAGCCAAATCGCTGATACTATTTGCAAATAGATTTCGCAAAAATACGAGTTTTTTTTTTTTTCGTCCATTCTCAACGATTAAGATTTGCGCAGCGGAAAATTTACCGAAAGCGAACGTTTGTTACAAATTGCAAAATATTTCTAATTTACAAAAAATAATAAATCAAGAATTACAATCCGCAGCGAAATATACGCAATTGTGAAGTTTAGAGTTTTTGCTAGACTAGCAAGAACAGTGAGGCTTTGAGGGTTACATCTAAATACAGATAGATACATTAGTTTACAAGATCTGAAAACTAGAATGCTCTATGTAGATTTAGAAAAAAGTTATGGGTGATCTAAGTCTAGATCGAGTGAAAGAAATTGGAATGTCTTCTAGATTTAATTAAACTTTTTTTTTCACAATATTACATTGAGCTGTTACAGTGAGAGAATATATTTATTGTATATTTTATACAAAGGGCTATCGACCAAAAAGGTCCTTCCGTCCAAAAAGGTTCAAAAAAAAGGTCCAAAAAGGTCCAAGTGCCCTTGCTGTTACATTAAGCAACATTTCTTAGTTTTGATGACTGGTAGGAAGTGTGTGGAAGTAGAGAGTGCATCCTATGACACACGCTGCTCTATGTTTCATTTAATTAAACTTGATTTCGGTTATCTATAACGTGAGCTAACAAGATTCACAGACGATTTTTTTTTGCGGATGTAGATAACAAACTAACAATTTGTAGACGTTAGAAATTACTGCAACACGCCGACAAACAAATTAGTAACGTCAATAAACGTTGTTTGCGATTTGCAGTTTGATCTGTGCTAATTGAGCAATGCGACCGCAAATCTAGTTCACGGAATTGGACAATTTCAGACGATTTATTAGTTGGTCAATTTACACAATTCGTCAATTAAGCGACAAAATATGTTCAATCGATTACCACCTATTCATTAGATGAACGTCATTAAAATAGATCATTAAAGATTTGTTTAAATTTTCTTGTCTGTCTAGTCTAGTCTTGTCTGTCTAGTCTTGTCTGTCTAGTCTTGTCTGTCTAGTCTTGTCTGTCTAGTCTTGTCTGTCTAGTCTTGTCTGTCTAGTCTTGTCTGTCTAGTCTTGTCTGTCTAGTCTTGTCTGTCTAGTCTTGTCTGTCTAGTCTTGTCTGTCTAGTCTTGTCTGTCTAGTCTTGTCTGTCTAGTCTTGTCTGTCTAGTCTTGTCTGTCTAGTCTTGTCTGTCTAGTCTTGTCTGTCTAGTCTTGTCTGTCTAGTCTTGTCTGTCTAGTCTTGTCTGTCTAGTCTTGTCTGTCTAGTCTTGTCTGTCTAGTCCTGTCTGTTTAGTCTCTAAAAACTAGACAGACAAGACTGAACAGACAAAACTGGACAGACAAGACTCCCCTGACAAGCTCGGCTCCGCCGAGCTTAAACCGACAAAACTAGACAGACAAGACTAGACAGACAAGACTGAACAGACAAGACTGAACAGAAAAGACTGAACAGACAAGATTAGACAGACAAGACTCCCCTAACAAGCCCGGCTCCGCCGAGCTTAGACCGACAAGACTAGACAGACAAGACTGGACAGACAAGACTGGACAGACAAGACTGAACAGACAAGACTGGACAGACAAGACTCCCCTGACAAGCTCGGCGGAGTCGAGCTTAGACCGACATGACTAGACAGACAAGACTGGACAGACAAGACTAGACAGACAAGACTAGACAGACAAGACTAGACAGATAAGACTAGACAGACAAGGCTAGACAGACAAGACTAGACAGACAAGACTAGACAGACAAGACTGAACAGACAAGACTGAACAGACAAGATTAGACAGACAAGACTCCCCTAACAAGCCCGGCTCCGCCGAGCTTAGACCGACAAGACTAGACAGACAAGACTGGACAGACAAGACTGGACAGACAAGACTGGACAGACAAGACTGGACAGACAAGACTGAACAGACAAGACTGGACAGACAAGACTGCCCTGACAAGCTCGGCGGAGCCGAGCTTAGTCCGACATGACTAGACAGACAAGACTGGACAGACAAGACTAGACAGACAAGACTAGACAGACAAGACTAGACAGATAAGACTAGACAGACAAGGCTAGACAGACAAGACTAGACAGACAAGACTAGACAGACAAGACTAGACAGACTAGACAGACAAGACTAGACAGACAAGACTAGACAGATAAGACTAGACAGACAAGGCTAGACAGACAAGACTAGACAGACAAGACTAGACAGACAAGACTAGACAGATAAGACTAGACGGACAAGGCTAGACAGACAAGACTAGACAGACAAGACTAGACAGACAAGACTAGACAGACTAGACAGACAAGACTAGACAGACAAGACTAGACAGACAAGACTAGACAGACAAGACTAGACAGACAAGACTAGACAGACAAGACTAGACAGACAAGACTAGACAGACAAGACTAGACAGACAAGACTAGACAGACAAGACTAGACAGACAAGACTAGACAGACAAGACTAGACAGACAAGACTAGACAGACAAGACTAGACAGACAAGACTAGACAGACAAGACTAGACAGACAAGGCTAGACAGACAAGACTAGACAGACAAGACTAGACAGACAAGACTAGACAGACAAGACTAGACAGACAAGACTAGACAGACAAGACTAGACAGACAAGACTAGACAGACAAGACTAGACAGACAAGACTAGACAGACAAGACTAGACAGACAAGACTAGACAGACAAGACTAGACAGACAAGACTAGACAGACAAGACTAGACAGACAAGACTAGACAGACAAGATTAGACAGACAAGACTAGACAGACAAGACTAGACAGACAAGACTAGACAGACAAGACTAGACAGACAAGACTAGACAGACAAGACTAGACAGACAAGACTAGACAGACAAGACTAGACAGACAAGACTAGACAGACAAGACTAGACAGACAAGACTAGACAGACAAGACTAGACAGACAAGACAGACAAGACTAGACAGACAAGACTAGACAGACAAGACTAGACAGACAAGACTAGACAGACAAGACTAGACAGACAAGACTAGACAGACAAGACTAGACAGACAAGACTAGACAGACAAGACTAGACAGACAAGACTAGACAGACAAGACTAGACAGACAAGACTAGACAGACAAGACTAGACAGACAAGACTAGACAGACAAGACTAGACAGACAAAACTAGACAGACAAGACTAGACAGACAAGACTAGACAGACAAGACTAGACAGACAAGATTAGACAGACAAGACTAGACAGACAAGACTAGACAGACAAGACTAGACAGACAAGACTAGACAGACAAGACTAGACAGACAAGACTAGACAGACAAGACTAGACAGACAAGACTAGACAGACAAGACTAGACAGACAAGATTAGACAGACAAAACTAGACAGACAAGACTAGACAGACAAGACTAGATAGACAAGACTAGACAGACAAGACTAGACAGACAAGACTAGACAGACAAGACTAGACAGACAAGACTAGACAGACAAGACTAGACAGACAAGACTAGACAGACAAGACTAGACAGACAAGACTAGACAGACAAGACTAGACAGACAAGACTACACAGACAAGACTAGACAGACAAGACTAGACAGACAAGACTAGACAGACAAGACTAGACAGACAAGACTAGACAGACAAGATTAGACAGACAAGACTAGACAGACAAGACTAGACAGACAAGACTAGACAGACAAGACTAGACAGACAAGACTAGACAGACAAGACTAGACAGACAAGACTAGACAGACAAGACTAGACAGACAAGATTAGACAGACAAGACTAGACAGACAAGACTAGACAGACAAGACTAGACAGACAAGACTAGACAGACAAGACTAGACAGACAAGACTAGACAGACAAGACTAGACAGACAATACTAGACAGACAAGACTAGACAGACAAGACTAGACAGACAAGACTAGACAGACAAGACTAGACAGACAAGACTAGACAGACAAGACTAGACAGACAAGACTAGACAGACAAGACTAGGCAGACAAGACTAGGCAGACATGACTAGACAGACAAGACTAGACAGACAAGACTAGACAGACAAGACTAGACAGACAAGACTAGACAGACAAGACTAGACAGACAAGACTAGACAGACAAGACTAGACAGACAAGACTAGAGAGACAAGACTAGACAGACTAGACTATACAGACAAGACTAGACAGGCAAGACTAGACAGACAAGACCAGACAGACAAGACTTGACAGACAAGACTAGACAGACAAGACTACACAGACAAGACTAGACAGACAAGACTAGATAGACAAGACTAGACAGACAAGACTAGACAGACAAGACTAGACAGACAAAACTAGACAGACAAGACTAGACAGACAAGACTAGACAGACAAGACTAGACAGACAAGACTAGACAGACAAGACTAGACAGACAAGACTAGACAGACAAGACTAGACAGACAAGACTAGACAGACAAGACTAGACAGACAAGACTAGACAGACAAGACTAGATAGACAAGACTAGACAGGCAAGACTAGACAGACAAGACCAGACAGACAAGACCAGACAGACAAGACTTGACAGACAAGACTAGACAGACAAGACTAGACAGACAAGACTAGATAGACAAGACTAGACAGACAAGACTAGACAGACAAGACTAGACAGACAAGACTAGACAGACAAGACTAGACAGACAAGACTAGAGAGACAAGACTAGACAGACTAGACTATACAGACAAGACTAGACAGGCAAGACTAGACAGACAAGACCAGACAGACAAGACTTGACAGACAAGACTAGACAGACAAGACTAGACAGACAAGACTAGACAGACAAGACTAGACAGACAAGACTAGACAGACAAGACTAGACAGACAAGACTAGACATACAAGACTAGACAGACAAGACTAGACAGACAAGACTAGACAGACAAGACTAGACAGACAAGACTAGACAGACAAGACTAGACAGACAAGACTAGACAGACAAGACTAGACAGACAAGACTAGACAGACAAGACTAGACAGACAAGACTAGACAGACAAGACTAGACAGACAAGACTAGACAGACAAGACTAGACAGACAAGACTAGACAGACAAGACTAGACAGACAAGACTAGACAGGCAAGACTAGACAGACAAGACTAGACATACAAGACTAGACAGACAAGACTAGACAGACAAGACTAGACAGACAAGACTAGACAGACAAGACTAGACAGACAAGACTAGACAGACAAGACTAGACAGACAAGACTAGACAGACAAGACTAGACAGACAAGACTTGACAGACAAGACTAGACAGGCAAGACTAGACAGACAAGACTAGACAGACAAGACCAGACCGACAAGACTAGACAGACAAGACTAGACAGACAAGACTAAACAGACAAGGAAGTCTTATCTGGAGAATCTAATCTAGATAATGTTGCCAATCCTTTCCAATTTTATCCAATCTGTTGCACTTCTATCTTGTTTTGTTAATCTAATTAAATCGTGTCTAATCAAATAAATTTCTTATAATCGATTCAATTTATTAATGAAGAGAGTCGACGACCTGAGCAAACTCAGGCAAAGATTTTGCATAATTCGGCAATAAACGCGTCGGAATTATAAGCAAACGTACAAATTTGTCGGGAAAAAAATCGACCGTGAGAATCGCCACAGGCGAAACTCGTCAACTTAATTGCCTGCAATTAAATGGCGATTTACCAAATCTAACAACAATTAGCGATAAATGTAGGGTTTTTTGCTAAAGGTTAGACAAATTTTAGAAAGTCCAATTTCGCAGAACTATCTGTTCTAGTCTTGTCCAACCTTAGTATCATCTTATCTAGTCTTGTCTTGTCCTGTCTGATCTTGTCTAGTCTTCCCTGGTCTTGTTTGGTCGTGTCTGGCCGTCTTATGGGGTCTTGTCTGGTCTTGACTGGTCTTGCCTGGTCTTGTCTGGTCTTGCCTGGTGTTGTCTGGTATTATCTGGTCTTTTCTGGTCGTCTCGGGCCCTGTCCGATTTTGTCCGGTCTAGTCTAGTATTGTTTAATCTTTTCAAGTCTTGTCTTTGGCAAGTCCTATCTCATCTTCTGTGGTCTTATGTAATCGATCCTATCTGAGCTTGATGTCTTATTTTGTAGTTTGTCCCATTTTGTCCAGTCTAGTTTAATATTCTTTAATCTCTTCAAGTCTTGTCTTTGCTTTGTCTAGTCCTATCTCATCTTCTGTAGTCTTATATAATCGATCCTATCTGAGTTTGATGTCTTAGTTTGTCGTATTTTGTCCGGCCTAGTCTAGTATTGTTTAATCTTGTCAAGTCTTGTCTTTGCTTTGTCTAGTCCTGTCTCATCTTGCCTAGTCTTATGTAATTGATTCTATCTGAGCTTAATGTCTTATTTTGTAGTTTGCATAAATGATGATGTACTCATTTGGTATGCATGTAATTAAGGAGGAAATTATGGTAATGAAGTAATTACACGTGTTTAAATGGCAAGAAGGTAATATCCATAATGGTAATGTTTTTGTGGCGAAAGGCGTAAAACGAGGAATTGGTTTTGCAAGAATTTGTTTTTGTTTTGTGAGTATTTGAATATCATTACCCGAAGCGACCGCAGTGTCGGTTAAACGCACTTTGTATTTTTGCAATAAATTTGAAACTTTATCTTCGTTTTTTACATCTAACATCTAAATTTCCAACAAACAAACTAAAAGTTCAAACTAAAGTTCCAACAAACTTACTCCATAATCAATCAATTTTTACAAAAAAAAAGACCTCATTTCTCATGCGTTACTAATTTTTTTTTGTTACTCGTTTTTTTTAATGATACTCATTTTTTTTTCACATATGTGTTAAAAGTACTATCTTGGCGCACGTTTTTTAGTGCGACAAATGCCACTTTGGGCTGTATTACCACATAACTTGGGTAACGCACGCAAATATTCAATATCGGTAAGTTACATTTAAAAAAAACAATTAAATAAACACAATCAAGACCTCAATATTTAAAAAGTGACGTGAAAGTGACAGAAATTTTTTTTCATTGCAAAATAAAAATAAAAAGTAAAAAAAAACATTTAAAATGAGTGTAAATTCAGTCTGCGGTATCATCAGTCAGAATTATCAGTTTCCGGTATCATCAGTCAGAACCATCAGTTTCCTGTATCATGTTAGAATATCGTGATGCCGGAGATTGATGATAGTTCTTATGACGAATCCACACCACAGGAGACAATTGAAAATAAAAATTATAATAAAACACTATCTACAACAGTGCTACCAACATCTCCACAAAATTTAAAACAAATCCCCAAATTGTTTTTTGAGAAAATTAAGTTTGAAAATTTCAATGTTTGAAAATTTGATTTTCAAGATGGAACTACAATATTTGCTGAAATAAATGTTAAAAAATTGGGGAAATTTGCTAAATAATCCGGAACAGTTCTACCATAACATCTCCACAAAATTAAGGCAAAATATCTCGTTAAGGCTTCAAAATACAAAAATGTAACCGGGATCTCCATATGTAAGACGTCAGTGTCTACAAAAAAGTATTCTTTGCAAATTTAGTTAAATTATTCGGTTTAGCCACAAATGTGAAAAATATGAAATGCAAAATTTTGTCTTCTTTGAATTTCGTTTCTTAATTTACATGACTTTATATGGTCGGGTGTCTACGTGTTGAAATTAACCTACCTCGGAGGATTCGCTACTCAATCCTCACCACCCCTTAGATACACAGACCAAATTTGGCATATATATATATATATATATATATATATATATATATATATATATATATATATATATATACAACTAACTAAATTTTTTATTGGTTATCTAGAACTTTACAACTAGTGTAACTACTCTGATAAGACTATTTTTGTGAGACTTTTGTGAGTCTGTCTCAATTTATGTTGAACTAATCTAAATAGCAACTAGATTTAGATATTTGTAACATGTTTAGTCTATTCCACATAGAATTAGAAATTCAATTTATCAATTCCATTTAGTAAACGTAGCATATTCTAGCTAGAACTCTTAAAAAAATCCGATCAAAATGTTTCTTCCATAAGTTTCCTTGCAAAATAGTTGTTGGAGACTAAGTAAGTTTAGACCTATATAACTTATCTGCTAGACTAGTTGGAACAGTGCGTGTTACATCTAGACACATATTGATAAATTAGTTAATAAGATATGAAAACTAGTGTTATATGTAGATTTAGAAAAAAGTTATGGGTGTTCTAAGTCTAGATCGAGTGAAATAAATTGAAATGTATTTCTAGATTTAATCAAACTTATTACAATTCGTGTATTAGACTAGATACATAGACTAAATTTGGAATAGATATAGACCACTAACTAACAATTTATTATTTGTTATCTAGAACTGCAGATGTAGATTTAGAAAAAAGTTATCTAATTCCAGATCGAGGGAGCGAAATTTGAATGTATTCTAGATTTAATTAAACTTGGTCTAGGTTATCCATAACTCGTGCAGAAACTAACTTTTGCAAGATCTAGATAACAATGTATTATCGTTTATCTGGTCGTTAATTTAGAATCTATCAGTTTGTAATATTTGCAAACGCAAGACGGCAATAATATTTACGGCGAATTATTTAAAGCGAAAATGCAAATTTTTGAATTTTCATTGCGGTCAACACCGAAGGCCAATCGCTCGACATTGTTCTCACTTTTAATTTACGTAAGAATACATTTGGAATTGCCAGTGAATAGTCTAGAATCTAGAATATTACACTGGATACGATACTCGATACTCGAGTATCGTATCTAGATGAATATGAACGATTTTGACTCTAGATCAGTGATTCTCAACCACTGCGACGCGGCACTTTATGTGCCGCCAAATTCTTGATATGTGCGTCAAATTTTAGAAGTGAAAACAATAAAAAAGATTTGGTATATGCTTTGATAGAGCATGCTTGTATAGTTTTAGTACAAATCTATAGCAGCCTAGGCTGTAGCAGCCAGTCAGTTGTATTTTGTGTTTCAAAAGTTTAAAGAATTTTTTATGTCGATTGGATGCTATAACTGGCTGCTTGTATATTTCGGCCGCCGCAGCCTGGCTGCCTAGTGCGCAGTAGTTACAGATTCAGATTTTATTCCGACGGGATGTCTCAAATTCATTTAAAGTTGAGGCAAGAAATTTCAAATTGAACTCTAGATGATTGTTCAATGCTGAGACTATTTTATTGTTTGTATCGTAATGACGAATTTTGAAAAAAAAATGATAACGTATCCTTCCCATATTGTTATCATTTTTTTTATCATAAATGATAAAAAATGATAACAACATTTTAATTCCAGCACGTGTGTTCCACAACAATTTTATTATTTCGCCGTTTGATAAGGAATTTCGAGTTGTGCAATAAATTGATAAGGATAATTGTGATAAGTTCGTTTTTTTAACATATTTGTTGTTTTTTTTTTATTTGGATTAGTCGGAACGTTTTGTGGAATGTTATCAAAGAGTACGACCAAAACTCATGTACGAACTATCCCCGTTAACGGTCGATAAAATATTGAATCACTGCTTTGCATTTATCGAGAACAATGGCAACATTCTTCAAGGTTTTCGTTGCGAAATTTGTGCAAGAAATTTGTCCAAAATATTTTCAATCTTTGGTCGTCAAAGTTCTAATTGAAATTGCAAAATATTTTTATATGTAATTCTTTGTCGGCAAAAGTTTTAATTGGAAACGCATTTGTGCAACAAATTTTACAACAAAATATTTCGTTCTTCAATTTTTTTTTGTAATTCCCGACAATTTTCTGTGCGTTTTCCCAAATGATTTCAAGCGACGAAATATTTTCAATCTTTGGTCGTCAAAGTTCTAATTGCAAATGCAAAATATTCATTAAATTCGTGAAAATATTTTCAATCTTTGTCGCCGAAAGTTTTAATTGGAAACACATTTGTGCAAAAAATTTTACAACAAAATATTTCGTTCTTCAAAAATTTTTGCAATTCCCAACAATTTTCTGTGCATTTTCCCATAAAATTTCAATCGAAAAAATATTTTCAATCTTTGGTCGTCAAAGTTTTAATTGAAAATGCAAAATATTCAATAAATTCGTGAAAATTTGTTCAAATTTTGTTCTCGAAAGTTTTAATTGGAGACGCAAAATTTGTGCAACTTTCAACAAATTTTACAACAAAATATTTCGCTATTCAAAAATTTTCATAATTTTAGACAATTTCCTTGCATTTTCCCAACAATTTTTAGTGCAGTTTCCCAACAATTTTCTGTGCATTTTCTCAACAATTTTCTGTGCATTTTCCCAACAATTTCCATTTCCCAACAATTTGTTGTGCATTTTCCCAACAATTTTCTGTGCATTTTCTCAACAATTTTCTGTGCATTTTCCCAACAATTTCCATTTCCCAACAATTTGTTGTGCATTTTCCCAACAATTTTCTGTGCATTTTCCCCAACAATTTCCATTTCCAACAATTTTCTGTGCATTTTCCCAACACTTTTCTGTGCATTTTCCCAAATAATTTCCATTTCCAACAATTTCTATGCATTTTCCCAACAATTTTCTGTGCATTTTCCCAAATAATTTCCATTTCCAACAATTTTCTGTGCATTTTCCCAACAATTTTCTGTGCATTTTCCCAAATAATTTCCATTTCCAACAATTTTCTGTGCATTTTCCCAACAATTTTCTGTGCATTTTCCCAAATAATTTCCATTTCCCAACAATTTTCTGTGCATTTTCCCAAATAATTTCCATTTCCAACAATTTTCTGTGTATTTTCCCAACAATTTTCTGTGCATTTTACCAAATAATTTCCATTTACCAACAATTTTCTGTGCATTTTCCCAACAATTTTCTGTGTATTTTCCCAAATAATTTCCATTTCCAACAATTGTCTGTGCATTTTCCCAAATAATTTCCATTTCCCAACAATTTTCTGTGCATTTTCCCAAATAATTTCCATTTCCAACAATTTTCTGTGTATTTTCCCAACAATTTTCTGTGCATTTTACCAAATAATTTCCATTTACCAACAATTTTCTGTGCATTTTCCCAAATAATTTCCATTTCCCAACAATTTTCTGTGCATTTTCCCAAATAATTTCCATTTCCCAACAATTTTCTGTGCATTTTCCCAAATAATTTCCATTTCCCAACAATTTTCTGTGCATTTTCCCAAATAATTTCCATTTCCCAACAATTTTCTGTGCATTTTCCCAAATAATTTCCATTTCCCAACAATTTTCTGTGCATTTTCCCAAATAATTTCCATTTCCCAACAATTTTCTGTGCATTTTCCCAAATAATTTCCATTTCCCAACAATTTTCTGTGCATTTTCCCAAATAATTTCCATTTCCCAACAATTTTCTGTGCATTTTCCCAAATAATTTCCATTTCCCAACAATTTTCTGTGCATTTTCCCAAATAATTTCCATTTCCCAACAATTTTCTGTGCATTTTCCCAAATAATTTCCATTTACCAACAATTTTCTGTGCATTTGCCCAACAATTTCCTTTTACCAACAATTTTCTGTGTATTTTCCCAACAATTTTCTGTGCATTTTCCCAACAATTTTCTGTGCATTTTCCCAAATAATTTCCATTTCCCAACAATTTTCTGTGCATTTTCCCAAATAATTTCCATTTCCCAACAATTTTCTGTGCATTTTCCCAAATAATTTCCATTTCCAACAATTTTCTGTGTATTTTCCCAACAATTTTCTGTGCATTTTACCAAATAATTTCCATTTCCCAACAATTTTCTGTGCATTTTCCCAAATAATTTCCATTTCCCAACAATTTTCTGTGCATTTTCCCAAATAATTTCCATTTCCCAACAATTTTCTGTGCATTTTCCCAAATAATTTCCATTTCCCAACAATTTTCTGTGCATTTTCCCAAATAATTTCCATTTCCCAACAATTTTCTGTGCATTTTCCCAAATAATTTCCATTTCCCAACAATTTTCTGTGCATTTTCCCAAATAATTTCCATTTCCCAACAATTTTCTGTGCATTTTCCCAAATAATTTCCATTTCCCAACAATTTTCTGTGCATTTTCCCAAATAATTTCCATTTACCAACAATTTTCTGTGCATTTGCCCAACAATTTCCTTTTACCAACAATTTTCTGTGTATTTTCCCAACAATTTTCTGTGCATTTTCCCAACAATTTTCTGTGCATTTTCCCAAATAATTTCCATTTCCCAACAATTTTCTGTGCATTTTCCCAAATAATTTCCATTTCCCAACAATTTTCTGTGCATTTTCCCAAATAATTTCCATTTCCAACAATTTTCTGTGTATTTTCCCAACAATTTTCTGTGCATTTTACCAAATAATTTCCATTTCCCAACAATTTTCTGTGCATTTTCCCAAATAATTTCCATTTCCCAACAATTTTCTGTGCATTTTCCCAAATAATTTCCATTTCCCAACAATTTTCTGTGCATTTTCCCAAATAATTTCCATTTCCCAACAATTTTCTGTGCATTTTCCCAAATAATTTCCATTTCCCAACAATTTTCTGTGCATTTTCCCAAATAATTTCCATTTCCCAACAATTTTCTGTGCATTTTCCCAAATAATTTCCATTTCCCAACAATTTTCTGTGCATTTTCCCAAATAATTTCCATTTCCCAACAATTTTCTGTGCATTTTCCCAAATAATTTCCATTTACCAACAATTTTCTGTGCATTTGCCCAACAATTTCCTTTTACCAACAATTTTCTGTGTATTTTCCCAACAATTTTCTGTGCATTTTCCCAACAATTTTCTGTGCATTTTCCCAAATAATTTCCATTTCCCAACAATTTTCTGTGCATTTTCCCAAATAATTTCCATTTCCAACAATTTTCTGTGTATTTTCCCAACAATTTTCTGTGCATTTTACCAAATAATTTCCATTTCCCAACAATTTTCTGTGCATTTTCCCAAATAATTTCCATTTCCCAACAATTTTCTGTGCATTTTCCCAAATAATTTCCATTTCCCAACAATTTTCTGTGCATTTTCCCAAATAATTTCCATTTCCCAACAATTTTCTGTGCATTTTCCCAAATAATTTCCATTTCCCAACAATTTTCTGTGCATTTTCCCAAATAATTTCCATTTCCCAACAATTTTCTGTGCATTTGCCCAAATAATTTCCATTTCCAACAATTTTCTGTGCATTTGCCCAACAATTTCCATTTACCAACAATTTTCTGTGTATTTTCCCAACAATTTTCTGTGCATTTTCCCAACAATTTTCTGTGCATTTTCCCAACAATTTTCTGTGCATTTTCTCAATAATTTCCATTTCCCAACAATTTTCCGTGCGACAATGAAACTGTGCACGAATAATTATCTAGTTTTTGCAGTTAGTTTTAGCACAGGCTTTTCCCAACAATTTTCTGTGCATTTTCCTAACAATTTTCATTTCCCAACAATTTTCCGTGCGACAACGAAACTGTGCACGAATACATATCCAGTTTTTGTTCCTACGTTTCCTAACATCGATTATTAGCCAACCGACATTTCTCCATCCGTTTTCACTGCCACAGCCAAGGCTAACACACAAACACGCTATTTCCAACTAAAAACCAAAACAATTAAAAACTAATTTGAACCAGAAACAAATTAGAAAATACTCACACGTTATGGAATTAGTAACATAAACACACGTAATCCATATGAATAAAACTACATAAGTTCCATAGAGAAGAATAGACAAGACTGGACAAGACTAGACAAGGCTGGACACGACTGGACAAGACTGGATAAGACTGGACAAGATTGGACATGATTAGACAAGTCTAGACATGACTAGAGGAGACTAGACACGACTATACATGACTTGAAAAGACTTGAAAAGACTAGACAAGACTAGACGAGACTAGACTAGACGAGACTAGAGGAGACTAGACGAGACTAGACGAGACTAGACGAGACTAGACGAGACTAGATGAGACTAAACGAGACTAGACGAGACAAGATGAGACTAGACGAGACTAGATGAGACTAGACGAGACTAGACGAGACTAGACGAGACTAGACAAGACTATACGAGACTAGAATAGACGAGACTAGACGAGACTAGACGAGACTAGACGAGACTAGATGAGACTAAACGAGACTAGACGAGACTAGATGAGACTAGACGAGACTAGACAAGACTAGACAAGACTATACGAGACTAGACTAGACGAGACTAGACGAGACTAGACGAGACTAGACGAGACTAGACGAGACTAGACGAGACTAGATGAGACTAGACGAGACTAGACGAGACTAGATGAGACTAGACGAGATTAGACAAGACTAGACGAGACTAGACGACATTAGACGAGACTAGGCGAGACTAGACGAGACTAGGCGAGACTAGACGAGACTAGGCGAGACTAGACGAGACTAGAAAAGACTAGATGAGACTAGACGACACTAGACGAGACGAGACGAGACTAGACGAGACTCGACGAGGCTGGACGAAACTGGACGAGACTAGACGAGACTAGTCGAGACTAGACCAGACTAGACAAGACTAGACAAGGCTAGACAAGACTATAAGAAATGTTAACTATATTTAGATTAATAGAATGATTGTTTGGTATGTTGTTTCCTTTCTGGTGCATGAGGGAAAGTTTTTGCCGGGAGATGAAGAAAGTTCGTTCCGTCTCAATCTCAAGGCTAGGTCAGAAATAAAACTCATCTAGTGTTTATCGACTCGGCGCGTTTTTGCTCTTATCCGCCATTGTTGGCTTATTTCACGAGAAACTTTTCCAAATGCAAAGAAAATTTATTTGTCTACTCTGGTCTATCTAATCTTGTCTGTCTTGTCTTGTCTGTCTTATCTGTCTAGTCTTGTCTGTCTAGTCTTGTCTGTCTAGTCTTGCCTGTCTAGTCTTGTCTGTCTAGTCTAGTCTGTCTAGTCTTGTCTGTCTAGTCTTGTCTGTCTAGTCTTGTCTGTCTAGTCTTGTCTGTCTAGTCTTGTCTGTCTAGTCTTGTCTGTCTAGTCTTGTCTGTCTAGTCTTGTCTGTCTAGTCTTGTCTGTCTAGTCTTGTCTGTCTAGTCTTGTCTGTCTAGTCTTGTCTGTCTAGTCTTGTCTGTCTAGTCTTGTCTATCTAGTCTTGTCTGTTTCGTTTTGTCTGTCCAGTCCTGGGTGACTAGTCTGCGTAATCTAAATCGGCTCGGTTAATGTATTTGTTTTGTTTGCTGTTTGTGGATTTAATGGTGCGTACGTCCGTCCGGCGGTGCGGAAATGTGCGAGTCATTGAGACCGTTACGGCGAGTTTGGCCCGCGATACTGATCGTACAGTGCGCGGCGAAATTTGCAGCAACGACGAACGAACGCCCTTGTGGTACGAAACAAATTGTATTCATTTGTTTCTTTGGGTTTCTAAACGGAGGACAGACAATTTTGGACGATCAAGACTATATAGATGAATCTTTTCCTAAGGGTACGTCCCTCTAAGGGATTTTGTCATCGCACAATCCTTTTTCATCTGTTTCTGTCCTCTGTGGCTCTTCTCCAGTTGTTGATTTCCAGCATTCTTATATCTTCGTCCACATGACAATCGTCTCTCCAACACAGTCGTACGCGTCTTTCCTGTTTTCTGGTCTCTGGTTTCGCATCTAGAACCTCACTGATGTTTCTATTACTCTCTCATGTTCGCTGTGCATGTCCGGGCCATCCACGTCGTCTTTCCATCTCAGTTTGGGGAGTCCTACCGGTCATCTGCCCTCAGGTCTCGCATGTAGGACCTCCTTGATGTTTTTGTTACTCTCCCTGCGTTGTACATGTCCGGGCCATCTTATTATCATTTTATTAACTATCTTATAGATTTAGATGGAGAAGACTAGACTGACAAGATTAGACAGACAAAACTTAGATGCTTTTTAAGGCTTGTCGCATACTGGGTCCGCTCGTCTCCGCTCAGCACAGCCTTTCATCCCAGAAAAATATAGAACGCGTATATTTAAATAGAAACGCACATACTGCGTCCGCTCAGCTCATCTGGGCTCCGTTCCGCTCCTCTCCGCTCCTTATCCTCTGTTTGTGGAGAATACTCGGCCGGAGGTCGGATGTTGGCGGATGATTCACGCAGGCGCAACACTAACGTTTTCATATATGCGCTAAGGCATGTATGCAACCATGATAGCAGTACATATTCAACTCTCCCGGTGGAGATGTGGGAGGGAATTGAGTGTGTGGAAAAGTGACGTAGCTGACCGGATGGAATATGTGGGAAAATGACGAAGCTGACAATGAGAGCAGCGGACGCGATCGGATCTGATGTGAACTAAGCGGAGCGGATATAGTGTGCGACAAGCCTAAGATATAAATCGTTTAAGGATATTTAAAGCCGCACACACACACTAGCACAATTGATCGTTTTATGGATAATTGAGCGCATGCGCGTCCGCCATGTTTAAAAGGCGGTAATATGAAAGTTTCGGACAGATTTTGTAATTTTCAACGGTTATAGTGTCAGAAAGTGCCCGAAAAACATGGCGGAAATTGACGCATAGGAAAAAAAGATTTCAACCATATAGAACTTTTTACGGTTAGTTAATCGTATGCGTGTCCGCCATGTTTAAAAGGCGGGAATATGAAAGTTTCGGGTACGTTTTTACTGGTTATACGTCAAAAAAGTGCCCGAAAACATGACGGAAATTAACGCATGCGCACAAAAAAAATATGAAAAAAATCCGAAACGAATCCTAAAATACCATCGAAACGGATGCAGAGACGTAGGTCGACCGGAGAAAAGATGCTCATAATCAAGAAAACGTGAAGTTCGGTACAGGCAGTAATGCCTAACCTTTCAAGGCAGATGAAGAAAGACAATGTAAAGGGTCTATTGCACTGTGAGCTCAAACAACCCTACGCATATTCATGCCCACATCCGACCGTCCGATTTAAGTTGAAGCCCAGCTATCTGACCTGAATCGCGAGATATCGATTTCGAATTGCAACTAAGTCGCCGAGATTATTAATCTAAGGCGCTCGAAGCGGTTTGAAGTTCGAGTTTCCACTCGAGAACGCTAATCAGCGTGCGGCCACAATTGCATTATCGCCGACCTTCACCCAATCCCAAACCACTTGACGTTTATCAATTGTTTCCAAGACTTTTTTCTCACAAGGGGACCGTATGATAAGGAAATCACCGATTCGATTCATTTTTAGTACACACGTAGGTGATGACCAGTAGTATAACAGGTGCAAGTATAACAGACACAATACTCATCCGTTTCCGAGAAATTAATTATTTTTAGTTCGTTCGTCTGCATTATACGTTAACAAAAATTCAACACGCGAGTGGCGCAACGGTAACAGTCGCGCTTCAAAAGCGCGAGGTCGCCGGTTCGAACCCGCCAGCGGGCTTGCGTTTTTTCTTCAAATATTTCACATTTTTTACAAATTCATGTGTCTTGAATATTGTTTATTTTGGAATTAATTGTAATTCCAAATTGTGTTCCAAATGTAATTGTCATTATTAATGCATACGAAGCTGCCACTTAAACCTAACCTAACCTAACCTAATGCAGACGAACGCACTAAAAATAATTAATTTCTCGGAAACGGATGAGTATTGTGTCTTACTACTTGCACCTGTTATACTACTGGTCATCACCTACGCGTGTAGTAAAAATGAATCGAATCGGTGATTTCCTTCTCATACGGTCCCCTTGTCAGACAAACTTTGGCTTAGACCGATAAGATTAAATAGACAACACTAATATGTTGTACATAGTGTATATGGTCCTTTAACAATTATTACTACTTTTCCAACAATTCGACAAGGATTAAGACTAGATGAGGATTAGGCCGACAAGATTAGATAAGTATTTGACAGACAAGGATTAGACATAGAAGTATTTGGTAGATAAGACTAGGCAAGGATTAGGCAGATAAGAATAAACTAAACAAGATGAGGTATAAACCTGTTTGGTTATAGGCATTAGATAAGGCTTTGGTAAACAAGGCTAGCCAAGGATTGGGCAGACAATATTAGATAAGTATTTGGCAGAGAAGGATTAGACATAGATGTATTTGGTAGATAAGACTAGGCAAGGATTAGGCAGATAAGAATGAACTAAACAAGATTAGGTATAAACCTGTTTGGTTGTAGCCAATAGATAAGGCTTTGGTAGACAAGACTAGCCAAGGATTGGGCAGACAATATTAGATAAGTATTTGGCAGAGAAGGATTAGACATAGAAGATTAGATAAGTATTTGGTTGATAAGACTAGGCAAGGATTAGGCAGACAAGAATGAACTAAACAAGGTTGGGTATAAACCCAGCGCCGTCGTTTGGATTTTTAGGCCCTGGGCATATATATTGAGGTGGGGCCCCCAGTAAATAAAATACGGCGAGTTTGGGCGGGCGTCGCGACGGAAATGACGCAGCGCGATGCCGCTTGCAGTAAAAGATGAAACGTTCAATTCCCTGCGGGAATCGGGAATTGCACGTTTCATCTTTTACTGCAATACGGCATCGCGCTGCGTCATTTCCGTCGCGACGCCCGCCCAAACTCGCCTTATTTTATTTACTGGGGGCCCCACCTCAATATATATGCCCGGCGCGAAACCGTTCCCGCAGAGCTCAAGTTGGCGGTTCCGTGGGACTTTTCCAAAAAAACGTCGTTTTATCTTGGGCGCAATCGGGATTAAACTCCCAAACAAACTAAAAGGTTCCATGGCCGATCGAACGGCACCGGTCCGGTTCCGATCCGTCAATTGGTTCCGAAGTTCTACGTATCCCCGCAAAACGCCTCCGGTTTTTCGCACTTTTTGCGCATTTTTCTCTTCAAACTGCCGCAGATTCGCAAAAAATCATCGCAGTTTGAAAATTCTTGCCGGAATGGTTGCGCGCGAGTGTTCTGAAGAGATCGAACCCAACCGCCGACCTGGAGCCCATCAAATAAGTCCTGGGCGTCCGTGGAAGTGATTGCAAAATCGGCAAAAAAAATAATTTTGCTCTTGCACCAGGTGAACGGGACGTCGCAGGACGGCGAGCGAGGGCTCTAAAAATGTGGCGCCGCGGCGGCTAGAGGATTCGGGACTAGAAGACTAGACAGAAAGTAAATTGAGATCCGACCAAAAATGCGCCTCAAAAGTAAAATATCGTAATTTTAGTTTTCGGTCTGGTGCGTCCGAACCTGGGGGAGTTGAGTCGCGAAAATGGCACCGCTCGACGAGGATCTCGGTTCTACACCGGAAAAATGTACATTCCCGTTTTGCACCGCCGCCGTCGCTTCCGTCGAGCCGTTTCCGCAAAAACCGCGATTTTAGGGTGGGTTTTGGATCCCCGGTGGGGCGCGGCAGCACGGAAGACGAAACTTGGGGATGCGCAACGTGCGGACGGACATTCACAGTTAAGTCATCGAAGACGCGCGGTTAAAATACGCAAGATCTGCGGCATAAAAATGTCATATTTGAGCCCATTTTTAAAACCCACGTGGTGCGGTCCCCCATGTGCAATTCGCGAAACGCCACACGTCAGTCGTCTCAGAATCGATCTGCAGCCACTGTGGGGGCCGCCTATTTTATTATATTCGCCCGATTGATCGACGCTAGCGACGCTACTGTATAAACCTGTTTGTTTTATTCGTCTTTAGCCTCAAGTGTTTTGGTGTAGAGTGTGTGTGTGGAAAAGTTTGGGACAATTAACATTCATGGAATAATTCCTGATGGATTTGTTTGGCATGTCGCCGGTCGATTGGTAATCGATGCAACGAGTCCTTGTCAATCGAACGCGAAACGTGTGTTGTGTAAACACGTTATTGGATTTGTTTGTTTGGTCGTGGTTTCGGTAATGCGATAGCTGGCATCTCAAGTTTTGGAATTTCTTACAAAATATTTCAGCGGAAATTGCTGGAATTTGGATGATTTTTGCGGAAATTGCACATAAAGCTTGAAAAATCTTTCCTCAGCAAGTTGTCTAGTCGTATTCATTGTCACTGATTGCATTAGTCCAATCTAATTCCAATTGTACGACGTCTCAATCTTGCCGTCAAGATCGTCGTCTTTTGATCTTGCTTCCACAATTCTTGGAAAACTCGAAATATTTGGGAGAAAATTGCAGGTCAACCTTCAAAAATCTTTAATCTACAAGATTATTTAATTATCTCGTTCAAGATTACCAAGACAATGAAGGACAATGTGGCGAGGACCTTTGTTTTAACTCCGGATTCCGACCGTGTCTTGTCTTAATTAACCCGGCGACAGACGGTCCTCGCCACATTGTCCTTTATTGGATCGAGAGTTCGCGCTACTCTCGATCCAATAAAGGACAATGTGGCGGGGACCGTTGTTTCAACCCCGGATTCAGACCGTGTCTTGTCTGTCGCCGGGTTAATTATCGCCCAGATTATCTAATTATCTGTCAACAAATCTAGACAACATACGCGCGGCAGCGCAAACTCTCGATCCAATAAAGGACAATGTGGCGAGGACCGTTGGTTTAACTCCGGATTCAGACCGTGTCTTGTCTTAATTAACCCGGCGACAGACGGTCCTCGCCACATTGTCCTTTATTGGATCGAGAGTTCACGCTACTCTCGATCCAATAAAGGACAATGTGGCGAGGACCGTTGTTTCAACCCCGGATTCAGACCGTGTCTTGTCTGTCGCCGGGTTAATTATCGCCCAGATTATCTAATTATCTGTCAACAAATCAAGACAACATACGCGCGGCACCGCAAACTCTCGATCCAATAAAGGACAATGTGGCGAGGACCGTTGGTTTAACCCCGGTTAGATTAGGTTGCCCGCCGCGAAGCGGACAGATAAATCAAGGCAACATACGCGCGGGAGCGCAAACTCTCGATTTAATAAAGGACAATGTGGCGAGGACCGTTGTTTCCACCCCGGATTCAGACCGTGTCTTGTCTGTCGCCGGGTTAATTATCGCCCAGATTATCTAATTATCTGTTGACAAATCAAGACAACATACGCGCGGCAGCGCAAACTCTCGATCCAATAAAGGACAATGTGGCGAGGTCCGTTGGTTTAACCCCGGTTAGATTAGGTTGCCCGCCGCGAAGCGGACAGATAAATCAAGAAACTTACGCGCGGCAGCGCAAACTCTCGATCCAATAAAGGACAATGTGGCGAGGACCGTTGTTTCAACCCCAGATTCAGACCGTGTCTTGTCTGTCGCGGGGTTAATTATCGCCCAGATTATCTAATTATCTGTTAACAAATCAAGACAACATACGCGCGGCAGCGCAAACTCTCGATCCAATAAAGGACAATGTGGCGAGGTCCGTTGGTTTAACCCCGGTTAGATTATGTTGCCCGCCGCGAAGCGGACAGATAAATCAATACAACATACGCGCGGCAGCGCAAACTCTCGATCCAATAAAGGACAATGTGGCGAGGACCTTTGGTTTAACTCCGGATTCCGACCGTGTCTTGTCTTAATTAACCCGGCGACAGACGGTCCTCGCCACATTGTCCTTTATTGGATCGAGAGTTCGCGCTACTCTCGATCCAATAAAGGACAATGTGGCGAGGACCGTTGTTTCAACCCCGGATTCAGACCGTGTCTTGTCTGTCGCCGGGTTAATTATCGCCCAGATTATCTAATTATCTGTCAACAAATCAAGACAACATACGCGCGGCAGCGCAAACTCTCGACCCAATAAAGGACAATGTGGCGAGGACCGTTGGTTTAACCCCGGTTAGATTATGTTGCCCGCCGCGAAGCGGACAGATAAATCAATACAACATACGCGCGGCAGCAAAAACTCTCGATCCAATAAATGACAATGTGGCGAGGACCGTTGTTTCAACCCCGGATTCAGACCGTGTCTTGTCTGTCGCCGGGTTAATTATCGCCCAGATTATCTAATTATCTGTCAACAAATCAAGACAACATACGCGCGGCACCGCAAACTCTCGATCCAATAAAGGACAATGTGGCGAGGACCGTTGGTTTAACCCCGGATTCAGACCGTGTCTTGTCTGTCGCCGGGTTAATTATCGCCCAGATTATCTAATTATCTGTCAACAAATCAAGACAACATACGCGCGGCACCGCAAACTCTCGATCCAATAAAGGACAATGTGGCGAGGACCGTTGGTTTAACCCCGGATTCAGACCGTGTTATAATGTGTGTAATTATCGCCCAGATTATCTAATTATCTGTCAACAAATTAAGACAACATACGCGCGGCAGCGCAAACTTTCGATCCAATAAAGGACAATGTGGCGAGGTCCGTTGGTTTAACCCCGATTAGATTAGGTTGCCCGCCGCGAAGCGGACAGATAAATCAAGAAACATACACGCAGCAGCGCGAACTCTCGATCCAATAAAGGACAATGTGGCGAGGACCGTTGGTTTAACCCCGGATTATTTACCGTGTCTTGTCTGTCGCCGGGTTAAAGTAATTACACAGAACGCAAAGTAGACTAATCTAGTCACAATTACTTAGTGTCTGAAGCGTTTTCTTTCAAATTTTTTGAAAAATCACAGAAAATCCTTAAAAAAAGTCTCCAAAAACCAAACCAAAATCACATGAAACGAACATAATTTTTTTGAAAAATCGCAGAAAATCCTTCAAAAAAGTCTTCGCTTCAATTCACTTGAAACCAAGCGACGCAATCGCAATCACCGGACACACATGCAAATCACCAGCCGGAATATGTATGAGACATCTCTCGCGGTCATTGAATAATCAACTAGCCATTCTTATAAATTATTAATCGTTTCTATTAGCAGTCTTCCACGTAACGATTAATTCAGCCGCTTTAGTCTCGAGTATTTTCGCAAGAATTGCAAACGCGCTTGCAAAAACAACCAACTGAAACGCTTTGTGTTCGCTGTCGCGTCGTCCAGCAACAAATCTCTGAACTTTTTTATCTGTCTAGACTCTCTCTTTTTCGCCTTGTCGTCTCTGTTTACACACACTGTAGAGGTCTTATTTGTCTTAACTGTCTAGACTTGTCTGTCTAGTCTTGTCTGTCTAATCTTATCTGTCTAGTCTTGTGTGTCTAGTCTTGTCAGTCTATACATAATATGTGGGTAGTGGGTAGTTTATAAACGACATGTAAATTACAGTCTCGCTAGGGACAATGTGACAAGGACTGTTCGTTTAACCCCGGTAGATTAGGTTGCCCGCCGCTAAGCGAGCAGATAAATCAAGGCAACATACGCGCGGCAGTGCTAACTCTCGATCCAATAAAGGACAATGTGGCAAGGACTGTTTGTTTAACCCCGGTTAGATTAGGTTGCCCGCCGCGAAGCGGGCAGATAAATCAAGACGACATACGCGCAGCAGCGCAAACTCTCGATCCAATAAATGACAATTTGGCGAGGACTGTTGGGTTAACCACGGATTATTTACCGTGTCTTGTCTGTCTAGTGTTGTCTTCTAGTCTTGTCTGTTTAGTCTAGTCTGTCTAGTCTTTTAGTCTGATAGAGACACGGTCTGTCTAGTCTTATCTGTCTAATCTTGTCTGTCGAGTCTTGTGTATCTATACATAATATGTGGGTAGCAAGTAGTTTATAAACGACGTGTAAATTACAGTCTCCCGGCTCGCCAGAGACAATGTGGCAAGGACTGTTCGTTTAACCCCGGTCAGATTAGGTGGCCCGCCGCGAGGCGGGCAGATAAATGAAGACAACATACGCGCGGCAGCGCGAACTCTCGATCCAATAAAGGATAATGTGGCGAGGACCGTTGGTTTAACCTCGGATTATTTACCGTGTCTTGTCTGCTTAGTCTTGTCTGTCTAGTCTTGCCTGTCTATTCTTGTCTGTCTATTCTTGTAGAAGTGTTTGGTATCCAAAACAGATCGCATTTGCAAGATTCTCAAATCGTTTCGAATTTCGTCGGTCATTTCGGCCATACCACTTGGCGCCATTGCTTTTTGCCCTCTCGATCTTGCGCTTCTACCGCATTTTATATTCGGATTCGCTATAAGTGGGAGGAACAGCTTGAGTAGGCAAAGATAGTATGTTCTAAATCCACCGCCGCCACAACGAGAGAGTGTGAGGTTTATGTAACCCCACTCTAAAGAGAGTGCGAGGTCTATGTAACCCCACGCTAAAGAGCGTGTGAGGTCTATATAACCCCACGCTAAAGAGGGTGTGAAGTATATGTAAACCCACGCTAAAAGTGAGTGTGGGGCTACATAGACCTCACACTCTCGTTAGCGTGGGGCTACATAAACCTAAAACTCTCTCGTTGTGGCCGCGGTGGATTTAGAACATACTATCTTTTCCTACTAGCTTGCAAGCCGTTGAAATCCGGGGTGATCACCGACTTCTTCAGAATGACTTCCACATATTTTTCCTCCTGCCCTTTTTCATCTTCTTCTTGTATGCTGATAAAAGGATGTGTGAAGATTTCTGTTTCGCTTTCTCCTCTACATGGTACTCTGTTAACAATCGTCTAACCAAAGAATTGCTCGATTTGTTGCCTTCTTTGAGAGATACGACAGTGTCTGGTTCATTGTCGGCGTTTCCTTCCTTGTCTATTGAAAAGCCCAAAGAAGCTTCTGTCGACCTATTTGCTTAACGCGTGTAAATTCTGACATATGAACTAGCCTTGTCTGTCTAGTCTGGTCTGTCCAGTCTTGTCTGTCTAGTCTTGTCTGTCTAGTCTTGTCTGTCTAGCCTTGTCTGTCTAGTCTTGTCTGTCTAGTCTTGTCTGTCTAGTCTTGTCTGTCTAGTCTTGTCTGTCTAGTCTTGTCTGTCTAGTCTTGTCTGTCTAGTCTTGTCTGTCTAGTCTTGTCTGTCTAGTCTTGTCTGTCTAGTCTTGTCTGTCTAGTCTTGTCTGTCTAGTCTTGTCTGTCTAGTCTTGTCTGTCTAGTCTTGTCTGTCTAGTCTTGTCTGTCTAGTCTTGTCTGTCTAGTCTTGTCTGTCTAGTCTTGTCTGTCTAGTCTTGTCTGTCTAGTCTTGTCTGTCTAGTCTTGTCTGTCTAGTCTTGTCTGTCTAGTCTTGTCTGTCTAGTCTTGTCTGTCTAGTCTTGTCTGTCTAGTCTTGTCTGTCTAGTCTTGTCTGTCTAGTCTTGTCTGTCTAGTCTTGTCTGTCTAGTCTTGTCTGTCTAGTCTTGTCTGTCTAGTCTTGTCTGTCTAGTCTTGTCTGTCTAGTCTTGTCTGTCTAGTCTTGTCTGTCTAGTCTTGTCTGTCTAGTCTTGTCTGTCTAGTCTTGTCTGTCTAGTCTTGTCTGTCTAGTCTTGTCTGTCTAGTCTTGTCTGTCTAGTCTTGTCTGTCTAGTCTTGTCTGTCTAGTCTTGTCTGTCTAGTCTTGTCTGTCTAGTCTTGTCTGTCTAGTCTTGTCTGTCTAGTCTTGTCTGTCTAGTCTTGTCTGTCTAGTCTTGTCTGTCTAGTCTTGTCTGTCTAGTCTTGTCTGTCTAGTTTTGTCTGTCTAGTCTTGTCTGTCTAGTCTTGTCTGTCTAGTCTTGTCTGTCTAGTCTTGTCTGTTTAGTCTTGTCTGTCTAGTCTTGTCTGTCTAGTCTTGTCTGTCTAGTCTTGTCTGTCTAGTCTTGTCTGTCTAGTCTTGTCTGTCTAGTCTTGTCTGTCCAGTCTTGTCTGTCCAGTCTTGTCTGTCTAGTCTTGTCTGTTTAGTCTTATATGTATTAATCTGTTTTCAAACTAATTTGAAATGGAATCATTTGTAACGTGACACGAGTTACGCCTCGATTATTAATTGCGCAACGGATTGTGAAGTGAGTCACGAACGCGTGAAAGAAATGTTTGTTTTTCGTTCCGTTGCGAAGTTATCTGGGAACGTGGGATAGGATATCGGGGCGCAAAGGAAGTCGCGATTTCAAGTTTCGCGATAAATCAACGCGAACAATTTATCGCGGTCGAACGGCGGTTCTAACTTTAGCGGCCGGGATTGTCGATTGTTTGCAGTAATTGCGAAATTTGAAATGTCTGTATCCTTTGTGTTTAATAAATATTTGAATTTCTTGTTCCAATTTACGGTAAACTTCCGAGCAAGGCGGCTCTGGCGTCACCAAGCGATACTGACGCGGCGACATAGTGATAGTATTATGCATTATCGAAACGTATGAGGCGCCATTCGAGCGCAGGGACACTCACCATTGCGGCTGGGCGCGTCAGTGTCGCTGTGCTCGAATGGCGGCTCATACGTTTCCATAGTGCATATGTCGCCGCGTCAGTATCGCTGCGTTAGTGACGCCAGAGCCGCGTTGCTCGGAAGTCTACCATTAGAATGATATAAAGTTTCTTGTCTCAGTTTTGTAAGATCTAGTCTTAAATTTCAGACATATAGTCTGTATTTTGACATATATAGTCTGAATCTTGACATATATAGTCTGTATCTTGACATATATAGTCTGAATCTTGACATATATAGTCTGAATTTGGACGTATATAGTCTGAATCTTGACATATAGTCTCAATCTTGTGATATATAGTCTGAATCTTGACATATATAGTCTGAATATTGACATATATAGTTTGAATCTTGACATATATAGTCTGAATCTTGACATATATAATCTGAATCTGGACATATATAGTCAGAATCTTGACATATAGTCTCAATCTTGAGATATATAGTCAGAATCTTGACATATATAATCTGAATCTGGACATATATAGTCAGAATCTTGACATATAGTCTCAATCTTGAGATATATAGTCAGAATCTTGACATATATAGTCTGAATCTTAACATATATAGTCTGAATATTGATACATATAGTCTGAATCTTGACATATAGTATGAATCTTGACATATATAGTCTAAATCTTGACATATATAGTCTAAATATTGACATATATAGTCTAAATCTTGATATATATATAGTCTAAATATTGACATATATAGTCTGAATCTTGACATATATAGTTTGAATCTTCACATATATAGTCTGAATCTTGACATATAGTCTGAATCTTGATGTATATAGTTGATGTATAGTACTTCTATAGTACTTGATGTATAGTATAAATCTTGACATATATAGTCTGAACCTTGACATTTATAGTCTAAATCTTGATATATATAGTCTGAATCTTGACATATATGGTCTGAATTTTCACATATAGTCTGAATATTGATATATAGTCTGAATCTCGACGTATATAGTCTAAATATTGACATATATAGTCTGAATCTTGACATATAGTCTGAATCTTGAGATATATAGTCTGAATCTTGACATATATAGTCTGAATCTTGACATATATAGTCTCAATCTTGACATATATAGTCTGAATCTTGACATATATAGTCTGAATCTTGACATATATAGTCTGAATCTGGACATATATAGTCTGAATCTTGATATATAGTCTCAATCTTGAGATATATAGTCAGAATCTTGACATATATAGTCTGAATCTTGACATATATAGTCTAAATCGTGACATATATAGTGTGAATCTTGTCATATATAGTCTGAATATTGACACATGTAGTCTGAATCTTGACATATAGTCTGAATCTTGGCATATATAGTCTGAATCTTGACATATATAGCCTGAATCTTAACATATATAGTCTAAATCTTGACATATATAGTCTAAATATTGACATATATAGTCTTAAGCTTGACATATATAGTCTGAATCTTGACATATATAGTCTGAATCTTCACATATATAGTCTGAGTCTTAACATATAGTCTGAATCTTGACATACATAGTCTGAATCTTGACATATATAGTCTAAATCTTGACATATATAGTCTGAATCTTGATATATATATATAGTCTGAATCTTCACATATATAGTCTGAATCTTGACATATATAGTCTAAATCTTGACATATATAGTCTGAATCTTGATATATATAGTCTGAATCTTCACATATATAGTCGGAATCTCGACGTATATAGTCTAAATCTTGACATATATAGTCTGAATCCTGACATATATAGTCTAAATCTTGACATATATAGTCTGAATCTTGATATATATATAGTCTGAATCTTCACATATATAGTCTGAATATTGACATATATAGTCTAAATCTTGACATATATAGTCTGAATCTTGATATATATATAGTCTGAATCTTCACATATATAGTCTGAATCTCGACGTATATAGTCTGAATCTTGACATATATAGTCTAAATATTGACATATATAGTCTTAAGCTTGACATATATAGTCTGAATCTTGACATATATAGTCTGAATCTTGATATATATATATATATATATATATATAGTCAGAATCTTCACATATATAGTCTGAATCTTGACATATATAGTCTAAATCTTGACATATATAGTCTGAATCTTGATATATATATATAGTCTGAATCTTCACATATATAGTCTGAATCTTGACATATATAGTCTAAATCTTGACATATATAGTCTGAATCTTGATATACATATAGTCTGAATTTTCACATATATAGTCTGAATCTCGACGTATATAGTCTAAATCTTGACATATATAGTCTGAATCTTGACATATATAGTCTAAATCTTGACATATATAGTCTGAATCTTGACATATAGTCTGAATCTTGACGTATATAGTCTAAATCTTGACATATATAGTCTGAATCTTCACATATATAGTCTGAATCTTGACATATATAGCCTGAATCTTGACATATATAGTCTGAATTTTGACATATATAGTCTGAATCTTCACATATATAGTCTGAATCTTGACATATATAGTCTGAAACACGATATATAGTCTGAATCTGAATCAGTGAGACTTTGCAACTCATTGCTTCAAGTTTACATTATTTAGACTAGTCCGACAAGACTATACAGACAAAAACTTGTTGTTGTTTTCGTATGTTCCGGTTGACTTAATTCCATGTTCTGCGGTTTGTATTAACCAGGATATGATAGAGCTAATTGTAATTACATTAATTAACAAGACATTCAATAGTTTCAAGGCCACTCGGTCATCGCTGGTTGCGATTGCGTAACAAACATAGATTCAATCCGAATCCAATAATTTTATTTTATTCGTCTTGTCTAGTCTTGTCTGCCTAGACTTGTGTGTCTCTTCTTGTCTGTCTAGTCTTGTCTGTCGCGTCTGTCTAGTGGCGTCTGTCTAGTCGCGTTTGTCTAGTCGCGTTTAGTTGCGTCTGTCTAGTCGCGTCTAGTTGCGTCTGTCTAGTCGCGTCTAGTTGCGTCCGTCTGGTCGCGTCCGTCTGGTCGCGTCCGTCTGGTCGCGTCCGTCTAGTCGCGTCCGTCTAGTCTCGTCCATCTAGTCGCGTCCGTCTAGTCGCGTCCGTCTGGTCGCGTCCGTCTAGTCGCGTCCGTCTAGTCGCGTCCGTCTAGTCGCGTCTGTCTAGTCGCGTCCGTCTAGTCGCGTCCGTCTAGTCGCGTCCGTCTAGTCGCGTCCGTCTAGTCGCGTCCGTCTAGTCGCGTCCGTCTAGTCGCGTCCGTCTAGTCGCGTCCGTCTAGTCGCGTCCGTCTAGTCGCGTCCGTCTAGTCGCGTCCGTCTAGTCGCGTCCGTCTAGTCGCGTCCGTCTAGTCGCGTCTGTCTAGTCTTGTCTATCTAGTCTTGTCCAACTAGTCTTGTCCATCTAATCCTGTCCATCTAGTCTTGTCCATCTAGTCCTGTCCATCTAGTCGAGTCCATCTAGTCCTGTCCATCTAGTCGAGTCCATCTAATCTAGTCTATCTAGTTTTAGTTCAAAATGATTAACATCAGCATAAAATGTTATTCAACACCAGAACAGAACAAACTTCAGGAAATGTATTTACTCACTAATTAATTGGATAATTATCGGCAATTAACGATTTTCTTCAATAAAGTATTATTATTTTATTAACTATTAACTAATTAGCACATCATTAGTCGCGTAATCTTCCCTAACGTGTATTTATCTACTCACACAAAATGAACACATTAAGAAATACATTATTGTGTGTAAAGGATGTCATTATAATAATCGTATGTAAAAGTATCGAAATCGTGCGTAAAAGTCCAATGTAAATCAAATGGAGTTGCATTATTAAACGATTTCTATTTGTTGTTACTTTTATAAATACATATTAATAAATACATTATTGTATGTGAAGGATGCCATTATTATAATCTTGTGTAAAAGTAACGAAATCGTGCGTAAAAGTCCAATGTAAATCAAATGGAGTTTCATTATTAAACGATTTCTATTTGTTGTTACTTTAATATATACATATTAATAAATGCATTATTGTATGCGAAGGATACCATTATTATAATCGTGTGTCAACGTAACGAAATCGTGCGTAAAAGGTCAATGTAAATCAAATGGTGTTTCATTATTAAACGATTTCTATTTGTTGTTATTTTAATATATACACATTAATAAATACATTATTGTATGTGAAGGATGCCATTATTATAATCGTGTGTAAACGTAACGAAATCGTGCCTAAAAGTTCAATGTAAGTAAAATGGAGTTTCATTATTAAACGATTTCTGTTTGTTGTTACTATGGCAACAACTCGCGTCACTAAACAAATAACATGGACGCAGTGAAAATAAATTTTCTGACGTATATTATTAGTAGTTTCAAGTATCGAAATCGTGCGTTAAAATCCAATGTAAATCAAATGGAGTTTCATTATTAAACGATTTCTGTTTGTTGTTGAAAATACATTTTCTGACGTATTGTAGTTTCAAGTATCGAAATCGTGCGTTAAAGTCCGATTAAAATCAAATGGAGTTTCATTATTAAACGATTTCTGTTTTTAGTTAATATAGCAAAAGCTCGCGTCACTAAACAAAAGCATGGACGTAGTGGAAATAAATTTGCTGGCGTATAATAATAGTATTTTCAAGTATCGAAATCGTGCGTAAAAGTTCAATGTAAATCAAATGAAGTTTCATTATTAAACGATTTCTGTTTGTTACTATGGCAACAACTCGCGTCACTAAACAAAAAGCATAGACGTAGTGAAAATAAATTTTTTGACGTATATTAATTGTAGTTTCAAGTATCGAAATCGTGCGTTAAAATCCAATGTAAATCAAATGGAGTTTCATTATTAAACGATTTCTGTTTGTTGAAAATAAATTTTCTGACGTATTGTAGTTTGAAGTATCGAAATCGTGCGTAAAAGACCGATGTAAATCAAATGGAGTTTCATTATTAAACGATTCTGTTTGTAGTTAATATGGCAAAAGTTCGCGTCACTAAACAAAAAGCATAGACGTAGTGAAAATAAATTTTCTGACGTATATTAATAGTAGTATCAAGTATCGCAATCGTGTGTAAAATTCAAATGGAAATCAAATGGAGTTTCATTATTAAACGATTCTGTTTGTTGTTACATATTACAACTGTTTGTTATTACTAATAGTTTCAAGTATCGAAATCGTGCGCGAAAGTCCAATGAAAATCAAAGTTTCATTATTAAACGATTTCTTTTTCGACTTGTTTCTACTACCTGGTAATTCATTTGAACAACAGGCCTTTCAATCAATTGTTAATTTGCTCACTTGGCTGTTTATTCATTTGTCTAAAACTGTCCCCCTGACATCTAGCTTAGTCTAATAATGTCCTCCTGACATCTAACTTAGTCTAATACTGTCCCCCTGACATCTAGCTTAGTCTAATAATATCCTCCTGACATCTAACTTAGTCTAATACTGTCCCCCTGACATCTAGCTTAGTCTAATAATGTCCTCCTGACATCTAACTTAGTCTAATACTGTCCCCCTGACATCTAGCTTAGTCTAATAATGTCCTCCTGACATCTAACTTAGTCTAATACTGTCCCCCTGACATCTAGCTTAGTCTAATAATGTCCACCTGACATCTAACTTAGTCTAATACTGTCCCCCTGACATCTAGATTAGTCTAATAATGTCCTCCTGACATCTAACTTAGTCTAATACTGTCCCCCTGACATCTAGCTTAGTCTAATAATGTCGTCCTGACATCTAACTTAGTCTAATACTGTCCCCCTGACATCTAGCTTAGTCTAATAATGTCTTCCTGACATCTAACTTAGTCTAATACTGTCCCCCTGACATCTAGATTAGTCTAATAATGTCCTCCTGACATCTAACTTAGTCTAATACTGTCCCCCTAACATCTAGCTTAGTCTAATAATGTCCTCCTGACATCTAACTTAGTCTAATACTGTCCCCCTGACATCTAGCTTAGTCTAATAATGTCCTTATGACATCTAACTTAGTCTAATAGTGTCCCCCTGGACATTTAACTTAGTCTAATACTGTCTTCCTCGGTAGTGTAGTTGAACATACCCGTCGGGTAATGTGGCAAACCCGGGTTCGTTTTCTGGCCGGGGAGGCGACAACTAGGGCGGTTTTCACAAACTCAGCCCTGGCTGCCCACCCTAAACGAATTCAGATAATGCTATACCGGGGTGGTAAGCCAAAGTGGCATGGGGAGCTTCCCCCAAACATTTTCATCGGTAGTTTCAAGTATCGAAATCGTGCGTAAAAGTTCGATGTAAATCAGATGGAGTTTCATTATTAAACTGGTAATTCATTTACTACCTGGTAATTAATTTGAACAACAGACCTTTCAATCATTTGTACATTTGCTCACTTGGCTGTTTCTTCATTTGCTCATTTAGTAATTGACGCGTTTCATCAATTGGACAATTAGTTATTTGTTCAACTACCCATTTAGTAATTGAATCATTGATCAATTGGTCATTTGCCTATTTTGCTCATTTAGTAATTGATTCATTTGAACAACAGGTCTTTCATTCATTTTGTGCATTTGCTTTCTTAGCTGTTTCTTCATTTGATCATTTAGTAATTGACTCGTTTCATCAATTAATCATTTAGTTAATCGTTCATTTAGTAATTGACTCATTTAATCAATTGGTCATTTGCTTAAATGTACGTTTGCCCATTTAGCAATTGATTCAAATGATCAATAGCTTTTTCCTGATTTTTCGATCAGGAAATCGATCAGTCGATCTTGATTTAGCCATTTCTGCTTCTTCTTCTTGATTTAGGACTTTGTCCTGTATTGTACTGCTGATCAGTCGATCCTGATTTAGCCATTTCTGCTTCTTCTTCTTGATTTAGGACTTTGTGCTGTATTGTACTGCTGTATACCCCTCCTGGGGTAGTTCCCGGGACCCGGGCCCGATTTCTGGTCGGGGAGGCTACAACTAGGGCGGTTTGCACAAACCCAGCCCGGGCGCCCACCCTAAATGAATTCAAATCATGTTATATCGGGGTGGTAAATCGAAGCGGCATGGGGAGCTTCCCCCAAACATTTTCAAAAAGCTGAGTCTAATACCAATTGTCGTCAATTTTAATTTCTAGAACTCGCGGATGCGCAGGCAAGATAAAATACAACGAGGAATTAAGATCCGGACGACCAGGACTCCTGCCATCTCTTGGGCGGGCGGCCTGGGGGTCTTCTGCTTTGTGGTGCTTCGTCTTTTGCCCACTTGGCAATTCTATCTTGGTTCATGTAGACTGAAGGGACCCTTTCAGTGATTTAGCCAATTGACCACTTTCATTAAACTAATCATCCAGTTATTAATATTCTAACTACCTAGTTATCTAGCCGCATAGTTAGTTATTGTTATCTAACGATTGTTTACTGATTCTGTTGCAGAAGCCAAGGAGATCCTGCACGGAGTCTCGGGCGAATTCAAATCGGGCGAGCTGACTGTGATCATGGGTCCATCGGGCGCAGGCAAAAGCACCTTACTCAACGGACTGGCTGGCTACATGTAAGTAATCCCAACAAACACTCGATCTAATCCGACGTCCGCGAGATTAAACTAAATAAGATTAGACAACGACAAAGAAGGATAGACTAGTCTATAAATAGACAAGACTAAAGGGGCCTACAGACGATCAGCATGGTTGGTCAAATGCAGCTTTGAAGTGTTTGTTGAATGTGTGCAGGCAGGTTGGATGGTTGAGGCTTGGTCAAACCTGCCTACAGACCCACCATTCTGATCGTCTGTAGGCCCCTTAAACAAGCCAATACTTGCCGCAGCGACCCCGTGGAGTGATCACGCGGCGTTCACGTGATAGTTCGTAGTGACGTTGTAAAAAGCCTGATTTACACACTGCTTTGCCAAATTTTACTTAAAAAAAATTGATATCAATTGAGTCTTGAAAAAGACTGATTTATGGATAAAATGTCATCACTGATTTTAACCAAGGCAGAAACACTGAAAACTCGAGAGCACGTGACGCATAACCAGACTGGTCGACTCGGTTTCAAGTTTTGGCTGCGTGATCCACGCTGCAAAGGCGTATGCACTGACCATAGTTGACATTTTTTTTGTGCGCATGCGTCAATTTCCGTCATGTTATACGTCAAAATTGCCCGAATTTTTGACCTTTCAAACTTGACAGATGCGCATGCGCTTAACTAACCGTCAAAAGGTCTATAGGGAATCATCCAGCGAAAATCACGTGAAGATCACGCAAGTTTATTACTCCATCGGGTGGCTGCGGCAAGTAGGAGAACACTGACTGGAAGACTGGAACACTGACTGGACAAGATTAATGAAGTCTGGACAACACTGGACAAGACTGGACAACACCAGACAAGAACAGACAAGACCAGACGAGAACAGACAAGACCAGGGAAACGAAAGGAAGATCAGACATAACTAGACAAGACCCGACACGATCAGACAAGGCCGGACAAGACTAGACAAGAACAGACAAGACGAGGCAAGTCCAGACAAGATCAGACAAGGCTGGACAAGACTAGATAAGACTAGACAAGTCTAGACCATGACCTAATTCTCCTCTAATCGTCTTAACAAGTCGTTTATGTTCTTTGAAATCGATTCAAGGTTTCGCTTTTGGTTAATTCGAATTCAAATTGATTCAAATCCCGGTCGGACGTGACTTGGAAACCGAGCCGACTAATTCCTGAAGTCTGCAAATTTGTCACGTTCTGAATCAGCACGTCAATAATCGAATACATCACCACGTCTACTAGTCTTGTCTAGTCTAGTCAGTCTAATCTAGTCTTGTGTAATCTTGTCTAGATTTGTCTAGCTTAGTCTAATACTGTCCTCCTGACATCTAGCTTAGTCTAATACTGTTCTCCTGACATCTAGGTTAGACTAATACTATCTTCCTGACATCTAGCTTAGTCTAATACTGTCCTCCTGACATCTAGCTTAGTCTAATATTGTCCTCCTGACATCTAGACTAGTCTAATACTGTCCTCCTGGCATCTAGGTTAGTCTAATACTGTCCTCCTGACATCTAGCTTAGTCTAATACTTTTCTCCTGACATCTAGGTTAGTCTAATATTGTCCTCCTAACATCTAGACTAGTCTAATACTGTCCTCCTGACATCTAGGTTAGTCTAATACTGCCCCCCTGACATTTAGCTTAGTCTAATACTGTCTTCCTGACATCTAGCTTAGTCTAATACTGTCTTCCTGGCATCTAGCTTAGTCTAATACTGTCTTCCTGACATCTAGGTTAGTCTAATACTGTCTTCCTGACATCTAGCTTAGTCTAATACTGTCCTCCTGACATCTAGCTTAGTCTAATATTGTCCTCCTGACATCTAGACTAGTCTAATACTGTCCTCCTGACATCTAGGTTAGTCTAATACTGTCCTCCTGACATCTAGCTTAGTCTAATACTGTTCTCCTGACATCTAGGTTAGTCTAATACTGTCCTCCTGACATCTAGCTTAGTCTAATACTGTTCTCCTGACATCTAGGTTAGACTAATACTGTCTTCCTGACATCTAGCTTAGTCTAATACTGTCCTCCTGACCTCTAGCTTAGTCTAATATTGTCCTCCTGACGTCTAGACTAGTCTAATATTGTCCTCCCGACATCTAGGTTAGTCTAATACTGTCCTCCTGACATCTAGCTTAGTCTAATACTTTTCTCCTGACATCTAGGTTAGTCTAATACTGTCTTCCTGACATCTAGCTTAGTCTAATACTGTCCTCCTGACATCTAGCTTAGTCTAATATTGTCCTCCTGACATCTAGCTTAGTCTAATACTGTTCTCCTGACATCTAGGTTAGTATAATACTGTCCTCCTGACATCTAGCTTAGTCTAATACTGTTCTCCTGACATCTAGGTTAGTCTAATACTGTCTTCCTGACATCTAGACTAGTCTAATACTGTCCTCCTGACATCTAGGTTAGTCTAATACTATCCTCCTGACATCTAGCTTAGTCTAATCTTGTCGTCCTGACATCTAGACTAGTCTAATACTGTTCTCCTGACATCTAGGTTAGTCTAATACTGTCCTCCTGACATCTAGCTTAGTCTAATACTGTTCTCCTGACATATGGGTTAGTCTAATACTATCTTCCTGACATCTAGCTTAGTCTAATACTGTCCTCCTGACATCTAGCTTAGTCTAATATTGTCCTCCTGACATCTAGACTAGTCTAATACTGTCCTCCTGACATCTAGGTTAGTCTAATACTGTCCTCCTGACATCTAGCTTAGTCTAATACTGTTCTCCTGACATCTAGGTTAGTCTAATACTGTCCTCCTGACATCTAGCTTAGTCTAATACTGTTCTCCTGACATCTAGGTTAGTCTAAAACTGTCTTCCTGACATCTAGCTTAGTCTAATACTGTCCTCCTGACATCTAGCTTTGTCTAATATTGTCCTCCTGACATCTAGACTAGTCTAATACTGTCCTCCTGACATCTAGACTAGTCTAATACTGTCCTCCTGACATCTAGTTTAGTCTAATATTGTCCTCCTGACATCTAGACTAGTCTAATACTGTCCTCCTGACATCTAGGTTAGTCTAATATTGTCCTCCTGACATCTAGCTTAGTCTAATACTGTCCTCCTGACATCTAGGTTAGTCTAATACTGCCCCCTGACATCTAGCTTAGTCTAATACTGTTCTCCTGACATTTAGCTTAGTCTAATACTGTCTTCCTGACATCTAGCTTAGTCTAATACTGTCTTCCTGACATCTAGCTTAGTCTAATACTGTCTTCCTGACATCTAGCTTAGTCTAATACTGTCCTCCTGACAACTAGTTTAGTCTAATACTGTCCTTCTGACATCTAGCTTAGTCTAATACTGTTCTCCTGACATCTAGCTTAGTCTAATACTGTCTTCTTGACATCTAGCTTAGTCTAATACTGTCCTCCTGACAACTAGTTTAGTCTAATACTGTCCTCCTGACATCTAGCTTAGTCTATTACTGTCCTCCTAACATTTAGCTTAGTCTAATACTGTCCTCCTCGGTAGTGTAGTTGTAGATACCCGTCGGGTAATGTGGGAGACCCGGGTTCGTTTTCTGGTCGGTGAGGCGACGACTAGAGTAGGGAAAGATAGTATGTTCTAAACCTGTCTCTCCGCCTCCCGCCTCCGGCCAAACAATTGAAAGCTGTTTAAAGCTGATTGAAAGCTGTTTAAAGCTGTTTGGTCGGAGGCGGGCAGGCGGGGTGGCGGGTTTAGAACATACTATCTTTCGCTACTAACTAGGGCGGTTTTCACAAACCCAGCCCGGGCCGCCCGCCCTAAACGAATTCAAATCATGTTATACCGGGGTGGTAAATCGAAGTGGCATGGGGAGCTTCCCCCAAACATTTTCAAAAAGCTTAGTCTAATAACAATTGTCGTCACGTTTACTTCCAGAACTCGCGGATGCGACGGCAAGATAAAATACAACGAGGAATTACGAGACGGCAGTCCCAGATTCAAGAAACTTGTCGCCTACATCCCGCAAAACGAGGAGTTACGACTCTCCCTCACCGTGATAGAGAACATGATGCTGGCCGCCGATCTTAAACTAGGATACTCCGTTAGCGCCGACTACAAACTACAACAGGTTAGTTTCGTCTAATACCTAGTCTAAACACCTAGTCTAATACCTAGTCTAATACCCAGTCTAATTGTCTAATACCTATAATACATCGACTAGACAAGACTAGATAAATAAGTTTGAGATTTTCTAATTAATGAACGCTTTGTTGTTTAGGTGGAGGAGTTGTTGGAGATCCTGGGTTTGCACCGGTGCAAGCCGACGCTGACGTCGCAGCTGTCGGGGGGGCAGCGGAAGCGGCTGGCGATCGCCCTCGAGCTGCTGAGCAATCCGCCGATCCTGTTCCTCGACGAGCCCACAACGTGAGTACGCAATTACGGTTCACCTTCGCGCGTAATTCACAGCCGATAACTCAAGAACTTGGACAGCGAGGACGCGTGTGCGCGGACCATAACATTCGATTTATCGCTGTTTACCGCGCGCTCTTCCCGTTCATTTATCAACGTCGATTCATTAATTGCTGGTTATTACTTATATTGTTTATTACACTCGAGAATTTAGTTAGATTGCAATATTTATATTTTAATTTGTTCTTTTGTTTAAAAATGACGGTGGTTTTAAAGTGGGCAAGACCGAGTGGACTAGTTCACGCGCTATTTGCGATTTAGTGAAACGAACGTTAATCTTGATCGAGACATTTCAAACTTTCAACTAGTCACAATTTCTAAACTAAATCAGCCAGACTAGTCCAATTAGTCTTAATTTGTTCCTGTATCATCTAGCTTTAAACAACGTTCAACTAGTCCGGATTAAGTCTACCAGTCCGTACACAATCAACGAATTAATGAAAGTACTCCCAAAATCTTGATTAACACTACCTTGAATCTTAAGCGTTTTATAACTAAAGAACTAGACTGGCTAGATTAGTCCAATTGCTCTTAGTTTTTAGCTGCATTATCTAGCTTCGAAACAAAGAAAACTAATCTGGACTAGGTATTCTAGTCCGTTTATAACCGCCGAATTAACGTATGCACTCCGCAAACTTTGGCTCAAATAGTTTTAATGAGTTGTAACTTGAGAACTAGACTAGCTATAATATCCTAATTGGTGTTAGTTTGTAATTGGTGTTAGAATTAATCCAAGGAAAACTAATCTCGTCTAGGTTTTACACTTTACATGTAATCGGGGAATTAGTGCGAGGAAATTCGATCAAATTGCCAAGACAAATTACTGACTACAGCTCGAATCTTGATCCATTTCACATCAAACGCCGTGATTGATAAGTGATAACTTGAGAACTGCATTAGCTAGAGTAGTCCAGCTGGTGGAAGTTGCTTCCTGTGTTATCTAGCTTCAAGACCATGATAACTAATGTAAGCTAAGTCGACTAGTCCGACTACAATCGTCAAATTACTAAAACCACTTCGCAAAGTATAATCCAGTTTAATCTTTCCATCCGGCAGGGCCGAGCTCGGCTGTGCAGGCCGGGATATTGTAATTTCCACGTCGTTTATAAACTACCCGCCAGCAAATTCCTCGTCTGAAGTTTGAAAAATGGTTTAGTCCGTCTAGTCTTGTCTAGTCTAGTCTAGTCTAGTCTAGTCTAGTCTGGTCTGGTCTAGTCTAGTCTAGTCTAGTCTAGTCTAGTCTAGTCTAGTCTAGTCTAGTCTTGTCTTGTCTTGTCTTGTCTAGTCTAGTCTAGTCTAGTCTAGTCTAGTCTAGTCTAGTCTAGTCTAGTCTAGTCTAGTCTTGTCTAGTCTTGTCTAGTCTAGTCTAGTCTAGTCTAGTCTAGTCTAGTCTAGTCTAGTCTAGTCTAGTCCAGTCTAGTCTAGTCTAGTCTAGTCTAGTCTTTTCTGTCTAGTCTAGTCTGTCTAGTCTTGTCTGTCTAGTCTTGTCTGTCTAGTCTTGTCTGTCTAGTCTTGTCTGTCTAGTCTAGTCTGTCTAGTCTTGTCTGTCTAGTCTGTCTAGTCTTGTCTGTCTAGTCTTGTCTGTCTAGTCTAGTCTGTCTAGTCTTGTCTGTCTAGTCTTGTCTGTCTAGTCTTGTCTGTCTAGTCTTGTCTGTCTAGTCTTGTCTGTCTAGTCTTGTCTGTCTAGTCTTGTCTGTCTAGACTTTTCTGTCTAGTCTTGTCTGTCTAGTCTGTCTAGTCTTGTCTGTCCAGTCTTGTCCGTCTAGTCTTGTCTGTCTAGTCTTGTCTGTCTAGTCTTGTCTGTCTAGTCTTGTCTGTCTAGTCTTGTCTGTCTAGTCTTGTCTGTCAAGTCTTGTCTGTCTAGTCTTGTCTGTCTAGTCTTGTCTGTCTAGTCTTGTCTGTCTAGTCTTGTCTGTCTAGTCCGTCTAGTCTGTCTAGTCTGTCTAGTCTTGTCTGTCTAGTCTTGTCTGTCTAGTCTTGTCTGTCTAGTCTTGTCTGTCTAGTCTTGTCTGTCTAGTCTTGTCTGTCTAGTCTTGTCTGTCTAGTCTTGTCTGTCTAGTCTTGTCTGTCTAGTCTTGTCTGTCTAGTCTTGTCTGTCTAGTCTTGTCTGTCTAGTCTTGTCTGTCAAGTCTTGTCTGTCTAGTCTTGTCTGTCTAGTCTTGTCTGTCT
>OX155908.1:5985077-6202562 GCA_944588485.1 Phosphuga atrata
TTCGTTCAATTTTCCAAATGTGTCAGCAAGGTATGCAAGTGTAGATAGCCAAGTCATATTATTGTCTGATAATTCAAATTTATGACCAATAAAATACGTCAACAATTCCCTTCGCAAATCAAATCTTCGCACAAGCATTTTACCACGCGATAACCATCTAACTTCCGTATGAAGACCATATTCCATATTGTACGAAGACCATAGAATCCAACACCATTCTTATTTTTTAATGAAAGAAAATTTGTCGTGTGGAACCCCCATTTTTTTCGCGGAACCCCAGAGTTCAACGGAACACACTTTGGGAACCACTGGTCTAGACTAACCCATCCGCGACAAACAGACAAACGTCTTCAGACTGTCTCAAATAATAACAGAACGTCACACAAGCTAAATATAATTCCTTTGCCCTAGTCTAGACCAGCGGTGCCCAAACCATGGGTCGCGACCCCCAGAGGGGTCGAGACTAATTTGGGGATTTGTTTCAAATTTTGTGGAGATGTTGGAAGAACTGTACAGGAATATTATATACGTTTTCCGATTAACTATGGGGCGCTGAATTCGATTGGTGAAGACTAGAAGCCTCTGTGGTGAGCCGTTCAAAAGTTATGATAGCGTCAAATCAGTCAAAAATGCGAGTTTATTTGTAACTTTAGAGCGAAATAAACTGGAAACCCGTTTTCAGCACTTCGATTTCCTTCGGGTAACAAAAAAAAAATCACGAAAAAATTTCCAAAAAATTTTTCAACAAAAATTTTCCATCATTTCGTTCGAAAAATATGTGCTTTTTCGGTTTTTTTCGATTTTTTCGAGGACGGTAAAGCGAAGCGAAATCATTTTCGGCACACGGAAACTACACGACAAGACGAACAAATTGATGTGTAAATTGTCGGGAAAGATTCAATAATTCGTCGCGAAATTTCAAACTAAAATTTACCCGATTCTCCATTTGCTAAGTAAATGTCTCGAAAACGGTTGCAGATAATCAAAAACGGAGTGCGGCATCGTTTTCAGAAGGTCATTTTCCTGTTGATACACTAAGATTGTCCGCAGGAAATTCACGACTTTCCGAGATCTTTACTCGAGCGCCGAAATTTCTTAAAAATTTCTTCAATTTTTGCAGGCGATAGTGAACGGGAAGAGCCAGCGAAATATACTTTGCATATCTGTAATCGGCAGCAAAAATGCTTTCAGAAACGTTTTTAAATTTTGCTGTGACTCAAAAAATAACGATTTTGACAAATTCGATTTTCTCGCATTTCCTCGTTTCCGCGGTCTAGACTCCCCGTGTCGATAGTATTTCTTAACTGAAAGCCTCCTAGGGAATATTATATACGGTTTCCGACTATTTTTGGGACACTGAATCGATTGGTGAAGACTAGAAGTCTCTGTAGTGAGCCGTTCAAAGGTTATGACAGCGTCAAATCAGTCGGAAATGCGAGACGGTGTACAGCGAAAAAATATATAAAACTTGTTTATTTGTAAATTTAGAGCGAAATAAACTGGAAAACCGTTTTCAGCACTTCGATTTCCTTCGGGCAACCAAAAAAAAATCACGAAAAATTTTTACAAAAAAATTTTCAACAAAAATTTCCATCATTTCGTTCGAAAAATATGCGCTTTTTCGGTTTTTTTCGATTTTTGCGAGAACGGTAAAGCGTAGCGAAATCATTTTCGGCACACAGAAACTACACGATAAGACGAATAAATCGATGTGTAAATTGTCCAGAAAGATTCAATAATTCGTCGAGATATTTAAAACTGCAATTTACCCGATTCTCGATTTGCTAAATAGATGTCTCGGAAACGGTTGCAGATATTCAAAAACGGATTGCGGCATTGTTTTTAGAAGGTCATTTTCCTATTACTACCCTAACATTGTCCGCAGAAAATTCACGACTTTCCGAGATCTTTACTCGAGCGCCGAAATTTCTTAAAAATTTCTTCAATTTTTGCAGGCGATAGTGAACGAGAAGAGCTAGCGAAATATAATTTGCATATCTATAATCAGCAGCAAAAATGCTTTCAGAAACATTTTTTAATTTTGCTGTGACTCAAAAAGTAACGATTTTGAAAATATCGATTTTCTCGCATTTCGTCGTTTCCGCGGTCTAGACTCCCCGTGTCGATGGTATTTCTTAACTGAAAGCCTCCTAGGAAATATTATATACGCTTTCCGACTAATTTTGGGACGCTGAATCGATTAGTGAAGACTAGAACTCTCTGTAGTGAGCCGTTCAAAAGTTATGACAGCGTCAAATCAGTCGGAAATGTGAGATGGTGTTCAGCGAAAAATATATAAAACTTTTTTTGTAACTTTTGAGCGAAATAAACTGGAAAACCGTTTTCAGCACTTCGATTTCCTTTGGGGAACCAAAAAAAAACACGAAAAAATTTTCCTTTCAAAAAAATTTTCAAAAAGGCTTGAAATCTATGAGGGATACTACAAATTTTTTTGGGCTCAGCAATCTATGGTGGATTATTGATTCCAAGACCTGCTCTGCGCAGGAGGAACCTTTTGGGAACTCTCCTTGGTACTCCTCAAGTTGTTTATCAAGGGTCTCCTCTATTCTATTCAGGAGTATCTTTGAGAGGATTTTATAGGAGACTGGAAGTGAGGAGACGCCTCTATCGTTATTGACGTCCTTTTAGCCCCCTTTCTTATGGATGGGGTGAAACAACGCTGTTTTTTATTCTTCTGGTATCTTCTGTCTCCCATATTGTCTGAAATATTTGGTGTAAATCGTCCAGGCTTTCCGGTTAGGTTAGGTTTTTTTAGTCTTCGCCACTAGCCTTGTTGTTTTTCAGACTTCGTTAGGCATTCTTGATATCTTCCATCGCTAGTGGTAAGTCCTCTCCTTGGTCCTCCAGTGGCCGCAGAGGTTCTAGTTTGGAGGTCGGTGGTGGGCAGTTTAATAGGTTATCAAAATACCTTGTAAGTATCTCGCTGTTTTCTTGGTATTCTTTGAGTTTGTTCTTAAAGGTGTGATAAAAATCTCTGGAGTTGTTTCTGGTGTAATTAGTTTCGAGGTCTTCCAACTTTGCCTTCTCAAATGGTGACCGTTTTGACCATCGAAATACAATGGAAGTTTCCTTCCTTTGGCGCCTGAATTGTTCCTAGTGTACCATCTTCCTGGAACATTTTTATATTCTCCATATCTCAGATCTTTCTTCAAGTGCTTCCTCGGACGCTTTGTTCCACCACATTGCTCATTTCCTTTTTGCCAGCCCTAGTGTCTTCTTCACGGCACCATTAATCCTCGTGCTGATGTCTTGCCAGCTCTTAGTACTGACGGTGTGAATTTCTTCTCTAAAGTTCTTAATGATATCTTATGTGATGTTCATTTGATTAATGTTGTATCTGGTAATTCTGGGTGGGCGGTTCTTTTGGTTGGATGGGAGAAAGCGGATTTTAACATTGGAGAGGTAGTGGTCCGAATCGAATTCACTTTGACGTTCATCACCTCTATGGTGCTTGTTCTGGTTATCGTTATTTTGTCCACTTGGAATTCTCCTAGGGTGGGATTTGGAGATATACAGGTTTTTGCTTTTCTCGGCAGTTTCCGGAAGTATGTTGACATTAGTCTCAACTGGAATGATTTGCAGAGTTCAAGGAGTCTTTCCCTGTTTTTGTTAGTCCTCTTATGTGATGAGTAGTCTCGTATTGTGGTTCTGTATTTTCTCTCTGTCCATACCTGTGCGTTGAATTCTCCCAGAAAGATTTTTATGTGATTTGCTGGTATCCTGGCGATTTCAGTTTCAATTCAACATCATTCAAAATCATTTTTGGCACAAGGAAACTACACGACAAGACGAACAAATCGATGAACAATCGACTAGAAGTCTCTGTGGTGAGCCGTTCAAAAGCTATGACAGCGTCAAATCAGTCGGAAATGCGAGACGGTGTACAGCGAAAAAATATATAAAACTTGTTTATTTGTAACTTTAGAGCGAAATAAACTGGAAAACCGTTTTCTGCACTTCGATTCCCTTCGGGTAGCCAAAAAAAATCACGAAAAAATTTTCCAAAACATTTTTCAACAAAAATTTTCCTTCAATTTTTCATCACAAACTAAATCTAATTCCTGTGACTTAGTATACGATTTGTGATAAACAGTCGTGCTTGGACTGTCCGAGCTAACGACTAAATCTCGCTTGGACCAATCCGTCACCGATTTGGAGCGACAAAAAAACTTTCGTTTTTTCCCCTTGACCATTCGTTGGAAATAATTACGAATTTCCTTTGGAACGAACGCCAACCAACACAAATAAATGACCAAAAAAGAAACAAAACTCGGCTTATAAAACAATCTTTACGCAACTCCTCCGTGTTAATTTCAATATTTCGATTCCGGAACTTTCTAATTCCGTTTCACAACTTACAACTTGTTACATGTCTGGTTTGTCTTGTCCCTCTAGTCTTGTCTGTCTAGTCTTGTTTGTCTAGTCTTGTCTGTCTAGTCTTGTCTGTCTAGTCTTGTCTGTCTAGTCTTCTCTGTCTAGTCTTGTCTGTCTAGTCTTGTCTGTCTAGTCTTGTCTGTCTAGTCTTCTCTGTCTAGTCTTGTCTGTCTAGTCTTGTCTGTCTAGTCTTGTCTGTCTAGTCTTGTCTGTCTAGTCTTGTCTGTCTAGTCTTGTCTGTCTAGTCTTGTCTGTCTAGTCTTGTCTGTCTAGTCTTGTCTGTCTAGTCTTGTCTGTCTAGTCTTGTCTGTCTAGTCTTGTCTGTCTAGTCTTGTCTGTCTAGTCTTCTCTGTCTAGTCTTGTCTGTCTAGTCTTGTCTGTCTAGTCTTGTCTGTCTAGTCTTGTCTGTCTAGTCTTGTCTGTCTACTCTTGTCTGTCTAGTCTTGTCTGTCTAGTCTTGTCTGTCTAGTCTTGTCTGTCTAGTCTTGTCTGTCTAGTCTTGTCTGTCTTGTCTTGTCTGTCTAGTCTTGTCTGTCTAGTCTTGTCTGTCTAGTCTTGTCTGTCTAGTCTTGTCTGTCTAGTCTTGTCTGTCTAGTCTTGTCTGTCTAGTCTTGTCTGTCTAGTCTTGTCTGTCTAGTCTTGTCTGTCTAGTCTTGTCTGTCTAGTCTTGTCTGTCTAGTCTTGTCTGTCTAGTCTTGTCTGTCTAGTCTTGTCTGTCTAGTCTTGTCTGTCTAGTCTTGTCTGTCTAGTCTTGTCTGTCTAGTCTTGTCTGTCTAGTCTTGTCTGTCTAGTCTTGTATGTCTAGTCTTGTATGTCTAGTCTTGTCTGTCTAGTCTTGTCTGTCTAGTCTTGTCTGTCTAGTCTTGTCTGTCTAGTCTTGTCTGTCTAGTCTTTTCTGTCTAGTCTTGTCTGTCTAGTCTTGTCTGTCTAGTCTTGTCTGTCTAGTCTTGTCTGTCTAGTCTTGTCTGTCTAGTCTTGTCTGTCTAGTCTTTTCTGTCTAGTCTTGTCTGTCTAGTCTTGTCTGTCTAGTCTTGTCTGTCTAGTCTTGTTTGTCTAGTTTTATCTATTTTGTTTTATATGTTTCATGTATTCCTCTATAGTCCATATGAAATGAATGAAAATTAATGGAGTTATGGAGTTAAATTCTCGTGTTGTTCATTGAGTAAAACTGTGTAGAATGGGGTGAACCCTTGAGAGTCGACGGGGGGTAAATTCGATTTCGGTTTCCGTGGAAAAACGCTCGGACCCTCGTCAGGGTGTCGAGGGTTGTTTTTATTGCGGCGCCCCCCGGCCGTCCCTCGGCCGCCTTTCCTTTCTCTCCGACAATTGGATGCGTCCTTCTATTGAAAATTCTCGAGAAAGACGAAACGCTGCTGCCCTTTGTCCGCGCTGAATGGGGGTGCTTGACGCCTTTGTGTCTGCCCAATCTCGGGCCCGGCGTCCACCAGATTTCCGAAAACTTTTCGACAACTTCTGCAGTTTTAAATGCTTGAATATTTCTGTTTAATTTGCTTATCGCTAATTCATGCCAATTTTTGCTTAATTTGTTACGCACAAAGATTATGGTACAAATTTGTTATGGACTCATAGAATGTCTATATAAGTCACATAAATATAATTTCAAGTTATTTTCAAAATTAGAAGACAGACAAGACTAGACAGACAAGACTAGACAGACAAGACTAGACAGACAAGACTAGACAGACAAGACTAGACAGACAAGACTAGACAGACAAGACTAGACAGACAAGACTAGACAGACAAGACTAGATAGACAAGACTAGACAGACAAGACTAGACAGACAAGACTAGACAGACAAGACTAGACAGACAAGACTAGACAGACAAGACTAGACAGACAAGACTAGACAGACAAGACTAGACAGACAAGACTAGACAGACAAGACTAGACAGACAAGACTAGACAGACAAGACTAGACAGACAAGACTAGACAGACAAGACTAGACAGACAAGACTAGACAGACAAGACTAGACAGACAAGACTAGACAGACAAGACTAGACAGACAAGACTAGACAGACAAGACTAGACAGACAAGACTAGACAGACAAGACTAGACAGACAAGACTAGACAGACAAGACTAGACAGACAAGACTAGACAGACAAGACTAGACAGACAAGACTAGACAGACAAGACTAGACAGACAAGACTAGACAGACAAGACTAGACAGACAAGACTAGACAGACAAGACTAGACAGACAAGACTAGACAGACAAGACTAGACAGACAAGACTAGACAGACAAGACTAGACAGACAAGACTAGACAGACAAGACTAGACAGACAAGACTAGACAGACAAGACTAGACAGACAAGACTAGACAGACAAGACTAGACAGACAAGACTAGACAGACAAGACTAGACAGACAAGACTAGACAGACAAGACTAGACAGACAAGACTAGACAGACAAGACTAGACAGACAAGACTAGACAGACAAGACTAGACAGACAAGACTAGACAGACAAGACTAGACAGACAAGACTAGACAGACAAGACTAGACAGACAAGACTAGACAGACAAGACTAGACAGACAAGACTAGACAGACAAGACTAGACAGACAAGACTAGACAGACAAGACTAGACAGACAAGACTAGACAGACAAGACTAGACAGACAAGACTAGACAGACAAGACTAGACAGACAAGACTAGACAGACAAGACTAGACAGACAAGACTAGACAGACAAGACTAGACAGACAAGACTAGACAGACAAGACTAGACAGACAAGACTAGACAGACAAGACTAGACAGACAAGACTAGACAGACAAGACTAGACAGACAAGACTAGACAGACAAGACTAGACAGACAAGACTAGACAGACAAGACTGGACAGACAAGACTAGACAGACAAGACTAGACAGACAAGACTAGACAGACAAGACTAGACAGACAAGACTAGACAGACAAGACTAGACAGACAAGACTAGACAGACAAGACTAGACAGACAAGACTAGACAGACTAGACTAGACAGACAAGACTAGACAGACAAGACTAGACAGACAAGACTAGACAGACAAGACTAGACAGACAAGACTAGACAGACAAGACTAGACAGACAAGACTAGACAGACAAGACTAGACAGACAAGACTAGACAGACAAGACTAGACAGACAAGACTAGACAGACAAGACCCATACCAGAGGGCGCCGACATGTTCTGAATATGCAGGAGAATATGCACGCGTGGAGGCTCCTTTTTAGGCTTGTCACACACTGGATCCGCTCCGCTCAGCTCACATCAGATCCGATCGGGTCCGCTCCTATCAGCTCCGTCGTTTTTCCACATATATTGCATCCGCTCAGCTACGTCACTTTTCCACACACTCAATCCGCTCTCACCTCTCCATCGGGGTAGTTAAATAGGTGCTGCTCTCCTGGTTGCATAAATGCCTTAGCGCATATACGAAAACGTTAGTGTTGCGCTTGCGTGAACCATCCGCCAGCATCCGACTTCCGGCCTAGTATTCTTCACAAACATGGGTTAAGGAGCTGAGCGGAACGGAGCCAAGCTGAGCTGAGCGGACGCAGTATGTGCGTTTCTATTTAAATACACGGGTTTTATATTTTTCTGGACTAAAAAAGTGTGGGACAAGCCTAATGTCCGCTCCAGACTCTCGCGAGGTTGATCGAGGAACGAGAGTGTGGTCAGGTTACTCGCCTCGCCTTATGCTTCATCGCCTCGCCTTGGCTAACTTAGCTTCATGAAGCGGTTTTTCGTACCCGAGTCAAAGGGACACGAGGCGCGAGTACGAGGAAGGGAGAGTATCAGTGATTACTCGTCTTTGACTTTAATTTAGTCAACTGTATGCAGGTGGGTCAGTTCACAACCGTTTCTTGAACGATTAAAAAGTAAAAATATTTTTATTCAATTATTAGGTTTTATCTAATATTAATTTAAATAATATCAAAAGCGATTGGTCCCAAGAACTCCAGTTACAATTCCTTGAGGCTTTTCAAACGGAACCAGTTATTTGGGATCAGTTATTGGTATAACATAATAATAATTAAAAGCAGAAATAGCTGCAGCAGCAGCTGCTACTTGTTCGGTGTCGGCACTAAAGTCCTCGCGAAGGAAGGCGAGAGTGTGGAGGTCTACTCCGTGTAGTTCCTCGCCTAGAACAACTTCGGCGAGGCTCCTCGCCGAAGTTACTCTGCGAGAGTCTGGAGCGGGCATTAGTTTCGGTGGTGAAGGAATTTTTGTAAAATGTTCCTTGTACCCTGAGATATTTTGGTTTTTATTTGAGATTTTTTCTGGGGATGTATGTTGAGGGTTGTCTTTGTTTTATTATTGCTAGTTTGCGCAGGTAGGGATATTTTTGCGCGGTTTATTGCAAATATTTTTTTTTCTTTCTTGCAAAAGCCGTTTCAACGTGTGGTGAAATTTTCAAAGTTTTAGCTTGAGCAAATTTGAGAAAATTTTGGAAATCGTTAAAAAATTGTGCGCAATTTTATCAACGTGTGGTGAAATTTTCAAAGTTCTAGCTTGAACTTTGCAATTTTGAGAAAATTTTTGGAAATCGTTAAAAAATTGGGCGCAATTTTATCTTTGGATTTTGATTTGTGACAGGCGCACAGACAGTCAGATTTTGATGAAACTCATCAGGATTCTTGCTAAAGGTTCTCTAAATAGATGATGCAATTTTCAAAATTCTAGCTTTCAATTTGCACATTGGAGAAAATTTTTAAAATTGTTACAAAATTGAGCGCATTTTTAACTTTGAATTTTAATTTGTGACAGACGCATAGATCGTCAGATTTTGATGAAACTAATCAGGATTCCTGCTAAAGGTCCTCTAAATAGATTCTGCAATTTTCAAAATTCTAGCTTTCAATTTGCACATTGGAGAAAATTTTTAAAATTGTTACAAAATTGAGCGCATTTTCAACTTTGAATTTTAATTTGTGACAGGCGCATAGACAGTCAGATTTTGATGAAACTCATCAGGATTCTTGCTAAAGGTCCTCTAAATAGATGATGCAATTTTCAAAATACTAGCTTTCAATTTGCAAATTGGAGAAAATTGTTACAAAATTGAGCGCATTTTTAACTTTGAATTTTAATTTATGACAGACGCATAGACAGTCAGATTTTGATGAAACTCATGAGGATTCTTGCTAAAGGTCCTATAAATAGATGCTGCAATTTTCAAAACTTTAGCTTAAAATTTGCAAATTGCAGAAAATTTTGAAAATTGTTACAAAATTTGAGCGCATTTTTAACTTTGAATTTTAATTTGTGACAGACGCATAGACAGTCAGATTTAGATGAAACTCATCAGGATTCTTGCTAAAGGTCCTCTAAATAGTTGCTGCAATTTTCAAAATTCTAGCTTGCAATTTTCTAATTGGAGAAAATTTAGAAGATTGTTGAACGCATTTTTACTTTGAATTTTAATTTGTGACAAACGCATAGACAGTCAGATTTGGTTGAAACTCATCAGGATTCTTGCTAAAGGTCCTTTAAATAGATATTGCAATTTTCAAAATTCTAGCTTTGAATTTGCAAATTGGAGAAAATTGTTGCAAAATTGAGCGACATTTTAACTTTGAATTTTAATTTGTGACAGACGCATAGACTGTCAGATTTTGATGAAAGTCATCAGGATTCTTGCTAAAGGGCCTCTAAATAGATGATGCAATTTTCAAAATTCTAGCTTTCAATTTGCAAATTAGAGAAAATTGTTACAAAATTGAGCGTATTCTTAACTTTGAATTTTAATTTGTGACAGACGCATAGAAAGTCAGATTTTGATGAAACTCATCAGGATTCTTGCTATAGATCCTCTAAATAGTTGCTGCAATTTTCAAAATTCTAGCTTGCAATTTTCTAATTGTAGAATTTTTTTTAAATTGTTACAAAATTTGAGCGCATTTTTAACTTTGAATTTTAATTTGTAACAGACACATAGACAGTCAGATTTTGATGAAACTCATCAGGATTCTTGCTATAGATCCTCTAAATAGTTGCTGCAATTTTCAAAATTCTAGCTTGCAATTTTCAAATTGTAGAATTTTTTTTAAATTGTTACAAAATTTGAGCGCATTTTTAACTTTGAATTTTAATTTGTAACAGACGCATAGACAGTCAGATTTTGATGAAACTCATCACGATTCTTGCTAAAGGTCCTCTAAATAGTTGCTGCAATTTTCAAAATTCTAGCTTGCAATTTTCTAATTGGAGAAAATTTAGAAGATTGTTGAACGCATTTTTACTTTGAATTTTAATTTGTGACAAACGCATAGACAGTCAGATTTTGTTGAACCTCATCAGGATTCTTGCTAAAGGCCCTCTAAATAGATGATGCATATTTCAAAATTCTAGCTTTCAATTTGTAAATTGGAAAAAAATTTGGAAATTGTTAAAAAAATTGTGCGCAATTTTATCTTTAGATTTTGAATTGTGACAGACGTACAGACAAATAGATTTTGATGAAACTCATCAGGATTCTTGCTAAAGGTCCTCCAAATAGATAATGCAATTTTCAAAATTCTAGCTTTCAATTTGTAAATTGGAATTTTTTTTTAAATTGTTACAAAATTAAGCGCTTTTGATGATTAGATTTTGAATTGTGATAGGCGCACAGACAGTCAGATTTTGATGAAACTTATCAGAATTCTTGCTAAAGGTCCTCTAAATAGATGATGCAATTTTCAAAATTCTAGCTTGCAATTTCCAAATTGGAGAAAATTGTTACAAAATTGATCGCAATTTTAACTTTGAATTTTAATTTGTGACAGATGCATAGACAGTCAGATTTTGATGAAACTCATCAGAATTCTTGCTAAAGCTCCTCTAAATAGATGATGAAATTTTCAAAATTCTATTTAACAATTTGCAAATTTGAGAAAATTTTCAAAATTGTTACAAAATTGAGCGCATTTTTAACTTTGAATTTTAATTTGTGAGAGGCATAGACAGTCAGATTTTGATGAAACTTATCAGGATACTTGCTAAAGGTCCTCTAAATAGATGATGCAATTTTCAAAATTCTAGCTTTCAATTTGTAAATTGGAAAAAAGATTTAAATTGTTACAAAATTGAGCGCTTTTTAGATTTTGAATTGTGACAGGCGCACAGACAGTCAGATTTTGATGAAACTCATCAGGATTCTTGCTAAAGGTCCTCTAAATAGATGATGCAATTTTCAAAATTCTAGCTTTCAATTTGTAAATTGGATTTTTTTTTTTAAATTGTTACAAAATTGAGCGCTTTTTATCTTTAGATTTTGAATTGTGACAAACGCACAGACAGTCAGATTTTGATGAAACTCGTCAGGATTCTTACTAAATGTCCTCTAAATAGATGATGCAATTTTCAAACTTCTAGCTTTCAATTTGCAAATTGGAGAAAATTGTTACAAATTTGAGCGCATTTTTAACTTTGAATTTTAATTTGTGACATACGCATAGACAGTCAGATTTTGATGAAACTCATCAGGATTCTTGCTAAAGGGCCTCTAAATAGATGATGCAATTTTCAAAATTCTAGCTTGCAATTTTCAAATTGGAGAAAATTTTGAAAATTGTTTCAAGCTTTAATGATTTTTTTAAATAGCTTCTGATTTCTTTTGTTGCAGAGTTCACATCCATGCCGGATATCATTGGATACAGCAATAACCACCACATAAACAAGGTAAAGGCTAGAGTTTATAAAATTTCCTACGAAAAATTCGGGAAATTTGCGCAAATTCGGGAAACTTGCCCAAAATCATTTTTTTTTTTGTGAAAATCTATGAAATATTAATTCGAATTCCCAAGCACGTTTTTGGAAAAAATTCAAACCAAATTGAAGACTTGATCAACTTTTATTGTCTATAGAACTAGCTTGTTGTTATCCAATGATCTATATCAAAAGAACGGTACTTACGTATTAACGCCACCACCGCTATACATTGGATCGAGAGTTCGTGCTTACCGTCAAGACAACATACGCTGTCTTGACTTATCTGTCTGCTTCACGGCGGGCAACCTAATCTAACCGGGGTTAAGAAATAAAGTATTTTGAGTTTTCAAAATGTTTTAATTTTAAATAAAATGTTTTATATTACGATTTATCATAAACATTTTAGGTGTAGATTGGCGGCATTTAAAAATGTAGCGGTGGTGGCGTTAATACGTAAGTACCCAAAGAACTTATCTATATGTTACGGTAAAAGTACAAAACCGGCAAATGTAAACATTTACCGGTATATGTATACATCTACCAATTTGATAGGTAAATGTGAGTTTAAATCTGAGATCAGCTTTATATATCTACTTTTACCGGAAAATGTGTACCTTTTGTGTGTTACAATATCACGTGTGGCTTGTCGGACAGCCCCTGCGCTGTGTATGTTATTACGTTAACATACACAGCGCTATACAAAAAAACCTCTATACAATTTTCAATAACATTAGACATATGTGTACACATTTGCCGAAAATAATTGGTAAATGTAAGTTTAAACTTACAATTTACCAACTAAGAAGGTATATGTGTACATATACCGGTAAATGTGTACATTTAACAAGCTACGTATTTTTACCGTAACATATATATTGCAGGAAATATTAATATCTATATGTCTAACGAAATAAAACTAGATAGATTAGACTACTATTATCTGTCTAAATAGATGAAACTAGTCAAACTAAATTCGTTTTATCCGTCTACTGCAGTGGTCCCCAACCCTATGTGCTCTTCAGTGCTAAAAGGTTGGGGATCCCTGGTCTACTGAGATAAAACTAAACAAAAAATATACTAGACTTATCTACCTAAATAGATAAAACCAGACTAGTGTCTGTCTTTGTCTTTGAGAACTTTGTCTGTCTAGTAAGATAAAACTAAACAAACTTAAAACAAACGGAACACAGCCCGAATATATAAATATATTCAGCCTTTCCGGAGCTCTATAAAAATTATTATAGAGCTCCGGAAAGACTGAATATATTTATATATTCAGGCTGAGTTCCGTTTGTTTTAAGTTTGTATGATTATCTATAACGTGGTATGGTTTTACCAATTCTAAAACTAGACTCGGAAAAAAAACAAGCACCAAACCGTGTAGCACCCGTCGTGTACTAAATAACAATTTAAGTCTTGTCTAGTCTAGTCCAGTAAGTCCAACAAATTTAGTTTGTTTAGTCTACACAGATAAGACTCACGATATAGGACAATGTGGCAAGGACCATGGTTTAACCCAGGTTAGATTAAGTTGCCCACCGCGAAGCGTGAGTCTTGTCCATTCAGTCTTTCCAGTCTAATAATATAAAACTAGATATACTAGACTAGCATTATCTTGCTAAAGATGCTAGTTTTCACTGTCTGACTAAACCCCCTATTCCACCTTGGCTTCTAGTATGCGCCACCCGGGTATCGCATATTTTGCATTCATTCAGGGTGGGCAGCCCGGACGGTTAGTGAAAACCGCCCTAGTTGTTGTCTCCCCGACCAGGATTCGAACCCGGGTCTCCCGCATTGAAAGGCGGGTATGTTGTCAACTACACCATACTTTTGTCTGTCTAGTGAGATAAAACTAAACAGACTAGACTCGTCTTATAAGTCTAATAAGATAAAACTAGATATACTAGACTCGTATTATCTAGTATTATCTTGTTAAGAGGCTAGTTTTGTGTGTCTAATGAGGTAAAACTAAACAGACTAGACTAGTCTTATCTGTGTAATGAGATTAAACTAGATAGACTAGACTGGTATTATCTTTCTAAAGAGGTGAGATTAGACACACTGGGTTATGTTAGGTTAGATTAGTCTAAAACACTTTAATCTCTTTCTTTAATTAGTCTAGTTAGGGATAGTCTTATCTGCGTGATGAGATAAAACCAGACAGACTACAGACACAGAGATAAGACTACACAGACTGCACGCTTCGCGGCGGGCAACTTAATCTAGCCTGGGTTAAACCAACGGTCCTTGCCACATTGTCCTATGTTGTGAGTATTATCTGTGTATACTAAACAAACTAAATTTGTTGTTTTACTTACTGGACTAGACTAGACAAGACTTAAACTGTTATTTAGTACACGACGGTAAATACTGTTCCGTGCTTGTTTTTTGTGTGTAAACTAGTTGGACTAGTTTTTAATGAGTCGATAGCGCCAAGACTGAATGAAATGATTGGAAAGACTTAATGGACAAGACTCCCGTTTCGCGGCGGGCAACTTAATCTAACCTGGGTTAAAGCAACGGTCCTTGCCACATTGTCCTATATTGTGATTCTTATCTGTGTCGACCAGTGGTTCTCAAACTTTTTTTGCCGCGGCACCCTTATCGAGCTCACCAAATCCTCTATTCCACCTTGGCTTTTAGTATGCGCCACCCAGGTATCGCATATATTGCATTCATTCAGGGTGGGCAGCCCGAACGGTTAATGAAAACCGCCCTAGTTGTCGCCTCCCCGACCAGGATTCGAACCCGGGTCTCCCGCATTGAAAGGCGGGTATGTTGTCAATTACACCACCGAGGAGAGACCCTTATCGAGCTAAAAAAATCTCGCGGCACACTTGTCGGCACAGATTTATTTTTTGACAAATTTTGACTTTTTGGACAAATTTCGTTTGAAGATTTCTTCACGTTTATGCACTAAATCAGACTGAGTGCATTCCAGATGTCTTTTTAATTTGTATGGAACCAAGCCGCTGTTTGCAACAATTTTATGACAGATAACGCATTGCCCTTCCGGTGCTTGTTCGTTCCCAACAGAAACAGAGCCTAACGATATGAGGTAGCTAGGATTATATTAACTTATTTTTCCTCGGATTACCTTTTGGTCGTGAGTTGCGCTTTCGCGAACTGAGGCAGACGAACTTGAATGATTTAGACCAAGGCTGTCCAACCTTTTTGTATTGGCGATCTACTTTTTTGTATATATTGTTGCCAAGATCGACCAAAACGCGTAGCGTGCCACCGGGGGGTCTGGGGTCGTGGAGTGCACCAAACCCAAATGGAATTTTCTATCTTTTTCATTCGCTTTCAACAGGTATTATAAGTTTCTGAAAAGCTCTTATCGAGCTTATCATGTCTAATACATGTCTGCCTTTACCCTGCAGTTCAAGATATAAGTAAATACATAGATGCGTGAGGAAACTAAAGATCGACTCAAAATCACGCCGCGATCGACTGGTTGGACAGCCCTGATTTAGACCATTACAGATTTTCGCGGATTGTCCATAATTTTGCATTAAAAGTAGGAACTCAAACTCATTTACCTCCTCATGTAATTTTCTTTTTACATTTCTTGATTATTGCTGTGGCACCCAGGCATATTCTCGCGGCACCCAGTTGGAGAACCACTGGTGTAGACTAAACAAATTAAATTTGTTGAACTTACTGGACTAGACTAGACAAGACTTAAACTATTATTTAGTACTCGACGGTAAATATTGTTTGGTGTTTGCTTTTTTTTTGTGTGTAAACTAATTGGACTAGTTATTAATGAGTCGATAGCGCCAAGACTGAATGGAATGATTGTAAAGACTGAATGGACAAGACTCACGCTTCGCGTCGGGCAACTTAATCTAACCTGGGTTAAACCAACGGTCCTTGCCACATTGTCCTATATTGTGAGTCTTATCTGTGTAGACTAAACAAACTAAATTTGTTGGACTTACTGGACTAGACCAAGGGTCGGCAAAGTCTATAAACTTAAGAGCCGACTTAACAGTGAATGTCCGTCCGCACGTGGCGCATCCCCAAGTTTCGGTCCAAACCCACCCGAAAATCGAGGTTTTTACGGAAACGGCCCTACGGAAGCGGCGGCGGCGGCGCAAAATGGGATTGTACATTTTTCCGGTGTAGAACCAAGATCCTCGTCGAATGGTGCCATTTTCGCGACTCGACTCCTCCAGGTGCGGGCGCACCAGACCGAAACCTGAAATCACGATATTTTACTTGGCTCTTAAGGCGCATTTTTCGTCGTATCTCAAATTTTTTCCTCTTAGGATCCTCTAGCCGCCGCCGCGCCACGTTTTTAGAGCCCTCGCTCGCCGTCCTGCGACGTCCCGTTCACCTGGTGCAAGAGCCAATACATTTTTTTTTGCCGATTTTGCAATCACTTTCACGGACGCCCATGACTTATTTGATGGGTTCCAGTTCGCCGGTTGGGTTCGTTCTCTTCGTTACACTCGCCCGCAGCCGTTCAAATTTTTAAACTGCGACCACTTTTTGCGAATCTGCGGCAGTTTGAAGAGAAAAATGCCCAAAAAGGGAGAAAAACCAGAGGCGTTTTTCGGGGATCCCTAGGGCGTCTGAACAAATTGACGGATCAGAACCGGACCGGTGCAGTTCGATCGGCCATAGAACCTTTTAGTTTGTTTTTGAGTTTAATCTCGATTGCGTCTAAGATGGCGTCGTGACGCCATAAAAACGACGTTTTTTGGACGTCCAGGAAAACTCCCACGGAATCGTCAACTTGAACTCTGCGGAACGGTTTTTGAACGGGAATTGAACTTTTCTTTAACTGCAAGCGGTATCGCGATGCGTCGTTTGCAACCGCCCCGACGCCCGCCCAAACTCGCCGTATTGCGAGAAACAAGTGACGAGAGTAAAACGGCCATATTTTTTCAGCGCCCCGGTGAATGTTTTAGATTTTTCCGTGGATTGTAGAACGGTGTTTTGGCTTTCGGCACCCATAATTGGACCAAATCGCGTCGCGACGCCCACTTATAACTGTTAATCTGCACGGAGAAAAACTTGAATGTCCATTTGGGACACCCGGATGTCGCGTTTTTGGAATTCAAAATTGACTGGCACGTGGGCCCCGCCGAGACGAGCATTTTGGTACCGGCGCCGCGTCGCTGCGACCACGGAGTCGCCCGCTACGGTTCGAAACGTATCGGTCCAAACGGCGAAATCTTCGCCGGAAGGTGGGGTCAGTCTGACCGCTGCAGTTTCGCCGTTTCTGGGCGCAGCGACTCCACACTGCGTGCGTCCCATTCGAGAAGGACGTCCGCGCCTCTCTTTCATTTAAGGGTTCGTGATCCGAGCGTCCTCCGAGATTTAATGTTTCATTTTTTTTGTGATGTTTTTGTTTCGATACGTTTCCGAAGAGCCATAAGCTCACACCAAAAGAGCCACACGTGGCTCGCGAGCCACACTTTGCCGACCCCTGGACTAGACTAAACAAGACTTAACTAGTTATTTAATACACGACGAGTAAATACTGTTTGGTGGTTGTTTTTCTGCGTGTTTAAACTAATATAGTTTTAAACTAATAAAGTATTCTAACTAATTGGACTAGTTATTAATGAGTCGATAGCGCCAAGACTAAAAGAAATGATTGGAAAGACTGAATGGACCAGACTCACGCTTCGTGGCGGGCAACTTAATCTAACCTGGGTTAAACCAACGGTCCTTGCCACATTGTCCTACATTCTGAGTCTTATCTGTGTAGACTAAACAAACTAAATTTGTTGGACTTACTGGACTAGACTAAACAAGATTTAAACTGTTATTTAGTGCACGACGGTAAACACTTGTGTGTGTGTGTGTGTGTGTAAACTAGTTGGACTAGTTATTAACGAGTCGATAGAGGAGGATGTGACAAATCTACGATTTCCTGCAATCTAATTACGAACGGAAAAAATACGAACCGAATCTCGGTTTTATAATGAAATTCTGTTGGAAATAAGAGAGAACGAGAGAAAACTTATTTCTACACATCCGTCCACTTTTACTAAAGAGATTTTACTTGTTTCCTGTCATAGACAAGACATTTAATACAGACCGACAAGACAAGCAAGACTGGACAGACGAGACTAGACAGACAAGACTAGACAGACAAGACTAGACAGACAAGACTAGACAGACAAGACTAGACAGACAAGACTAGACAGACAAGACTAGACAGACAAGACTAGACAGACAAGACTAGACAGACAAGACTAGACAGACAAGACTAGACAGACAAGACTAGACAGACAAGACTAGACAGACAAGACTAGACAGACAAGACTAGACAGACAAGACTAGACAGACAAGACTAGACAGACAAGACTAGACAGACAAGACTAGACAGACAAGACTAGACAGACAAGACTAGACAGACAAGACTAGACAGACAAGACTAGACAGACAAGACTAGACAGACAAGACTAGACAGACAAGACTAGACAGACAAGACTAGACAGACAAGACTAGACAGACAAGACTAGACAGACAAGACTAGACAGACAAGACTAGACAGACAAGACTAGACAGACAAGACTAGACAGACAAGACTAGACAGACAAGACTAGACAGACAAGACTAGACAGACAAGACTAGACAGACAAGACTAGACAGACAAGACTAGACAGACAAGACTAGACAGACAAGACTAGACAGACAAGACTAGACAGACAAGACTAGACAGACAAGACTAGACAAGACTAGACAGACAAGACTAGACAGACAAGACTAGACAGACAAGACTAGACAGACAAGACTAGACAGACAAGACTAGACAGACAAGACTAGACAGACAAGACTAGACAGACAAGACTAGACAGACAAGACTAGACAGACAAGACTAGACAGACAAGACTAGACAGACAAGACTAGACAGACAAGACTAGACAGACAAGACTAGACAGACAAGACTAGACAGACAAGACTAGACAGACAAGACTAGACAGACAAGACTAGACAGACAAGACTAGACAGACAAGACTAGACAGACAAGACTAGACAGACAAGACTAGACAGACAAGACTAGACAGACAAGACTAGACAGACAAGACTAGACAGACAAGACTAGACAGACAAGACTAGACAGACAAGACTAGACAGACAAGACTAGACAGACAAGACTAGACAGACAAGACTAGACAGACAAGACTAGACAGACAAGACTAGACAGACAAGACTAGACAGACAAGACTAGACAGACAAGACTAGACAGACACGACTAGACAGACTAGACTAGAAATGAGTTTTTATTAAAAAAATGTTTTGAGTAAATGCAATTTGTTTTTGGCTGCAATCAGCAAGTCCAACTTCCTATTCGAAAACCAGATTTAAATGCAAACTTGACTAAAATTGTCAACTTAAACCTATGTAAGCAAAAAAAGCGCTGCGAAGAATTATTTGCAAAAAAAAACCGTCAAATTGCAAAAGGATTTGACTAATTCTCCCAAGTCGGGTGTAGCCTGAACTAACCTAGTTAAAGACTAGTCCGTTCCTAATTTGGATCAAACCGAACTAGACTTCGACAAAACTAAGTTGGATCAAGTCGAATGTGCAAAAAAAAGTTAAATGTGCATGTGGCTTCGGTGTTATCTCGAGGTGGTTCAAAAAATATCCCACTCTTATTAATTCTTGGATCATTACCGAAAAAGCTTTAAAATTCCATCACATGTCGGACACTATTAATACCGCCGTGCTTCAAGGACCTAAAACAAATTTGCTCCAAATTTGGATCAAACAGACAAGACTAGACAGACAAGACTAACCTGGGTTAAACCAGCGGTCCTTGCCACATTGTCCTATATTGAATAACACCGCCGTGACTCAAGGACTTAAGACAAGTCTGGTTTGCCAAATTTGAATCAGACAAGACTAGATAGACAAGACTAGACAGACAAGACTAGACAAACAAGGCTAGACACACAAGACTAGACAGACAAGACTAGACGGACTAGACTGAACCACTTCCGTCGGCATTTGGCTGATGCGCTGCAGAATCTCCAAAACTCGTTGGAGTTGCGCTCGGGGTTCTTCTCGTCGTCGGAAGACTGCGGCGACTCAGGGATCATCTTCTCCAGCTTGCCTTCCAAGTCCAGCACTTCCAGCTTCAAATCAGAAGTGGGAGGAGATCTACAAAAATGTATGTCCTAGTTATGTTTAAGTCCTCCCAACTCCCCAATCGACAAACTTTTCGCGTTTTTGCCTCGAATAAAACTTATAGATAATTAAATTATCTACCAGATGATATATCTAGATCCTCCAAATAATCTAAATATTAACACGGAAATTGACTAAATTACTTGCAACTTCTTATCTTAATCAAAGTTTGATACATACATTTCTCATCTTATTATCTAGATAACTAATATAGATAACAAAAAATTTGGCGCATAAAATTTATAGATACATCTATTATCTATCAGAAAATGTATCAAATCTCACAAACTATCTAGATTTCTGGTAGATATTGAGTTTGACGAGTATTATCTGGATAACAAAGACAGATATCAAAAAACTTTCTGAATAAAATTTATAGATACATCTATTATCTATCAGAAAATGTATCAAATCTCACAAACTATCTAGATCTCTGGTAGATATTGCCTAAATTACATAAAAGCACTTTTTTTCGTCAAGTTTTTGATACGATGAGTTTGACGAAGACTATCTGGATAACAAAGACAGATATCAAAAAACTTTATGAATAAAATTTATAGATACATCTATTATCTATTAGAAAATGTATCAAATTCTCACAAACTATCTAGATTTCTGGTAGATATTGCCTAAATTACATAAGAGCACTTGTTTTCGTCAAGTTTTTCATACGATGAGTTTGACGAAGACTATCGGGATAACAAAGACAGATATCATAAAACTTTCTGAATAAAATTTATAGATACATCTATTATCTATTAGAAAATGTATCAAATTCTCACAAACTATCTGGATTTCTGGTAGATATTGCCTAAATTACATAAGAGCACTTGTTTTCGTCAAGTTTTTGATACGACGAGTTTGACGAAGATTATCTGGATAACAAAGACAGATATGGAAAAAGTTTCTGAATAAAATTTATAGATAACTTAATTATTTATCCGAATCTGCATTTAGATCTAATAGTTAATCTATATATCTGGTAGATTCTAAAAGAGTTCTTGTTGCAACAAATTTTACGGATATTATCTAGATACGTTTATAAACTACCCGCTACCCACATATTATGTATAGACAGACTAGACTAGATAGACAAGACTAGACAGATAAGACTAGACAGACAAGACTAGACAGACAAGACTAGACAGACAAGACTAGACAGACAAGACTAGACAGACAAGACTAGACAGACAAGACTAGACAGACAAGACTAGACAGACAAGACTAGACAGACAAGACTAGACAGACAAGACTAGACAGACAAGACTAGACAGACAAGACTAGACAGACAAGACTAGACAGACAAGACTAGACAGACAAGACTAGACAGACAAGACTAGACAGACAAGACTAGACAGACAAGACTAGACAGACAAGACTAGACAGACAAGACTAGACAGACAAGACTAGACAGACAAGACTAGACAGACAAGACTAGACAGACAAGACTAGACAGACAAGACTAGACAGACAAGACTAGACAGACAAGACTAGACAGACAAGACTAGACAGACAAGACTAGACAGACAAGACTAGACAGACAAGACTAGACAGACAAGACTAGACAGACAAGACTAGACAGACAAGACTAGACAGACAAGACTAGACAGACAAGACTAGACAGACAAGACTAGACAGACAAGACTAGACAGACAAGACTAGACAGACAAGACTAGACAGACAAGACTAGACAGACAAGACTAGACAGACAAGACTAGACAGACAAGACTAGACAGACAAGACTAGACAGACAAGACTAGACAGACAAGACTAGACAGACAAGACTAGACAGACAAGACTAGACAGACAAGACTAGACAGACAAGACTAGACAGACAAGACTAGACAGACAAGACTAGACAGACAAGACTAGACAGACAAGACTAGACAGACAATACTATCTGTCTAGTCTTGTCTGCCTTGTCTTGTCTGTGTAGTCTTGTCTGTCTTGTCTTGCCTGTCTAGTCTTGTCTGTCCATTCTACAGCTATTTATAGATCTATAGCTATTTATAGATATTATCTACATTGAAATCAATATATCGATCAACGAGCTAAGTCGCTATCTGTATAGATAATATCTATAGCTATCTAAATGGCTATAGATATTATCTATAGATATAGATGATATCTAGGTCTAATCTTGTAGGTGCTGCGAGTTTAATAGAATGTTATCTAGTCTAGATTATAGACCGTGCGAATTTATTAGAATGTTATCTATTCTAGATTGTAGACACAGCGAGTTTAACAAAAATGTTATATAGTCTTTCTATAGATATTAAGTATCTATCTATATAGATAATATCTATAGATTTCTATTTATATACCAAATAAATGTTGCGTGTTAATTTGCAACGCGAGCAAACTCATCCCGTGACTTAATCAACGGACTAATTAATCTGACCCGTGGATTAATTACTAATCTTGCGATAATTCGACCGAATTAGACTAAATTCTTTACCCGTAAAATAATAAACCGACTCTAACTCTAGATTACCTGCATTTTGGTCTATCTAACATCTAGATTGTAATTGATCTCCTCTGTTTAGTCTTGTAGGTCCAGCGAGTTTAATAGAATGTTATCTAGTCTAGATTATAGACCCAGCGAACTTATTGGAATGTTATCTGGTTTAGATTGTAGACACAGCGAGATTAACACAAATGTTATCTAGTCTAGCATGTAGACCCAGCGAGTTTAACAGAACGTTATCTAGTCTGGATTGTAGACCCGGCGAGATTAAAGCAACGTTATCTAGTCTAGATTCTAGTTTCAGCGTGTCTAATAGAATGTTATCTAGTTTAGATAGTAGTCTCGGCGAGCGTTATCTAGTCCAGATTATATACCCAGCGAATTTAATAGAATGTTATCTAGTCCGGATTGTAGACACAGCGAGCTTAAGAAAAATGTTATCTAGTCCAGAATGTAGACCCAGCAAGTTTAATAGAACGTTATCTAGTCTAGATTGTAGACACAGCGAGATTAAAGGAATGTTATCTAGTCTAGATTCTAGTCTCAGCGTGTCTAATAGAATGTTATCTAGTTTAGATAGTAGTCTCGGCGAGCGTTATCTAGTCCAGATTATATACCCAGCGAACTTAATAGAATGCAATCTAGTCCAGATTGTAGACACAGCGAGCGTAACAAAAATGTTATCTAGTCCAGAATGTAGACCCAGCAAGTTTAATAGAACGTTATCTAGTCTGGATTGTAGACACAGCGAGATTAAAGGAATGTTATCTAGTCTAGATTCTAGTCTCAGCGTGTCTAATAGAATGTTATCTAGTTTAGATAGTAGTCTCGGCGAGCGTTATCTAGTCGTGATTATATACCCAGCGAACTTAATAGAATGTTATCTAGTCCGGATTGTAGACACAGCGAGCTTAACAAAAATGTTATCTAGTCTAGCATGTACACCCAGCGAGTTTAATAGAACATTATCTAGTCTCTATTGTAGACCCGGCGAGATTAAAGCAACGTTATCTAGTCTAGATTCTAGTTTCAGCGTGTCTAATAGAATGTTATCTAGTTTAGATAGTAGTCTCGGCGAGCGTTATCTAGTCCAGATTATATACCCGGCGAACTTAATAGAATGTTATCTAATCCGGATTGTAGACACAGCGAGCTTAACAAAAATGTTATCTAGTCCAGAATGTAGACCTAGCAAGTTTAATAGAACGTTATCTAGGTCTAGTCTTGGTATTGTAGACACAGCGAGATTAAAGGAATGTTATCTAGTATAGATTGTAGTCTCAGCTAGTCTAATAGAATGTTATCTAGTTTGGATTGTAGTCTCGGCGCGCTTAATGGATCGTTATCTAGTCTAGATTATATACCCAGCGAACTTATTAGAATGTTATCTGGTCTAGATTGTAGACACAGCGAGCTATACAAAAATGTTATCTAGTCCAGAATGTAGACTCAGCGAGTTTAATAGAACGTTATCTAGTCTGGAAATAGGGAAAGATCCCAGCGAAAGATCATTTCGGCGAGGTCACATCCTGTTTGGCGTGGGGCTACATAGATCTCACACCCTGTTTAGCGCGGGGCTACATAGACCTCACACCCTGTTTAGCTTGGTGCTACTTAGACCTCATACTCTGTTTAGCGTAGGGTTACATAGACCTGACACCCTGTTTAGCGTGGGGCTACATAGACCTCACACCCTGTTTAGCTTGGTGCTACATAGACCTCATACTCTGTTTAGCGTAGGGTTACATAGACCTGACACCCTGTTTAGCGTGGGGCTACATAGACCTCACACCCTGTTTAGCTTGGTGCTACATAGACCTCATACTCTGTTTAGCGTAGGGTTACATAGACCTGACACCCTGTTTAGCGTGGGGCTACATAGACCTCACACCCTGTTTAGCTTGGTGCTACATAGACCTCATACTCTGTTTAGCGTAGGGTTACATAGACCTGACACCCTGTTTAGCGTGGGGCTACATAGACCTCACACCCTGTTTAGCGTGGGGCTACATAGACCTCACACCATGTTTATCAAGCGGCTACGTAGACCTCAAACCCTGTTTAGCGTGGGGCTACATAGACCTCACAATCTGTTAAGCCTGGGGCTACATAGACCTCACACCCTGTTTAGCTTGGGGAACATAGACCTCACACTCTGTTTAGCGTGGGATTACATAGACCTCACATCCTGTTTAGCATGGGGCTACATAGACCTCAAATCCTGTTTAGAGTGAGGCTATATAGACCTCACTCCCTGTTTAGCGTGGGGCTACATAGACCTCACACTATGTTTATCAAGCGCCTATATAGCCCTCAAACTCTGTTTAGCGTGGGGCTACATAGATCTCACACCCTGTTTAGCATGGGGCAACATAGACCTCACACCCGGTTTATCGTGGGACAACATAGACCTCACACCCTGTTTAGCGTGGGATTACATAGACCTCACATCCTGTTTAGCATGGGGCTACATAGACCTCACATCCTGTTTAGCGTGGGGCTACATAGACCCAGTTTTGGGCATGTTTGCAGTTGTTGCGTATGTTGCAGAAATCTCTTCCTAGATTTGAGTCGTCGCCTTTCTGGTTGTTGGTCGTGTAGAGGCTATCTCCGATCTGCTTCTGAAGCTCAGTCTCGGATGATACTTAGCGTGCTAGGGCAATTCCTGATAGATGGTAGCTTCTCGACAGGGGTCGATCTGAAGAAGCCTGTTATAATCCTGCACGTCTCGATATCAAGCTGGCTTGTTGGCTGCTCCTGGCTGCTGCTGGCTGCTCCTGGTTGGAGTTTTCCAATATTTTTCCAGCTGGCTGCTTCGTATTTGAAAGGTCTTTATAGAAACTAGTTCCAGATGTTTGAGCTTGATTTCTCTCTTCGTGGCGCTACAGTCCTAGTTGGGTCTGGGCCTTCTCCCACTGCCTATATTTGTGTTTGGTGTCTTGATCTTACACAAGTGTAGGGAGCCTTTACTATAGCCTACACTATTAGGGGAGGTTTCGTGGCAGATTTTTACTGTGATGATCTTGCCAGAGCCATGGAGAACGGTGGCTGGTACAGGAGAAGAGCGGCATGGTACAGGAGAACGGTACAGGATTACAGGAGTACAGGAGAATTCCTCGGTAACAGGATTTTTACCATGTCCAGGATTTGAACCCGGGACTTGCGGCTCCAAAGTCTGACACCTTGACTACTAGGCCACCACCGCCTCGAGCTTGATATCTAGTTTGTAGATTAAGTCAGGATGACGGAATTGAGTGTTGCTGAACTTTTGTAGTAATTATAGAATTTTACGCGCTTTCTCACACTTTGTAGTAAAAACTTAATTGCCTCCAATTTGCTCTAATTGGCTTAAACTGGGCGGCCGGTGACGTCATCCACCTGAAACGTTTCTATTTTCGTCCAGGAAAACAAAGGCAACTGGATATGAATGCAGTTTAGAGCAAATCTGTTCCAAATTTGAACCAAACTGACCCAGAGTTGGACAAAAATGGATTTAATAGACCTTTTACAATTAGTTAGGCGGAAAAAGGCACAAAAAGTGTGAAAATATCAGCTATTGCAAAATACTGCATTTAGTTAGGCGCATGCGCATCCGCCAAGTTTGAAAGTTATGAAAGTTTCGGGCACATATTTAGTTAAACGTCAAAAAGTTCTGGCAATTTTTAGGGTTCCGTACCGAAAACGGAACCCTTATAGGATCACTTTGTTGTCCGTCCGTCTGTCTGTCTGTCTGTCAAGACCATTTTTCTCAGGAACGCGTAGAGGTAACAAGTTGAAATTTGTATCAAATACTCGGGTCTGCGGTCTCTTCCAGCTGTGAAAAAATCAAACTTGTAAGTCGACGCGATCAAAAGTTATGACCGTTTATGTCGCATATTTTGCGATTTCACAAGGGAATCAAAACCTATAGGGTACTTGCCGTTGACCTATAATCATGAAATTTGACAAGAAGCGGTGTCTTACAGCACATGTAAAGGGAAAAATCTGAAAAGTGTAAATATGTAGTTTAATTACAAGTAAAATGCGAATTTACTATTAGAAACTTGATGAAAATACACTAATGTGTTGCGTGGTATTGTCAGGCACTAGAAGCACATGGGTTGCATAATGGGTTGTACAAGTTTGTACGGAACCCTCGGTGCGCGAGTCACAACTCGCACTTGCCTGGTTTTTTGACGTATAACATGGCTGAAATTGACACATGCGCACAAAAAAAATTCAGCTATAAACAGATCTATTCTAGATTTAGTCAAAACTGAGAGAAACTTAGAAGTCGCGTAATCTTCCCAATTGGAGTTAAATAATCGAGAATTGGGCAAATCTCTTCCAAATTCAGATTTCGATCGGGCTATAAACTAGGTGTCCGTCCCTGTGTCCCCCGCCTCGAGATCCTCTAGCACGTGCTTATAAAATCCGGTCCTGAATAAGAGCTGTTTTCGAGCGCGCCCCGCGCCCCGCCGTCCCCCGCCCGGTCCATCCGAACGCGTAGCTCGGTAGCCGTCCAGTAGGCAGCAGGTCAAATCGTTGCCTCCTTGTCCGATCAATGGGGATGAACAAAGGACGGCAACAACAACATTACAGTGCTAGTCTCGTCCTTCTCATCTTCAACAGCCCGGTATGTGTGAGAAAGAGAAAGAGTTTTATTTTTTGGGACATTGTGTGGTGTCTGTCTAGTCTTGTCGCTGTAGTCTTGAACAATCTTGTAGACAAGACTAGACAGACTAGACAGACAAGACTAGATAGAAAAGACTAGACAGACAAGATTAGACAGACAAGATTAGACAGAGAAGACTAGACAGACAAGACTAGACAGACTAGACTAGACAGACAAGACTAGACAGACAAGACTAGACAGACTAGACTAGACAGACTAGACTAGACAGACTAGACTAGACAGACAAGACTAAACAGACAAGACTAGAGAGACAAGATTAGACAGACTAGACAGACAAGACTAGACAGAGAAGACTAGACAGACAAGACTAGAGAAACAAGACTAGACAGACTAGACTAGACAGACTAGACTAGACAGACTGGACTAGACAGACAAGACTAAACAGACAAGACTATAGAGACAAGATTAGACAGACTAGACAGACAAGACTAGACAGAGAAGACTAGGCAGACAAGATTAGACAGACAAGACTAGACAGACAAGACTAGACAGAAAAGACTAGACAGACAAGATTAGACACATAAGATTAGACAGAGAAGACTAGACAGACAAGACTAGACAGACAAGACTAGAGAGACAAGCCTAGACAGGCTAGACTAGACAGACTAGACTAGACAGACTAGACTAGACAGACAAGACTAAACAGACAAGACTAGAGAGACAAGATTAGACAGACTAGACAGACAAGACTAGACAGAGAAGACTAGACAGACAAGAGTAGAGAGACAAGACTAGACAGACTAGATAGACTAGACAGACTAGACTAGACAGACTAGACTAGACAGACTAGACTAGACAGACTAGACTAGACAGACTAGACTAGACAGACTAGACTAGACAGACTAGACTAGACAGACTAGACTAGACAGACTAGACTAGACAGACTAGACTAGACAGACTAGACTAGACAGACAAGACTAGAGAGACAAGATTAGACAGACTAGACAGACAAGACTAGACAGAGAAGACTAGGCAGACAAGATTAGACAGAGAAGACTAGACAGACAAGAGTAGAGAGACAAGACTAGACAGACTAGATAGACTAGACTAGACAGACTAGACTAGACAGACTAGACTAGACAGACTAGACTAGACAGACTAGACTAGACAGACTGGACTAGACAGACAAGACTAAACAGACAAGACTAGAGAGACAACATTAGACAGACTAGACAGATAAGACTAGACAGAGAAGACTAGGCAGACAAGATTAGACAGACAAGACTAGACAGACAAGACTAGACAGAAAAGACTAGACAGACAAGATTAGACAGATAAGATTAGACAGAGAAGACTAGACAGACAAGACTAGACAGACAAGACTAGAGAGACAAGCCTAGACAGGCTAGACTAGACAGACTAGACTAGACAGACTAGACTAGACAGACAAGACTAAACAGACAAGACTAGAGAGACAAGATTAGACAGACTAAACAGACAAGACTAGACAGAGAAGACTAGACAGACAAGATTAGACAGACAAGACTAGACAGACAAGACTAGTCAGACAAGACTAGACAGACAAGACTAGACAGACTAGATAGACTAGACTAGACAGACTAGACTAAACAGACTAGACTAGACAGACTAGACTAGACAGACTAGACTAGACAGACAAGACTAGACAGAGAAGACTAGGCAGACAAGATTAGACAGACAAGACTAGACAGACAAGACTAGACAGAAAAGACTAGACAGACAAGATTAGACAGATAAGATTAGACAGAGAAGACTAGACAGACAAGACTAGACAGACAAGACTAGAGAGACAAGCCTAGACAGGCTAGACTAGACAGACTAGACTAGACAGACTAGACTAGACAGACAAGACTAAACAGACAAGACTAGAGAGACAAGATTAGACAGACTAGACAGACAAGACTAGACAGACAAGACTAGACAGACAAGACTAGACAGACAAGACTAGACAGGCAAGACTAGACAGACAAGACTAGACAGACAAGACTAGACAGACAAGACTAGAGAGACAAGATTAGACAGACTAGTCAGACAAGACTAGACAGACAAGACTAGACAGACTAGATAGACTAGACTAGACAGACTAGACTAAACAGACTAGACTAGACAGACTAGACTAGACAGACAAGACTAGACAGACAAGACTAGACAGACAAGACTAGACAGACAAGACTAGACAGACAAGACTAGACAGACAAGACTAGACAGACAAGACTAGACAGACAAGACTAGACAGACAAGACTAGACAGACAAGACTAGACAGACAAGACTAGACAGACAAGACTAGACAGACAAGACTAGACAGACAAGACTAGACAGACAAGACTAGACAGACAAGACTAGACAGACAAGACTAGACAGACAAGACTAGACAGACAAGACTAGACAGACAAGACTAGACAGACAAGACTAGACAGACAAGACTAGACAGACAAGACTAGACAGACAAGACTAGACAGACAAGACTAGACAGACAAGACTAGACAGACAAGACTAGACAGACAAGACTAGACAGACAAGACTAGACAGACAAGATTAGATCATATCATATTCTCAATATTTTGCTGATCGTGATATGTTCTGCGCTGCAAGGGTGCCTGAAGTCGATTGAAGGCGTACAATGAAAGCATATGGAGGAGTTGTTATGACCACAGCACATGATTTAATAGACTCTGTTCTTGGGCTTTGTGAGACTTTCGAGGAGAGGCAGATTGGAGGTGAAAGATTCAACATTTTCCAAGGTTGTCCCAATCCTAAGACTTGCACCTTGATCTTGAGAGGTGGAGCTGAACAATTCTTAGAAGAGACAGAAAGGTCGTTGCATAATGCTATTCTGATTGTGAGGAGGACTATTCAAAATGATTCAGTTGTAGCTGGAGATGGAGTTGTCGAAGATGTTGAGGGATCAGAGCAGGAAAATCGCGGGAAAGGAACAGTTACTGATTGGAGCTTTGGCGCAAGCTTTGGAGATTATCCCAAGGCAATTGTGTGATAACGCTGGATTTGATGCCACGAATTTTTTGAACAAATTGAGGCAGAAGCACGCTCAAGGTAACTGTTGATATCACGAAAGAAGACATCAGCGATAATTTCGAGGCTTGCGTTTGGGAACCAGCGATTATCAAAGTTATGTTTTTGGATTTGTCAGAAGGAGATTTCGCACTTTCTGCTGGAATTAAAACTCCAGGAAGGATTGTTTGTGTTTTCTTTTTTGGAAATACAATTTCTCTACAGTTTTCTCCAAAAAAAAACGCAAGTTTCTACTAAAAGCAGCCAAAATTTTGCAGAAACCCAAAAAGCAATTGTTGCAGCAAATTTAATTCTCCACAAGTTTTATAACAACAATTTCCTCATAGTTTCCGTCCAAAAACGCTTTGAATACCAAGCATTGCCCCAAGCAAATAAAATTTACCAATAATATTTTTATTGCTGAGTTTTCCAGCTAAATTAGCCAAAATTTTGCAAAAACACAAAGAGCAAAAGTTCTAGCAAATCTAATTCTGAGCAAGTTTTATAACAACATTTTCCCCAATTTCCGTCCAAAAACGCTTTGAATATCAGGCGTTCCCCATGCAAATAAAATTTACCAACAATATTTTTAGGGCAGATTTTCCAGCTAAATTAGCCAAAATTTTGCAAGAACACAAAGAGCAAAAGTTCTAGCAAATTTAATTCTCATCAAGTTTTATAACAACATTTTTCCCAATTTCCGTCCAGAAACGCTTTGAATATCAGGAGTTCCCCAAGCAAATAAAATTTACCAACAATATTTTTAGGGCAGATTTTCCAGCTAAATTAGCCAAAATTTTGCAAAAACACAAGGAGCAAAAGTACTAGCAAATTTAAAACAATTTCCTAGCAATTTTTTCTTTTCTTCTCAATTTTCCTAGCAAAAGCAATTTTTTAGCAATTTCCTCATAGTTTCCGTCCAAAAACTCTTTGACAAAGACCAGACAACAACACCGAGCATTCCCCAAACAAATTAAATTTGATCGTGTATGTTATCAACTACACCACCGAGGAGGACAAACAGACAAAACTAGACAGACAAGACTAGACAGACAAGACTAGACAGACAAGACTAGACAGACAAGACTAGACAGACTAGACTAGACAGACAAGACTAGACAGACAAGACTAGACAGACAAGACTAGACAGACAAGACTAGACAGACAAGACTAGACAGACAAGACTAGACAGACAAGACTAGACAGACAAGACTAGACAGACAAGACTAGACAGACAAGACTAGACAGACAAGACTAGACAGACAAGACTAGACAGACAAGACTAGACAGAGAAGACTAGACAGACAAGATTAGATCATATCATATTCTCAATATTTTGCTGATCGTGATATGTTCTGCGCTGCAAGGGTGCCTGAAGTCGATTGAAGGCGTACAATGAAAACATATGGAGGAGTTGTTATGACCACAGCACATGATTTAAATGACTCTGTTCTTGGGCTTTGTGAGACTTTCGAGGAGAGGCAGATTGGAGGTGAAAGATTCAACATTTTCCAAGGTTGTCCCAATCCTAAGACTTGCACCTTGATCTTGAGAGGTGGAGCTGAACAATTCTTAGAAGAGACAGAAAGGTCATTGCATAATGCTATTCTGATTGTGAGGAGGACTATTCAAAATGATTCAGTTGTAGCTGGAGATGGAGTTGTCGAAGATGTTGAGGGATCAGAGCAGGAAAATCGCGGGAAAGGAACAGTTACTGATTGGAGCTTTGGCGCAAGCTTTGGAGATTATCCCAAGGCAATTGTGTGATAACGCTGGATTTGATGCTACGAATGTTTTGAACAAATTGAGGCAGAAGCACGCTCAAGGTAACTGTTGATATCACGAAAGAAAAAATCAGCGATAATTTCGAGGCTTGCGTTTGGGAACCAGCGATTATCAAAGTTATGTTTTTGGATTTGTCAGAAGGAGATTTCGCACTTTCTGCTGGAATTAAAACTCCAGGAAGGATTGTTTGTGTTTTCTTTTTTGGAAATACAATTTCTCTACAGTTTTCTCCCAAAAAAAAAAACGCAAGTTTCTACTAAAAGCAGCCAAAATTTTGCAGAAACCCAAAAAGCAATTGTTGCAGCAAATTTAATTCTCCACAAGTTTTATAACAACAATTTCCTCATAGTTTCCGTCCAAAAACGCTTTGAATACCAAGCATTGCCTCAAGCAAATAAAATTTACCAAAAATATTTTTATTGCTGATTTTCCAGCTAAATTAGCCAAAATTTTGCAAAAACACAACGAGCAAAAGTTCTAGCAAATCTAATTCTCAGCAAGTTTTCTAACAACATTTTCCCCAATTTCCGTCCAAAAACGCTTTGAATATCAGACGTTCCCCATGCAAATAAAATTTACCAACAATATTTTTAGGGCAGATTTTCCAGCTAAATTAGCCAAAATTTTGCAAGAACACAAAGAGCAAAAGTTCTAACAAATCTAATTCTCAGCAAGTTTTATAACAACATTTTTCCCAATTTCCGTCCAAAAACGCTTTGAATGCCAGGAGTTCCCCAAGCAAATAAAATTTACCAAAAATATTTTTAGGGCAGATTTTCCAGCTAAATTAGCCAACATTTTGCAAAAACACAAGGAGCAAAAGTTCTAGCAAATCTAATTCTCAGCAAGTTTTGTAACAGCATATTCCCCAATTTCCTCATAGTTTCCGTCCAAAAACGCTTTGAATACCAAGCATTCCCCAAACAAATTAAATTTGATCGTGTATGTTATCAACTACACCACCGAGGAGGACAAACAGACAAAACTAGATAGACAAGACTAGACAGACAAGACTAGACAGACAAGACTAGACAGACAAGACTAGACAGACAAGACTAGACAGACAAGACTAGACAGACAAGACTAGACAGACAAGACTAGACAGACAAGACTAGACAGACAAGACTAGACAGACAAGACTAGACAGACAAGACTAGACAGACAAGACTAGACAGACAAGACTAGACAGACAAGACTAGACAGACAAGACTAGACAGACAAGACTAGACAGACAAGACTAGACAGACAAGACTAGACAGACAAGACTAGACAGACAAGACTAGACAGACAAGACTAGACAGACAAGACTAGACAGACAAGACTAGACAGACAAGACTAGACAGACAAGACTAGACAGACAAGACTAGACAGACAAGACTAGACAGACAAGACTAGACAGACAAGACTAGACAGACAAGACTAGACAGACAAGACTAGACAGACAAGACTAGACAGACAAGACTAGACAGACAAGACTAGACAGACAAGACTAGACAGACAAGACTAGATAGACAAGACTAGACAGACAAGGCTAGACAGACAAGACTAGACAGACAAGACGACAGACAAGACGACAGACAAGACTAGACAGACAAGACTAGACTAGATAGACTAGAAATTGGGGAAAATGTTATTACAAAACTTGCTGAGAATTGAATTTGCTAGAACATTTGCTTTTTGTGTTTTTGCAAAATTTTGGTTAATTTAGCTGGAAAATCAGCAATAAAAATTTTGTTGGTAAATTTTATTTGCTTGGGGAATGCATAAAAGCGAATTCAAAGCGTTTTTGGAAGGAAATTGGGAAAAATGTTGTTATAAAACTTGCCGAGAATTAGATTTGCTCTTTGTGTTTTTGCAAAATTTTGGTTAATTTAGCTGGAAAATCAGCAATAAAAATATTGTTGGTAAATTTTATTTGCTTGGGGAACGCCTGATATTCAAAGCGTTTTTCAACGGAAATTGGGAAAAATGTTGTTATAAAACTTGCTGAGAATTAGATTTGCTAGAAAATGTGTCCTTTGTGTTTTTGCAATTTTTTGGCTAATTTAGCTGAAAAATCAGCAATAAAAATATTGTTGGTAAATTTTATTTGCTTGGGGAACGCCTGGTATTCAAAGCGTTTTTGAACGGAAATTGGGAAAAATGTTGTTATAAAACTTGCTGACAATTGGATTTGCTAGAACTTTTTCTCTCTGTGCTTTTGCAAAATTTTGGCTAATTTAGCTGAAAAATCAGCAATAAAAATATTGTTGGTAAATTTTATTTGCTTGGGGATGTTTGGTTTCAAAGCGTTTTTGGTCGGAAACTATGAGAAAATTGGGAAAACTGTTACTATAAAACTTGTGGAAAATTAAATTAGCTACGACAATTGTTCTTTGGGTTTCTACAAAATTTTGGCCGCTTTTACTAGAAACTTGCGTTATTTTGGAGAAAACTGCGGAAAAATTGTTTTTTTAATTGTTTTAATGTTTTTTTAAAAAAACACAAACAATGCTTCCTGGAGTTTTGATTCCAGCAGAAAGTGCGAAATCTCCTTCTGGTAAATTCAAAAAGTTCAATCGAATTTTAGCAAAAATTCTACAATTTCGAAAACTGATCTTTTCTTTTCTTGTTAGACATCGAAGAATTTGGAAATTTGATATCAAAATCTTCAACGTGTCGATTTCAAAATTTCTTTCAGAACTTTGAAAACTGATCCTTTCTCTTTCTAAAAATATTTAACCTTTTCAAAAATTCCTACTGATAACAACTTCACAGCTGTTTAAAAGCAAGTCTATTGTTTTGTTACAAATCGAAGAACTTGAAGTTTGAAGCTCGATATCAAAATCTTCAACATGTCGATTTCAAAATTTCTTTCAGAACTTTGAAATCTGATTCTTTCTCTTTCTAAAAATGTTTAAAATTTTGAAAAATTCCTACCGATAACATCTTCACAGCTGTTTAAAAGCAAGTCTATTGCTTTGTTTTTTTTTAAAGTTTGGTTCGATGTGATTACCGGGTTTGCCGATCCCTCGAACACTGCGGCCTATTGGTAGCCTATTGTATTCTATCACATTCACTTAGGCCCAGAAACCTGTTGTTATAGTAAATTGCGCTAATTGCCATTTTTCACATTTGTCTTTCTGGAACAAATGCGGCCGGCGCTGGGGTTAGAACTCGGACCTCTATACTCGTCAATTAGCGCTCTAACATGATGCCACGAGCGTCACCACTACACCACTCGCGCCAGCATTGCTTTGTTAGAAATCGAAGAACTTGAAGATTGAAGCTCGATATCAAAAACTTCAACGTGTCGATTTCAAAATAACTTTCAGAATTTCGAAAACTGAACTTTTTGGTTTCTAAAAATATTTTTCTACGACCGCTATTGTAAATGCCCATTATTGCAGCTCTTACAGCTATTACAGCTATTACAGCTCGTGGACTATGCCAATACATCATAACACACACGTATGTAACAGTCCGCGATTAATGATAAAAAAAATAATAGCATTTGACAAGCGTTCCCCAAGCAAATAAAATTTACCATCAATATTTTTATTGCTGATTTTCCAGCTAAATTAGCCAAAATTTTACAAAAAAAAACAAAGAGAAAATGTCCTAGCACCCAATTTCCTCATAGTTTCCGTCCAAAAACGCAGACAGTGAAATGGAGACCAAGACATGAAGCTCTCCGAAGCAGAGGACGCCCACGTGCAAGATGGTCCGTTGATATTAAACGTATCCATACACTAATTGGATGCAAGCAGCGCAAGACCGACAGATGTGGAAGCAGGCCTACGTCCAGCAGTGGACTACGATAGGCTAATTGAGGATGATTATTGATAACACACACGTGTGTTTGGTTTACGATTCGTTGATTGGTTGAAAGCTGCTATTACGTGCTCATAAACGGATTGTTGTTTCAATTTTGAAATCATCATCATAGTCTCAGCGACCGTCGCAGCCGCAACATGACCACTTTTATACCGACAAACCCCAACGAAGCCGCCGCATAAATGTATCTTGACCCAGCCTACCTGGACACCCTGGAGGACAGCGTCATCGAGGAAATGTTAACCTACATAACGAAAAGGAGAAAGACCGCCGAAAAGCCCACCGAAACCGCCCCCGAAAAGACAACCGTAGCCACCCCCGGAAAGACAACTGAAGCCGCCCCCGAAAAGACAACTGAAGCCACCGCCGAGAAGTCAACCGAAGCCGCCCCAAGGAAAACCACCGATGCCGCCCCCAAAAGTACAACCGAAGCCGCCACCAAGAGAAGAACTGAAGCCGCCACCAAGAGAAGAACTGAAGTCCCCAAAAGACCAACTGAAGACGCCAAAAGAGCAACTGAAGCCGCCCCATGGAAAAAAATCACACCGACGGACACATACAGCCCCACCGAAGCCGCCTGATGCGCAAACCCGACCAAGAGGAAGAGGAAACTATCAATCCAAGAAAAATCTAGAAAAAAGCCAAACTGGAGAATCAACCAAGAAAACAGGACCCACCCGTAGCCAAGCAGAACCGAACATAGCCCACCGAAGAAAATCAAGGAGAAAAAAAACCGAAAGACAAGCAACAACAGACGACAACAACAGACTAAATAACAAAACAACAACCGAAAAACAAAACAAACGACGGCGGAAGCACGGGCTCACGCCCACAACCGCCATAAAACAAAGGATCCCATGAAAATTTTGAAATCGACAAGTTGAAGATTTTGATATCAAACTTTCAAATTCTTCGATGTCTAACAAGAAAAGATCAATTTTCGAAATTGTAGAATTTTTGCTAATTCCATTGAACTTTTTGAATTTATCAGAAGAAGATTTCGCACTTTCGGCTGGAATTAAAACTCCAGGAAGGATTTTTTGTGTATTTTTTTTAAAACAATTTCTCCATAGTTTTCTCCAAAAAAAAAAAAAACCGCAAGTTTCTAGTAAAAGCAGCCAAAATTTTGCAGAAATCCAAAGAACAATTGTTGCAGCAAATTTAATTTTCCACAGGTTTTATAACAACAATTTCCTCATAGTTTCCGTCCAAAAACGCTTTGAATACCAAGCATTGCCCCAAGCAAATAAAATTTACCAACAATATCTTTATTGCTGATTTTTCAGCTAAATTAGCCAAAATTTTGCAGAAACACAAAGAACAAATGTTCTGGCAAATCTAATTCTCAGCAAGTTTTATAACAACATTTTTCTCAATTTCTTCACAGTTTCCGTCCAAAAACGCTTTGAATAGCAAGAATTCCCCCAAGCAAATAAAATTTACCATCAATATTTTAATCCTGATTTTCCAGCTAAATTAGACAAAATTTTGCAAAAACGCTAAGAACAAGTGTTCTGGTAAATATAAATCTCTGCAAGTTTTATAACAACATTTTTCCCAATTTCCGTCCAAAAACGTTTTGATTACCAAGCATTCCCCAAACAAACAAAATCTACCAACAATATTTTAATTGCTGATTTTCCAGCTAAATTAGCCAAATTTTGCAAAAACACAAAAAGCAAATGTTCTAGCAAATCTAATTCTCGGCCAGTTTTATAACAACATTTTTCCCAATTTCCGTCCAAAAACGCTTTGAATACCGGGCTTTCCCCAAGCAAATAAAATTTACCAATAATATTTTTAATGCTGATTTTCCAGCTAAATTAGCCAAAATTTTGCAAAAACACAAAGAGCAAATGTTCTAGCAAATCTAATTCTCAGCAAGTTTTGTAACAACATTTTCCCCAATTTCCTCACAGTTTCCGCACAAAAACGCTTTGAATACCAAGCATTCTCCAAACAAACAAAATTGACCAACAATATTTTTATTGCTGATTTTTCAGCTAAATTAGCAAAAAAATTTCAAAAACACAAAGTGCAAATGTTCTAGCAAATCTAATTCTCAGCAAGTTTTATATCAACATTTTTTCCCAATTTCCGTTCAAAAACGCTTTGAATACCAGGCGTTCCCCAAGCAAATTAAATTTTACCAACAATATTTTTATTGCTGATTTTTCAGCTAAATTAGCCAAAAATTTTCAAAAACACAAAGAGCAAATATTCTAGCAAATCTAATTCTCGGCAAGTTTTATAACAACATTTTTCCCAATTTCCGTTCAAAAACGCTTTGAATACCAGGAGTTCCCCAAGCAAATAAAATTGACCAACAATATTTTTATTGCTAATTTTCCAGCTAAATTAGCCAACATTTTGCAAAAAAACTAGGAGCAAATGTTCTAGCTAATTTAATTCTAAGCAAGTTTTGTAACAACATTTTCCCTAATTTCCTCACAGTTTCCGCCCAAAAACGCTTTGAATACAAGCATTCCCCGAACAAATTAGATTTGATCAACAATATTTTTATTACTGATTTTCCAGCTAAATTAGCCAAAATTTTGCAAAAATACAAAGAGCAAATGTTCTAGAAAATCTAATTCTAAGCAAGTTTTATAACAACATTTTTCCCAATTTCCGTTCAAAAACGCTTTGAATACCAGGAGTTCCCCAAGCAAATTAAATTTTACCAACAATATTTTTATTGCTGATTTTTCAGCTAAATTAGCCAAAATTTTGCAAAAACACAAAGAACAAATGTTCTGACAAATCTAATTCTCAGCAAGTTTTATAACAACATTTTCCTCAATTTCCTCACAGTTTCCGTCCAAAAACGCTTTGAATACTAAGCATTCCCCAAACAAATAAAATTAACTAACAATATTTTTATTGCTGATTTTCCATCTAAATTAGCCAAAATTTTGCAAAAACACTAAGAACAAATGTTCTGGCAGATCTAATTCTCAGCAAGTTTTATAACAACATTTTCCTCAATTTCCTCACAGTTTCCGCCCAAAAACGCTTTGAATACCAAGCATTCTCCAAGAAAATAAAATTAATCAACAATTTTTTTATTGCTAATTTTCCCGCTAAAATAACCAAAATTTTGCAAAAACACAAAGAACAAATGTTCTAGCAAATTTAATTCTCAACAAGTTTTGTAACAACATTTTCCCCAATTTCCTCACAGTTTCCGACCAGAAACGCTTTGAATACCAAGCATTCCCAAATTAAATTTGACCAACAATAGTTTTTTTGCTGATGGAAAATCAGCAAAAAAATTAGCCAAAACTTTGAGGAAAATTTTTCCGAAAAGAGTCGAAGCAAAGCTGAGAAACGCCACGCTCTCACAACAATGCACACAGTGGAAACGTGTGTGTGTGTGTGGGTCGAGTATCGAGTTCTGTCGGGGAGTGTACAGCGGCCTCTGGAAGGTCGGACACGGCGTGCCTGTTGTTTAGCAGTGCATCGGGTCTCGGGGCGGTTGGGGGGCCGGCCGGGGGCCCAGCGCCCGAGAGACACAGCAGTCGATTGTGAGCGCTCTTTGCTCAGCTGCTGCCGTTCTGGATGGAAATGTGTGAATGTGAGACTGTGTGTGTGTGTGTTGTCCCCGTGCGACTGTGTCTGTATGTATGTGTGTACAGTAGCGGTCAGCGGAAATAGGTTTGTCCACTCGCCTTCTTACACTTCTCTCTGTTTTCTTTTTTTGTTTTTGTTTCTTTTCGTTGCTCTCTCTCCTCATTTGGTTTCTCGGTTTCCCTCTCTCTCTCTCTCTCGGCCAGGTTTTCTTTCTCTAGTGTGGGTCTTCTGTGCGTTCGTTGAGGAAGTTCTCTCAAAGCAAGGACTCGCAGTCCTTGCTTTGCTTTCTTAGACTTAACTAGAACAGACTGGACAGATGCAGCTGTTATCTAGCTAATTCTACTAGATACAACCAATTTTGCGGACTATTTCTAGCAGAATTGAGAAGTTTTTGCAAACTCTACCATGAATCAAAGTTGGTTTTAGACTTGCGAATTTAAGCGCGATTTCTAGACTAGCTAGTGTAGATCTAAACGCAAAAGAAGTTATCTAGGTTAGATGCGACTGTTATCTAGCTAATTCTACTAGATACAACTGATTTTGCAAACTATTTCTAGCAGAATTGGGAAGTTTTTGCAAACTCTACCATAAATCAAAGTTGGTTTTAGACTAGCAAATTTAATCGCAATTTCTAAACTAGCTAGTCTAAATCTAAAGGCAGAGGAAGTTATCTAGGTGAGATGCAACTGTTATCTAGCTAATTCTACTAGATACAATCAACTTTGCGAACTATTTCTAGCAGAATTGAGAAGTTTTTGCAAACTCTACCATGATTCAAAGTTGGTTTTAGACTTGCAAATTTAATCGCAATTTCTAGACTAGCTAGTCTAAATCTAAACGCAAAGGAAGTTATCTATGTTAGATGCAACTGTTATCTAGCTAATTCTACTAGATGCAACCAATTTTGCGAGCTATTTCTAGCAGAATTGAGAAGTTTTTGCAAACTCTACCATGAATCAAAGTTGGTTTATGACTAGCAAATTTAATCGCAATTTCTAGACTAGCTAGTCTAAATCTTAACGCAAAGAAAGTTATCTAGGTTAGATGCAACTGTTATCTAGCTAATTCTACTAGATACAACCAATTTTGCGAGCTATTTCTAGCAGAATTGATAAGTTTTTGCAAACTCTACCATGAATCAAAGTTGGTTTTAAACTAGCGAATTTAATCGCAATTTCTAGACTAGCTAGTCGAAATCTTAACGCAAAGGAAGTTATCTAGGTTAGATGCAACTGTTATCTAGCTAATTCTACTAGATACAACCAATTTTGCGAATTATTTCTAGCAGAATTGATAAGTTTTTGCAAACTCTACCAAAATCAAATTTGGTTTTAAACTAGCAAATGAATTGCAATTTCTAGAGAATTTAAACTAAATCTAAACAGGAGTTTGTTGATTCGGATTAGGTGAATGTATAAACTGTGAAAATGAAGTGGTTTAATCGAGTTTTGGTTAGGAATTCCGGTTGGAAAGTGAGAAATTTGGTTCGGAATCGAGGAATGTTTTCGGTTGACAAATTGCAGCTGTTTCGTATGGTCGATGGACCAGGAATTACGGCAATTAGACGGAGAAAAAACGGAGCAGAAGTTGAAAGAAAAAACCGTTTGAAATCACGTCGAGAAGTTTCCCTCAACACCTGTCCGAAACCGAAAAAAAGCAAAAACGTCGAGTGTTTCAGGTACACAGAATGTTTGGGAAAAGAGGCTTTTTTTAGGCAAATTAGGACGAGGCTGTCTCCGTCGCTCTGTTGAGTTAGCGCGGGGCCAGAGCGAGAGCGCACCACCCGGACTGGTTGAGCTCGTCCGTGAAATCTAAACGAGCATCAGCTCGACCGAAACAAAACAAACGACGACGTTTAACACCAAAAATTTCCTCTTTTTTTCCAGGAAAAAATACAACAAAAATTAATCCGAAACGATTATATAATCATTAATTATTTCACAGCTTCTTCACTTTTCTTTTCTTATTGGATTCCTTTTGTCTTGCAATCCAAATTTGTTCCTCACATCCTCGCCAAAATCTTGCAAATCTAGTAGAAATCGCTAAATAACACATCAATCTATCTAACAGAACTTAGTCTTACTTTTAGATTTAGTCTAGCTAGTCTAGAAATTCCGATTAAGTTTGCTAGTCTAAAACCAACTTTGATTTATGGTAGAGTTTGCAAAAACTTCTCAATTCTGCTAGAAACAGTTCGCAAAATTAGTTGTATCTAGTAGAATTAGCTAGATAACAGTTGCATCTAACCTAGATAACTTCCTTTGCGTTTAGATTTTGACTAACTAGTCTAGAAATTGCGATTAAATTCGCTTGTCTAAAACCAACTTTGATTTATGGTAGAGTTTGTAAAAACCTCTCAATTCTGCTAGAAATAGTTTGCAAAATTGGTTGTATCTAGTAGAATTAGCTAAATAACAGTCGCATCTAACCTAGATAACTTCGCTTACGTTTAGATTTAGACTAGCTAGTCTAGAAATTGCGATTAAATTCGCCAGTCTAAAACCAAGTTTGATTCATGGTACCGTTTACAAAAACTTCTCAATTCTGCTAGAAACAGTTCGCAAAATTAGTTGTATCTAGTAGAATTAGCTAGTTAACAGTTGCATCTAACCTAGATAACTTACCTTGCGTTAAGATTTAGATTAGCTAGTCTATAAATTGCGATTAAATTCGCTAGTCTAAAACCAACTTTGATTTATGTTAGAGTTTGCAAAAACTTCTCAATTTTGCTAGAAATAGTTTGCGAAATGATTAACCTTGAGAGTTAATTTGTTGCTAATTACACCGTTCCATTCACAAGTTTTAAACGGTTCCAATGAAAAATTCCTCGCAAATTTAGCAACAATTATAAATTGCAACAGATTGGTCACATTTGATGTGACACATGTATATGCGATAATTGTCGCAAAATTGGTTTAATTAGCAGCCGCAATTAACACTGAGACTAGGTAGAAGATAATTTAACAAATTTTATACAAACTAGTAGGTTTTAATTCCTAAAACCCACTAGTTAAGACTTCCTAAATGTTAATTATTTTAAGGTGAAATACTTGGTAGAATCGACTAAATCTATCATAACTAGTTAGATAATATTCCAGTCAAAATATAATGACAGAGTTTGTGTATAGATTTGTTCTAGATAATTCATAATTTGGGTTCAAACTTTGCAATGTAGTAATTAGTTTATTCATAAATGTCTCAGGTTTGAGTGCAAATATTTCGCGAACTAGGCAAAATTTCGCAAAAAGTTTCAAATAGGATTTGAAGATTTTTTAAGATTTGCGAAATTTTGCACTAAAAATCATAATAAAACTTTTCTGTAAAATTTGCAAGAATTGCCAGCTTCTTGCAAATTTCTCAGCTGCGACTCCAAAGAGGATTTAACTAATGGAGAGAAATTTTTGGGTTTGTTAGAAGCTTCCTTCCAGATCCTTGGAGGTCTTCCTCAGCAGTCAATACATGTTCATAAGCTCTTTAACTATCCAACTGCGACTCCAAAGAAGATTTAACCAAAAAACAGATTTTTTGGGTTTGTTAGAAGCTTCGTTCCAGATCTTTGGAGGTCTTCCGCATCAATCAAAACATGTTCATAAGCCTTTTGGCAATCCAGCTACGACTCCAAAGAAGATTTAACCAATAGACACAAATTTTGGATTAGTTAGAAACTTCCTTCCAGATCTTTGGAGGTCTTCCTCATCAATCAAAACATGCTCATAAGCCTTTTAACTATCCAGCTGCGACTCCGAAGAAGATTTAACCAATAGACAGAAATTTTGGGCTTGTTAGAAGCTTCGTTCCAGATCTTTGGAGGTCTTGCTCATCAATCAAAACATGTTCATAAGCCTTTCAGCTGCGACTCCAAAGAAGATTTAAGCATAACCAGAAATTTTGGGTTTGTTAGAAGCTTCCTTCCAGATTGTCGGAGGTCTTCCACATCAATTAAAACATGTTCATAAGCCTTTTGGCCATTCATCTGCGACTCCAAAGAAGATTTAACCAATAGATACAAATTTTGTATTAGTTAGAAAGTTCCTTCCAGATCTTTGGAGGTCTTCCTCATCAATGAAAACATGTTCATAAGCGTTTTGACCATCCAGCTGCGACTTCAAAGAAGATTTAACCTAAAATCAGAAATTTTGGGTTTGTTAGAAGCTTCGTTCCAGCTCTTTGGTGGTCTTCCTCATCATCAATCAAAACATGTTCATAAGCCTTTTGGTCATCCAGCTGCGACTCCAAAGAAGATTTAAGCAATAACCAGAAATTTTGGGTTTGTTAGAAGCTTCCTTCCAGATCGTTGGAGGTCTTCCGCATCAATCAAAAGATGTTCATAAGCCTTTTGGCCATCCAGCTGCGACTCCAAAGAAAATTTAACCAAAAAACAGAAACTTTGGGTTTGTTAGAACTATGTTCCAGATCTTTGGAGGTTTTCCTCATCAATGAAAACATGTTCACAAGCCTTTTAACTATCCAGCTGCGACTCCAAAGAAGATTTAACCAAAAAACAGAAATTTTGGGCTTGTTGAAAGCTTCTTTCTAGATCTTTGGAGGTTTTCCTCATCAATCAAAACATGTTCATAAGCCTTTTGACCATCCAGCTGCGAATCCAAAGAAGATTTAACCAAAAAACAGAAATTTTGGGCTTGTTAGAAGCTTCTTTCTAGATCTTTGGAGGTCTTCCGCATCAATCAAAACATGTTCATAAGCCTTTTGGCCATCCAGCTGCGACTGCAAAGAAGATTTAAGCAATAACCAGAAATTTTGGGTTTGTTAGAAGCATCCTTCCAGATTGTCGGAGGTCTTCCGCATCAATTAAAACATGTTCATAAGCCTTTTGACCATCCATCTGCGACTCCAAAGAAGATTTAACCAATAGATACAAATTTTGGTTTTGTTAGAAACTTCCTTCCAGATCTTTGGAGGTCTTCCTCATCAATTAAAACATGCTCATAAGCCTTTTAACTATCCAGCTGCGACTCCAAAGAAATTTAACCAATAGACAGAAATTTTGGGCTTGTTAGAAGCTTCGTTCCAGATCTTTGGAGGTCTTCCTCATCAATGAAAACATGTTCATAAGCGTTTTGACCATCCAGCTGCGACTCCAAAGAAGATTTAACCAAAAAACAGAAATTTTGGGTTTGTTAGAAGCTTCGTTCCAGATCTTTGGAGGTCTTCCTCATCAATCAAAACATGTTTATAAGCCTTTTGGCCATCCAGCTGCGACTCCAAAGAAGATTTAAGCAATAAACAGAAATTTTGGGTTTGTTAGAAGCTTCCTTCCAGATCGTTGGAGGTCTTCCGCATCAATCAAAACATGTTCATAAACCTTTTGGCCATCCAGCTGCGACTCCAAAGAAGATTTAACCAATAGACACAAATTTTGGATTTGTTAGAAACTTCCTTCCAGATCTTTGGAGGTCTTCCTCATCAATCAAAACATGTTCATAAGCATTTTGGCCATCCAGCTACGACTCTAAGGAAGATTTAACCAATAGACAGAAATTTTGGGTTTGTTAGAAGCTTCCTTCCAGATCCGAGTCTCCGGAGAAGTTCGTCCTTCAGCTTCTGATATGGGTCGTCTGCTTCCCTCGGTGGGTCGAGCAGTAGGTTGCGGATCTCCTTGGCGTACCGCGACTCGAGCGACGCACCGACGTGCTCGAATTTCTCGGTACTGGTAGTGATACCGGCGTTTCTCAAATGCCCAATCAACTTGTTGGAACCGGAGGTCCGGGTCCTCAGGTAGAAATACGGGCAGTCTCACTCGCGCCCCGCTGGAGTTGTTATTCGCCATGGCTTGTCGTGAGTGTCTTCGCGCACGTTACTACCACTGTCACTTGTAAACTACGCAGATCACGTCGGGGTCACCATTTTGGTAACGGGGTAGCTGCGGATAAATAAGACGACAGACAGAAAAAAAATGGTAGAGTTTGCCAAAACTTCTTAATTCTGCTAGAAACAGTTCGCAAAATTAGTTGTATCTAGTAGAATTAGCTAGATAACAGTTGCATCTAACCTAGATAACTTCCTTTGCGTTTAGATTCAGACTAACTAGTCTAGAAATTGCAATTAAATTCGCTTGTCTAAAACCAACTTTGATTTATGGTAGAGTTTGTAAAAACTTCTCAATTCTGCTAGAAATAGTTTGTAAAATCAGTTGTATCTAGTAGAATTAGCTAGATAACATTCGCATCTAACCTAGATAACTTCCTTTGCGTTTAGATCTACACTAGCTAGTCTAGAAATCGCGCTTAAATTCGCAAGTCTAAAACCACCTTTGATTTATGGTAGAGTTTGCAAAAACTTCTCAATTCTGCTAGAAACAGTTCGCAAAATTAGTTGTATCTAGTAGAATTAGCTAGATAACAGTTGCATCAAACCTAGATAACTTGCCTTGCGTTAAGATTTAGACTAGCTAGTCTATAAATTGCGATTAAATTCGCTAGTCTAAAACCAATTTTGATTTTTGGTAGAGTTTGCAAAAACTTCTCAATTCTGCTAGAAACAGTTCGCAAAATTGATTGCATCTAGTAGAATTAGCTAGATAACAGTTGCATCTAACATAAATAACTTCCTTTGCGTTTAGATTTAGACTAGATAGTCTAGAAATTGCGATTAAAGTTGCAAGTCTAAAACCAACTTTGATTTATGGTATAGTTTGCAAAAACTTCTCAATTCCGCTAGAAATAGTTTGCGAAATGATTAACCTTGAGAGTTAATTTGTTGCTAATTACACCGTTCCATTCACAAGTTTTAAACGGTTCCAATGAAAAATTCCTCGGAAATTTAGCAACAATTATAAATTGCAACAGATTGGTCACATTTGATGTGACACATGTATATGCGATAATTGTCGCAAAATTGGTTTAATTAGCAGCCGCAATTAACACTGAGACTAGGTAGAAGATAATTTAACAAATTTTATACAAACTAGTAGGTTTTAATTCCTAAAACCCACTAGTTAAGACTTCCTAAATGTTAATTATTTTAAGGTGAAATACTTGGTAGAATCGACTAAATCTATCATAACTAGTTAGATTATATTCCAGTCAAAATATAATGACAGAGTTTGTGTATAGATTTGTTCTAGATAATTCATAATTTGGGTTCAAACTTTGCAATGTAGTAATTAGTTTATTCATAAATGTCTCAGGTTTGAGTGCAAATATTTCGCGAACTAGGCAAAATTTCGCAAAAAGTTTCAAATAGGATTTGAAGATTTTTTAAGATTTGCGAAATTTTGCACTAAAAATCATAATAAAACTTTTCTGTAAAATTTGCAAGAATTGCCAGCTTCTTGCAAATTTCTCAGCTGCGACTCCAAAGAAGATTTAACCAATAGAGAGAAATTTTGGGCTTGTTAGAAGCTTCTTTCCAAAGCTTTGGAGGTCTTCCTCAGCAGTCAAAACATGTTCATAAGCCTTTTAACTATCCAACTGCGATTCCAAAGAAGATTTAACCAAAAAACAGAAATTTTGTGTTTGTTAGAAGCTTCTTGCCAGATCTTTGGAGGTCTTCCTCATCAATCAAAACATGTTCATAAGCCTTTTGGCCATCCAGCGACGACTACAAAGAAGATTTAACCAATAGACACAAATTTTGGATTAGTTAGAAACTTCCTTCCAGATCTTTGGAGGTCTTCCTCATCAATCAAAACATGTTCATAAGCCTTTTGGCCATCCAGCTGCGACTCCAAAGAAGATTTAAGCAATGGCCAGAAATTTTGGGTTTGTTAGAAGCTTCCTTCCAGATCTTTGGAGGTCTTCCGCATCAATCAAAACATGTTCATAAGGCTTTGGACTATCCAGCTGCGACTCCAAAGAAGATTTAACCAAAAAACAGAAATTTTGGGTTTGTTAAAAGCTTCTTTCCAGATCTTTGGAGGTCTTTCGCGTCAATCAAAACATGTTCATAAGGCTTTGGACTATCCAGCTGCGACTCCAAAGAAAATGTAACCAAAAAACAAAAATTTTGGGTTTGTTAGAAGCTTCTTTCCATATCTTTGGAGGTCTTCCTCATCAATCAAAACATGCTCATAAGCCTTTTAACTATCCAACTGCGACTCCAAAGAAATTTAACCAATAGACAGAAATTTTGGGCTTGTTAGAAGCTTGTTTCCAGATCTTTGGAGGTCTTCCGCATCAATCAAAACATGTTTATAAGGCTTTCGACTATCCAGCTGCGACTCCAAAGAAGATTTAACCAATAGACAGAAATTTTGGGATTGTTAGAAGCTTCTTTCCAGATCTTTGGAGGTCTTCCGCATCAATCAAAACATGTTCATAAGCCTTTTGGCCATCCAGCTGCGACTGCAAAGAAGATTTAAGCAATAACCAGAAATTTTGGGTTTGTTAGAAGCTTCCTTCCAGATTGTCGGAGGTCTTCCGCATCAATTAAAACATGTTCATAAGCCTTTTGACCATCCATCTGCGACTCCAAAGAAGATTTAACCAATAGATACAAACTTTGGTTTTGTTAGAAACTTCCATCCAGATCTTTGGAGGTCTTCCTCATCAATTAAAACATGCTCATAAGCCTTTTAACTATCCAGCTTCGACTCCAAAGAAATTTAACCAATAGACAGAAATTTAGGGCTTGTTAGAAGCTTCTTTTCAGATCTTTGGAGGTCTTCCGCATCAATCAAAACATGTTCATAAGACTTTGGACTATCCAGCTGCGACTCCAAAGAAGATTTAACCAAAAAACAGAAATTTTGGGTTTGTTAGAAGCTTCTTGCCAGATCTTTGGAGGTCTTCCTCATCAATCAAAACATGTTCATAAGGCTTTGGAGTATCCAGCTGCGACTCCAAAGATGATTTAACCAAAAAACAGAAATTTTGGGTTTGTTAGAAGCTTCTTGCCAGATCTTTGGAGGTCTTCCTCATCAATCAAAACATGTTCATAAGGCTTTGGAGTATCCAGCTGCGACTCCAAAGATGATTTAACCAAAAAACAGAAATTTTGGGTTTGTTAGAAGCTTCGTTCCAGATCTTTGGAGTTCTTCCTCATCAATCAAAACATGTTTATAAGCCTTTTGGCCATCCAGCTGCGACTCCAAAGAAGATTTAAGCAATAGATACAAATTTTGGATTAGTTAGAAACTTCCTTCCAGATCTTTGGAGGTCTTCCTCATCAATGAAAACATGTTCATAAGCGTTTTGACCATCCAGCTGCGACTTCAAAGAAGATTTAACCTAAAAACAGAAATTTTGGGTTTGTTAGAAGCTTCGTTCCAGATCTTTGGTGGTCTTCCTCATCAATCAAAACATGTTCATAAGCCTTTTGGCCATCCAGCTGCGACTCCAAAGAAGATTTAAGCAATAACCAGAAATTTTGGGTTTGTTAGAAGCTTCCTTCCAGATTGTTGGAGGTCTTCCGCATCAATCAAAAGATGTTCATAAGCCTTTTGGCCATCCAGCTGCGACTCCAAAGAAGATTTAACCAAAAAACAGAAACTTTGGGTTTGTTAGAAGCTATGTTCCAGATCTTTGGAGGTCTTCCTCATCAATGAAAACATGTTCATAAGCCTTTTAACTTTCCAGCTGCGACTCCAAAGAAGATTTAACCAAAAAACAGAAATTGTGGGCTTGTTGGAAGCTTCTTTCTAGATCTTTGGAGGTCTTCCTCATCAATCAAAACATGTTCATAAGCCTTTTGACCATCCAGCTGCGACTCCAAAGAAGATTTAACCAAAAAATAGAAATTTTGGTCGTGTTAGAAGCTTCTTTCTAGATCTTTGGAGGTCTTCCTCGTCAATCAAAACTTGTTCATAAGGCTTTGGAGTATCCAGCTGCGACTCCAAAGAAGATTTAACCAAAAAAACAGAAATTTTGGGTTTGTTAGAAGCTTCTTTCCAGATCTTTGGAGGTCTTCCGCATCAATCAAAACATGTTCATAAGGCTTTGGACTATCCAGCTGCGACTCCAAAGAAGATTTAAGCAATAAACAGAAATTTTGGGTTTGTTAGAAGCTTCCTTCCAGATCGTTGGAGGTCTTCCGCATCAATCAAAAGATGTTCATAAGCCTTTTGGCCGTCCAGCTGCGACTCCAAAGAAGATTTAACCAAAAAACAGAAACTTTGGGTTTGTTAGAAGCTATGTTCCAGATCTTTGGAGGTCTTCCTCATCAATGAAAACATGTTCATAAGCCTTTTAACTATCCAGCTGCGACTCCAAAGAAGATTAAAGCTATAACGAGAAATTTTGGGTTTGTTAGAAGCTTCTTTCCAGATCTTTGGAGGTCTTCCTCATCAATCAAAACATGTTCATAAGCCTTTTGGCCATCCATCTGCGACTCCAAAGAAGATTTAACCAATAGATACAAATTTTGGATTTGTTAGAAACTTCCTTCCAGATCTTTGGAGGTCTTCCTCATCAATCAAAATATGCTCTCAAGCCTTTTAACTATCCAGTTGCGACTCCAAAGAAGATTTAACCAATAGACAGAAATTTTGGGCTTGTTAGAAGCTTCATTCCAGATCTTTGGAGGTCTTCCTCATCAATCAAAACATGTTCATAAGCATTTTGACCATCCAGCTGCGACTCCAATGAAGATTTAACCAAAAAACAGAAATTTTGGGTTTGTTAGAAGCTTCTTGCCAGATCTTTGGAGGTCTTCCTCATCAATCAAAACATGTTCATAAGCCTTTTGACCATGCAGCTGCGACTCCAAAGAAGATTTAACCAAAAAACAGAAATTTTGGGTTTGTTAGAAGCTTCTTGCCAGATCTTTGGAGGTCTTCCTCATCAGTGAAAACATGTTCATAAGCCTTTTGGTCATCCATCTGCGACTCCAAAGAAGATTTAAGCAATTACCAGAAATTTTGGGTTTGCTAGAACGTATCCTTCCAGATCGTTGGAGGTCTTCCGCATCAATCAAAAAATGTTCATAAACCTTTTGGCCATCCAGCTGCGATTCCAAAGAAGATTTAACCAATAGACACAAATTTTGGATTTGTTAGAAACTTCCTTCCAGATCTTTGGAGGTCTTCCTCATCAATCAAAACATATTCATAAGCATTTTGGCCATCCAGCTACGACTCCAAGGAAGTTTTAACCAATACACAGAAATTTTGGGTTTGTTACAAGCTTCCTTCCAGATCCGAGTCTCCGGAGAAGTTCGTCCTTCAGCTTCTGATATGGGTCGTCTGCTTCCCTCGGTGGATCGAGCAGTAGGTCGCGGATCTCCTTGGCGTACCGCGACTCGAGCGACGTACCGACGTGCTCGAATTTCTCGGTACTGGTAGTGATACCGGCGTTTCTCAAATGCCCAATCAACTTGTTGGAACCGGAGGTCAGGGTCCTCCGGTAGAAATACGGGCAGTCTCACTCGCGCCCCGCTGGAGTTGTTATTCGCCATGGCTTGTCGTGAGTGTCTTCGCGCACGTTACTACCACTGTCACTTGTAAACTACGCAGATCACGTCGGGGTCACCACTTTGGTAACGGGGTAGCTGCGGATAAATAAAACGACAGACAGAAAAAAAAATGGTAGAGTTTGCAAAAACTTCTGAATTCTGCTAGAAACAGTTCGCAAAATTAGTTGTATCTAGTAGAATTAGCTAGATAACAGTTGCATCTAACCTAGATAACTTGTCTTGCGTTAAGATTTAGACTAGCTAGTCTATAAATTGCGATTAAATTCGCTAGTCTAAAACCAACTTTTATGGTAGAGTTTGCAAAAACTTTTCAATTTTGCTAGAAATAGTTTCCGATATGATTAACCTTGAGAGCTAATTTGTTGCTAATTACGACGTTCCATTCACAAGTTTTAAACGGTTCCAATGAAAAATTCCTTGCAAATTTAGCAACAATTATAAATTGCAACAGATTGGTCACATTTGATGTGACACATGTATAAGCGATAATTGTCGCAAAATTGGTTTAATTACCAGCCGCAATTAATACTGAGACTAGGTAGAACATAATTTAACAAATTTTATACGAACTACTAGGTTTTAGTTCCTAAGACTTCAATATTAATTATTTCAAGGTGGAAATTACTTGGTAGAATCGGCTAAATCTATCATAACTAGTTAGATAATATTCCAGTTAAAATATCATGACAGACATTGAATTGAAAAATTCACTATGTTTTTACCACACTTGTGCGGTAAAAACATAGTGAATTTTTCATTTCAATGTAAGCATGAATTACCACGTAGTAACTGTTGCAGCCATCCTATTCATATAATGACAGAGTTTATGTATAGATTTGTTTTATATAATTCATAATTCGAGTTTAAACTTTGTAATGTACTAATTAGTTTATTTATAAATATTCCAGGTTTGAGGTCAAATATTTCGCGAACTAGGCAAAATTTCGCAAAAAGTTTCAAATAAAATGTGTAGATTGCGAGATTTTGCACTAAAAATGTTAATGGAACTTTTTTGTAAAATTTGTCAAAAACTGGCAAAAACGAAAACAATTTCTTTTTAGAAAAACAAAAACGTCAGTTGTGAAGGTATCAACTTTGACTGTGGATATTTCACAAACTAGGCGAAATATCGCGAAAAGTTTCAAATAAAAATTATAGAATGCGAAATTTTGCACAAAAAATCTTAATCGAAATTTTCTGAAAAATTTGCAAAAAATTAAGAAAACAAAAGCAATTATTTTTATAGAAAAACAAAAATGTTTGTTGTAAATGTGGTCAACTTTGACTGGAAATATTTCACTAACTAGGCAAAATTTCGCAAAAAGTTTCAAGTAAAGTTTGTAGATTGCGAAATTTCACACAAAAAATCTTTGTTGGAATTTTATGTAGAATTTGCAAGAAGCTGATAAAAAATGAGAAAACAAAAATATATATTATTAGAAAAAACGAGAATGTCAGCTGTGAATGTACCTTTTTTTTCTCTCTAACCAATGTGGGTTCAGTGGGGTTAGCCCTTAAAACACTGCGGCCCATTGGCCTATTGTATTTCGCCACATTGTTTTGTTCATGCAAATAGATCCAGTCCCTCTATTAGGTCCAGGATTCTATGTGCCATGTTTTTCACGGGGACTCTCTCAGCTGTAATATCAAGCTTGTGTCTCCTAAGTGCAATTGCTTCACAGTTTGCGATTTCGTCCTCCTCATAGCATAACCTGCATAAAGGTTCATCCTTCTAGATACCCTTTTTATGTAGGTGTTCTCTTCTGTTCTGCTTCTTTGGCAGTTGCAGGATTTCAGCAGTTAGAGTTTCCGATGGTTTAGCTACCATTCGTTTGCTGTGTGTCAGACCATTCAAATTGACTCTGTAGACGGTGCTTAGTTGCTACAAATTTACAGATTTTATTTCGGGTCGTGGTCTTTGTAATGTAGGGTCCGCTTCCAGCAATGATGTTTGCCTTGTAGACTCCATCTTTTGCTAGCTTATCCGCCATTTCGTTACCCAACAGTCCCGTGTGGCTAGGCACCCAAGCGAGTGTGACGTTTTTAGGCTTTGCCAGGGCTTTTAGGTCTTGAAGACAGTCCCAAACTGTCTTGGTTTTGATTTCGTGACACGCTAGAGCATTAATCGCAGCCTGACTGTTCGTGAAAATGCGGATGTTTCTATTTTTGTAGTCCATTCTCAAATTTTCACAGACTATGATAGCGTGTATTTCTGCTTGGAATACTGTAGCATGTGTCCCCAGGGGTACAGATAGGCTGACAGTCCATAGATTCCTGCGCCAATACTACTGTCCTTCTTGGAGCCGTCTGTATACCAATCCAGTCCTCCTTGGCAAGTGGTTATTTGATTGTCCATCATAGATGTGTTTTGAAGGGTAGATCTAATGACAGCCTTTTGGGCATCGAATCCCCCTCTATATTGAGGTACGGTTCTGATATGACATTCGTTATCATGGTGTGTCCTGACCTCGCCAGAGATTCCCATGTGCCATTGCATATGCATCTGAAAGCTCCCATCCTTGCCTCGTCCATGCTAAAGATATCCAGGGGAGGAAGGCCTAGGATCACCTCCAGAGCCGCAGTTGGGGCGGTTTTCATCGTTCCCGTAATTGCTAAACAGCCCAGTCTTTGAACATGGGTGAGTTCTTTGATGGGCTTTCATGGGCCTGTTTTTGGTCCACCATACTGTGGAGCCATATGTCAAAATGGGTCTAACTACCATAGTGTATAGCCAGTATATCATGCTTGGTTTCAGTCCCCATGATTTTCCAAGTGTTCTTCTGGTCATCATAGGTGCCATTTTACACTTGTTCGTAGCTTTCTTTAGGTGTTGATTCCAAGTCAGTTTGGCATCCAGGATTACACCTAGATACTTGACTTCATCACTCACCTTTAGATGCTCGTTATAGAAAATTGGGGGCTTTAGCCCATCCGTTTTTCTCATTCTAGTGAATGGTACTAGAGTGGATTTTTGGGGATTGACCCGAAGGTTGACTCCACCTCGTTCAGTGCTTCTTGCATAAGCGCTGCTATTATAGAAGGAAATTTACCCCTGATGAGAATGACTATGTCATCCGCATAGCCTTGGTTGTAAAATCCTTTATTATTTAGTGACACAAGCAGGCTATCAACAACCATGTCCCAAAGCAGTGGAGATAGAACCCCAACCTGAGGACATCCCTTGATGACAGCCACCCTCATTGTGCCACCTGCTACTGTAGCCTCAACATTTCTACCCTGTAGCATGGACTTAATCCATATGATTGATGGTTTATTTGCACCATGGCTGTGGGCTGCATTGACTATACTGTCGAAGGAGGTGTTGTCAAACGCACCAAGCAAGGCACCAAGCGCCAATTTCTTGTTGTCTAGTGTGTTATCTATTCTAACCACTAATTGGTGTAGAGCAGATTCACATGATTTTCCTGGATGATAGGCATGCTGATTAGAGTGTAGGGGCCTGCCTAACAGGCAGGTCTCCCTCAGATGCTTTTCAACCAGTTTTTCTTACGTTTTCAACAGAAAGGAGGTTAGGCTTATTGGTCTATACGCTTTAGCCTGGGTGTAATCTAGACGCCTGGCTTTTTGTATAAATACTTTTACTTGCCTCCAGGGAGTTGGCACATAGCCTGATGCGAGACTTGGCCTATATAGCTTAATCAGTATTGGCACCAGCGTTTCCCTCCCCTGCCACAGAAGGGCGGGGAAGACACCGTCCGGGCCAGCTGCCTTGTATGGGACAAAGGTATTTATGGCGCATTCAATTCTTTCAACCCTCTTGGACACCCGCCAGTCACACGTCGTCGCTCTTGTTTGAGAGCGTACAGCATGACAGTCAGGATTATCCATTGTTGGGTCGATCACATAGGAACCTGGGAAGTGAGCTTGGAGTAAAACTTCCATAGTTTCCTTCCCGTTGGTTGTGTGTTTTCCGTTTGGTCCTCTGATAGTAGCAACCGGATTTAACGGGTTCTTTATCAGAAGTGTCTGGAGTCTTGCTGTTTCAGATGTACTTTCGACATCCTCACACATCTTCCTCCAGGACTCCCTTTTAGCTCTCCGTACGGATTTGTTATATTCAGTGAGTGTAGTCGTATATTCGGTCCACATCCCTGTCTTTTTAGCTCTATTCTAGAACTTTCTCGTTTTGTTTTTCTTCTGTTCAAGTTCCTTGCTCCGCCAGGTTACTTCTCGTTTCCTGGTTCTCTTCACTTGAGGACAGCTGTCATGATAAGAATTTATTCTTGAAGTAGAGTGGGGGCTTCTTCAATATCATGCAAAACTTAACACACTTGTATGTATCTTTAGCACTTCTTTATAGTGCTCCCAGTCAGTTTTGCGTGGATTACGATAGACATCCTCTGTCCTGTCAACGGCGTTGATCTCCAGAAAGATGTATCGATGGACCGACAACGACGGTTCTTCGTACACATACCACTTACTCACTAGTGCATTTGTATATAAGGACGCCAAGGTCATATCAATAACTTCTTTCCGTCGTTTTGTTTGAAAGGTGGGCCTGTTACCGACATTCAGTATTGCCAGATTCGTGGACACTAAATATCTAAAACAAGACTCACCTCTTTTGTTGGTTTTGCTGCTGCCTTATACTACGTTTTGGGCGTTGGCATCCATCCCAACCATGATCTGGAGATTAGAAACCTCGCAGTATTTCACCAGGCGATGCAATTCTGCGGTAGGTGGTGGTTCAGGTGCATCGTATGGTAGGTACGCAGAGCTCAATAAGTTCCCTAACTGCCCCTCCCCTTCATGCGATACCTGATTTTTGCTGTGGCAAGATCTCTGAAACAGTGGTCGTGCAACATTAATATGTCAATATCATTTCTAGCATAAATGCAGAATCTGATATAGTTACAGGAGGATCTGATATAGTCACTTATCCCTAGCTTCACCCAGATCCATTATTTTGCCTATGTTTAAACAGGGTTCTTGGATCTGGGCTATGCTGATGTCCCTAGCAACTAAGATTCTGCTTAGGGAGGCAGAGGCCGCCGCACTATGCTGAAGGTTGATCTGAAGTACCTTCAAGAGTGGGCCCCTCCGCTCTATTCCCTATGATACTGAAAGTGAGCTGATTTAAACCAATATAGGCTTTGCAGACCTTTTTTGGTCAGCTCACTCACGGATGCGGAATCTATGTAGAGAACCAAAGTGGTTCCCTTAGCAGTACTGAGGACAATACTCCTTTCCTCTACATTTAAGCCCTTGTTTTGGGTCTTAAATAGGGGGAGTATTTTAGCTGGCTCCGTCGTTCCAAGGAGTTCATTCTCAAATTTTCACGGGCACAGACCATGATAGTGTGTAATTTTGGGTTGGAACCCAAACCGTCACCTTGGTCGTACGGACAATATCTCTCGGGGTGTCCGCTCTGAGAATTGCCCCCTCCCAAGGTTTAAGCTTGGCCACCTTCTCCAGGAGCCACACGTTTGCAGCTTCGTCGGCACAGGTAACGTAAACCACGTCCTTGTCGACAAAGCTGTTTATAAAATTGGGGCCTGTGCCTGGTTCACAGCTCCAGATCTCCCTCATTAGCTCGGATTGCAGAAGCTTACCTTGTACTTCTGTCATCTATTCCTAAGGATATTTCTGAGGAACAATAGCCATTTTGCAGGCAGAGAGAGCTCCGCTGTAGGACTGCCTAGGCCTGCTCTGTGAGCTAGCACCAGGTTTGTTCCACAGCGGCTCCTCCGTCCTGGGCCTTTTATGGCACGAGGATAGCTCCGTCTGGGTGTACTACCCTCAGATCTCAGTCTTTTGACGACGGCAGTCCCAGACCCACTCCCGGCATTAGTGCCAGTTGGTGCGTCCGCTCCCGCCGCCGGCTTGCCGGTCACACGCAGTTGAGGATCAAGTTTGGCTCTTGCGGCCTCCTTTTTCATCTTCCTGCGTTGCGACCCACTTATTCTGTACCTCATTTCTTGCGTTGTTTGCAAGCTCGAGGTAGCAGTGCTTGAGGCACCTTCTGTGGGTCCAGTGGTTGATCCACTTCCCCTCAGAAGTGACCCATTAGAAGAAGCGGCTGTCAACCACAGCGACATCCTCCTCCCCCAATATCATGTCTTGAACCGAAGTTAGGCCTGTTGCCCCTGCTTCGGTTCTAAGCTGTTCTACTAGGTCTACATCCAGTGGATGTTCCCCTGTAGCTGGTTTGGGTATATTTGTTTTTTTTTTTTATTTGAGTCCATTTTTGTTCCCACGAGTAGCTAGGGAAATAAGTGGTCCGCCCCTGCAGAGCCCCCCGCATGCAAGAGTAAGGCTAAGTACACCGGGAGGGCGCCCTGTATCCCGGGTGCACCGTTAGCGATACTGAAATCACCCCAGTGCCATCCATCTATCACCACGGTAGCTTACAGCTTGGATTAGAGTTTGAAGGCGGAAAAAGATAGATTACAGAAGATCCTTAGATCTGAAGTTTACAAGCGTTAGGCCAGGTGAGGCCTTGAGTGAGGGAAGTAAGTGGGTGCCTGCGGTAAATCAGGAAGAGTTAGACGGCAGTCATCCAGCTAGGGCACCCCGTTTCTGCCAGGAACTGTTTCGCCAGATTGCGAACCCCTCGGGTTGGGAAGTTCTTAGTTGTTCGGCACCCAGAGTCCGCCCCGACACGACTCGCCCTGCCTGGGCAGTGCTCCTCGCATCAGCAACCTCCAAAGGTCAGCACGAAGCTAAGCCCCCGCACCACGACAAGGTGACTTCCATTCGCGAGAGTCTGAATGTATCAATTTTGACTGTAAATATTTCACGAACTAGGCAAAATTTCGCAAAAAGTTTCAAATAGGATTTGTAGATTGCGAAATTTTGCACTAAAAATCTTAATAGAACTTTTCTGTAAAATTTGCAAAAACCTGACAAAAACAAAAACAATTTCTTTTTAGAAAAACAAAAATCTGAGTTGTGAAGGTATCAACCTTGTCTGTGGATATTTCACAAACTAGGCGAAATATCGCAAAAAGTTTCAAATAAAAGTTATAGAATGCGAAATTTTGCACAAAAAATCTTAATGGAAATTTTCTGAAAAATTTGCAAAAACCTTACAAAAATTAAGAAAACAAAAGCAATTATTTTTATAGAAAAACTAAAATGTTAATTGTAATATTCCAGTCAAAGTTGATACATAACTTTGACTGGAAATATTTCACGAACTACGCAAAATTTCGCAAAAAGTTTCAAGTAAAGTTTGTAGATTGCGAGTTTTTGCACAAAAAATCTTCATTGGAATTTTCTGTAGAATTTGCAAAAACCTGATAAAAAAATGAGAAAAGTAAAATATTTATTTTTAGAAAAACGAAAATATCAGCTGTGAATGTATCAACTTTGACTATAAATATCTCACGAACTAAGCAAAATTTCGCAAAAAGTTTCAAATAGGATTTGTATATTGCGAAATTTTGCGCTAAAAATCTTAGTAGAACTTTTTTGTAAAATTTGCAAAAACCTGGCATAAACGAGAAAACAAAAACAATTTCTATTTAGCAAAACAAAAACGTCAGTTGTAAAGGTATCAACTTTGACTGTGGATATTTCACAAACTAAGCGAAATATCGCAAAAAGTTTCAAATAAAAGTTATTGAATGCGAAATTATGCACAAAAAATCTTAATATAAATTTTCTGAAAAATTTGTAAAAACCTTAGAAAAATTGAGAAAACAAAAGCAATTCTTTTTATAGAAAAACAAAAATGTTAGTTGTAAATGTGTCAACTTTGACTGGAAATATTTCACGAACTAGGCAAAATTTCGCAAAAAGTTTCAAGTAAACTTTGTAGATTTCAAAATTTTACATAAAAAATCTTAATGGAAATTTTCTGTAAAATTTGCAAGAACATTACAAAAATTAAGAAAACAAAAGCAATTTTTTTTGCAAAAACATAAATGTGTCAACTTCTCTAGCAAAAAGTTTCAAACGAATTTTCTCAAACATAAAGTTTCTTGAACGAATCCTTGCATAAAAAGCGTTGTGTGCAAACTCATGAATGAATCCAACTCGTCCTTCTTTTATATAGCCTTTCCCCTCGAATCGTATCCGTCCGTCGGTCGGTTCGGCAATAAATCCTAGATAATTAGCAATATATCTCGGGGTCAAAGAGGACAAGCACAAGCGATGCATTTATTCTAAATATGCTCGGGCGCGATAAAGCCACGTTATTTCCATGCATTTTATAAATATTTTCAAAACCGGCATTACCACTCACAGACTGACATATTTTACACCAACACACACTCGCCCGCTCACTCACGACATCCTCTTATGCAACAAACATCCATCCACTCTCGGCTACAACCTTCCGATCAATTTCTACATCATCCACACTCAATCTAAACAATAACACACTCATCCTAGATAGTTTAGACTAATTATAATAGATTCCGTTTATCTCGTCTAGCGTTTCCTGTTGGAATCCTTGATTTTTGTCACGTATCCAAAAATCTATCTTGTTCTTAATTTTTGAGAAAATTTCCATGAAGATTTTTTGTGCAAAATTTCGCATTTTATAACTTTTATTTGAAACATTTTGCGATATTTCGCCTAGTTTCTGAAATATCCACAGTCAAAATTGATACCTGCACAACTGACGTTTTAGTTTTTGTAAAAAGATATTGTTTTTGTTTTCTCGTTTTTGTCAGGTTTTTGCAAATTTTACAGAAAAGTTCTATTAAGATTTTTAGTGCAAAATTTCGCAATCTACAAATCCTATTTGAAACTTTTTGCGAAATTTTGCGCAGTCGTGAAATATTTATAGTCAAAATTGATACATTCACAACTAACATTTTCGTTTTTCCTAAAAATAAATATTTTTGTTTTCTCAATTTTTATCAGGTTTTTGCAAATTTTACAGAAAATTCCAATTAAGATTTTTTGTGCAAAATTTCGCAATCTACAAACTTTACTTCAAACTTTCTACGACATTTTGCCTAGTTCGTGAAATATTTCCAGTCAAAATTGATACATTTACAACTAACATTTTGGTTTTCTATAAAAATAATTGTTTTTGTTTTCTTAATTTTTGTAAGCTTTTTGCAAATTTTTCCGAAAATTTCTATTAAGATTTTTTGTGCAAAATTTCACATTCTATAACTTTTATTCGAAACTTTTTGCAAAAATTTGCCCAGTTAGCGAAATATTTGCAGTCAAATCTGAGCTATCCACGAATCAACCAATAGTTTACTACACAGTTTCAACTTAAATTAAGAATTATGCAGACCACATCTAGACACAAACTTGGTCAGTATAGATAGATTGAAATGTTATCTACCTAGGTGTAGTAGATATAACCGATCCCAACAAGTATTTCCTATTGAAATCCTTGATTTTTGCAAAGTCTTTGAAAATCATTTTCGTTTGCAACTACAGTATAATCTCGATGATCCGACACATATGGGAACAGACAACCGCCGGATTATAAGAAAGAGTGGTGGGATTAGGCCGGATTAATGAACGAGTCGTCCGATTAACCAACGGCCGAATTACCGAGATTATACTGTACAGTATAATCTCGATAATCCGACAAATATGGGACCAGACAACCGCTGGATTATAAGGAGTGGTGGGTGGGAAGAGCGCAAGCGTTCTCCAAACCGCCGAAATACTGGACGTGTCCGATTAACCAACGACCGAATTACCGAGATTATGCTGTAGTAAGTTTAAGATCATTTTGCGGATTATCTAGACTAAATCTACATAGAAACTCCATCATTTTACATAGATAGCGATGTTATCTAACGAGACTAAATAGATTTAGTTGATTATGTAAAGTATTTCGTCCCTAATTCCTTGATTTTGACAAAGCCTTTGGAAAGCAAGTTGTTTTTGGAGTATCAAATTATGAGTTATCTAGACTAGATCTTGATACACATTTGTTTATTTTAGATAGATTAAGACGTTATCTAACTAGTTATGATAGATTCAGTCGTTTCTGAAAAGTATTTCCCGCTTGAAATCCTTGCTTTTATCAAGGCTCTGGAAAGCTAGTTGGTAAGTTTGAAATCAAATTGTGAGTTATCTAGACTAGATCTTGCTACAAATTTGTTTATTTTAGATAGATTAAGACGTTATCTAACTAGTTATGATAGACTCAGTCGTTTCTGAAAAGTATTTCCCGCTTGAAATCCTTGCTTTTGTCAAGGCTCTGGAAAGCGAGTTGTTTTTGGAGTTGTAAGTTTGAGATCAAATTGTGAGTTATCTAGACTAGATCTTGCTACAAATTTGTTTATTTTAGATAGATTAAGATGTTATCTAACTAGTTATGATAGATTCAGGTGTTTCTGAAAAGTATTTCCCGCTTGAAATCCTTGCTTTTATCAAGGCTCTGGAAAGCTAGTTGGTAAGTTTGAGATCAAATTGTGTGTTATCTAGACTAGATATTGATACAAATTCGTTTATTTTAGATAGATTAAGACGTTATCTAACTAGTTATGATAGACTCAGTCATTTCTGAAAAGTATTTCCCGCTTGGAATCCTTGCTTTTATCAAGGCTCTGGAAAGCTAGTTGGTTTTGTAGTAGGAAGTTTGAGATCACATTGTGAGTTATCTAGACTAGATCTTGATACAAATTTGTTTATTTTAGATAGATTAAGACGTTATCTAACTAGTTATGATAGATTCAGTCGTTTCTGAAACGTTTTCCCGTTTGAAATCCTTGCTTTTGTCAAGGCTCTGGAAAGCTAGTTGGTAAGTTTGAGAACAAATTGTGAGTTATCTAGACTAGATCTTACTACAAACTTGTTTATTTTAGATAGATTAAGACGTTATCTAACTAGTTATGATAGACTCAGTCGTTTCTGAAAAGTATTTCCCGCTTGAAATCCTTGCTTTTGTCAAGGCTCTGGAAAGCGAGTTGTTTTTGGAGTAGTAAGTTTGAGATCAAATTGTGAGTTATCTAGACTAGATGTTGATACAAATTTGTTTATTTTAGATAGATTAAGACGTTATCTAACTAGTTATGATAGAATCAGTCGTTTCTGAAAAGTATTTCCCGCTTGAAATCCTTGCTTTTATCAAGGCTCTGGAAAGCTAGTTGGTAAGTTTGAGATCAAATTGTGTGTTATCTAGACTAGATATTGATACAAATTCGTTTATTTTAGATAGATTAAGACGTTATCTAACTAGTTATGATAGACTCAGTCGTTTCTGAAAAGTATTTCCCGCTTGAAATCCTTGCTTTTGTCAAGGCTCTGGAAAGCGAGTTGTTTTTGGAGTAGTAAGTTTGAGATCAAATTGTGAGTTATCTAGACTAGATGTTGATACAAATTTGTTTATTTTAGATAGATTAAGACGTTATCTAACTAGTTATGATAGAATCAGTCGTTTCTGAAAAGTATTTCCCGCTTGAAATCCTTGCTTTTATCAAGGCTCTGGAAAGCTAGTTGGTAAGTTTGAGATCAAACTGTGTGTTATCTAGACTAGATATTGATACAAATTCGTTTATTTTAGATAGATTAAGACGTTATCTAACTAGTTATGATAGACTCAGTCGTTTCTGAAAAGTATTTCCCGCTTGAAATCCTTGCTTTTGTCAAGGCTCTGGAAAGCGAGTTGTTTTTGGAGTAGTAAGTTTGAGATCAAATTGTGAGTTATCTAGACTAGATGTTGATACAAATTTGTTTATTTTAGATAGATTAAGACGTTATCTAACTAGTTATGATAGAATCAGTCGTTTCTGAAAAGTATTTCCCGCTTGAAATCCTTGCTTTTATCAAGGCTCTGGAAAGCTAGTTGGTAAGTTTGAGATCAAATTGTGTGTTATCTAGACTAGATATTGATACAAATTCGTTTATTTTAGATAGATTAAGACGTTATCTAACTAGTTATGATAGACTCAGTCGTTTCTGAAAAGTATTTCCCGCTTGAAATCCTTGCTTTTGTCAAGGCTCTGGAAAGCGAGTTGTTTTTGGAGTAGTAAGTTTGAGATCAAATTGTGAGTTATCTAGACTAGATCTTGATACAAATTTGTTTATTTTAAATAGATTAAGACGTTATCTAACTAGTTATGATAGATTCAGTCGTTTCTGAAAAGTATTTCCCGCTTGAAATCCTTGCTTTTATCAAGGCTCTGGAAAGCTAGTTGGTAAGTTTGAGATCAAATTGTGAGTTATCTAGACTAGATCTTGCTACAAATTAGTTTATTTTAGATAGATTAATACATTATCTAACTAGTTATGATAGATTCAGTCGTTTCTGAAAAGTATTTCCCGCTTGAAATCCTTGCTTTTATCAAGGCTCTGGAAAGCTAGTTGGTTTTGTAGTAGGAAGTTTGAGATCAAATTGTGAGTTATCTAGACTAGATCTTGATACAAATTTGTTTATTTTAGATAGATTAAGACGTTATCTAACTAGTTATGATAGATTCAGTCGTTTCTGAAACGTTTTCCCGCTTGAAATCCTTGCTTTTGTCAAGGCTCTGGAAAGCTAGTTGGTAAGTTTGAGAACAAATTGTGAGTTATCTAGACTAGATCTTACTACAAACTTGTTTATTTTAGATAGATTAAGACGTTATCTAACTAGTTATGATAGACTCAGTCGTTTCTGAAAAGTATTTCCCGCTTGAAATCCTTACTTTTGTCAAGGCTCTGGAAAGCGAGTTGTTTTTGGAGTAGTAAGTTTGAGATCAAATTGTGAGTTATCTAGACTAGATGTTGATACAAATTTGTTTATTTTAGATAGATTAAGACGTTATCTAACTAGTTATGATAGAATCAGTCGTTTCTGAAAAGTATTTCCCGCTTGAAATCCTTACTTTTGTCAAGGCTCTGGAAAGCGAGTTGTTTTTGGAGTAGTAAGTTTGAGATCAAATTGTGAGTTATCTAGACTAGATGTTGATACAAATTTGTTTATTTTAGATAGATTAAGACGTTATCTAACTAGTTATGATAGAATCAGTCGTTTCTGAAAAGTATTTCCCGCTTGAAATCCTTGCTTTTATCAAGGCTCTGGAAAGCTAGTTGGTAAGTTTGAGATCAAATTGTGTGTTATCTAGACTAGATATTGATACAAATTCGTTTATTTTAGATAGATTAATACATTATCTAACTAGTTATGATAGACTCAGTCGTTTCTGAAAAGTATTTCCCGCTTGAAATCCTTGCTTTTATCAAGGCTCTGGAAAGCTAGTTGGTAAGTTTGAGATCAAATTGTGAGTTATCTAGACTAGATCTTGCTACAAATTAGTTTATTTTAGATAGATTAATACATTATCTAACTAGTTATGATAGATTCAGTCGTTTCTGAAAAGTATTTCCCGCTTGAAATCCTTGCTTTTGTCAAGGCTCTGGAAAGCCAGTTGGTAACTTTGAGATCAAATTGTGAGTTATCTAGACTAGATCTTGCTACAAATTTGTTTATTTTAGATAGATTAAGACGTTATCTAACTAGTGATGATAGATTCAGGTGTTTCTGAAAAGTATTTCCCGCTTGAAATCCTTGCCTTTATCAAGGCTCTGGAAAGCTAGTTGGTGAGTTTGAGATCAAATTGTGAGTTATCTAGACTAGATCTTGCTACAAATTTGTTTATTTTAGATAGATTAAGACGTTATCTAACTAGTGATGATAGATTCAGGTGTTTCTGAAAAGTATTTCCCGCTTGAAATCCTTGCTTTTATGAAGGCTCTGGAAAGCTAGTTGGTGAGTTTGAGATCAAATTGTGAGTTATCTAGACTAGATCTTGCTACAAATTTGTTTATTTTAGATAGATTAAGACGTTATCTAACTAGTTATGATAGATTCAGTCGTTTCTGAAACGTTTTTCCCGCTTGAAATCCTTGCTTTTGTCAAGGCTCTGGAAAGTTAGTTGGTAAGTTTGAGAACAAATTGTGAGTTATCTAGACTAGATCTTGCTACAAATTTGTTTATTTTAGATAGATTAAGACGTTATCTAACTAGTGATGATAGATTCAGGTGTTTCTGAAAAGTATTTCCCGCTTGAAATCCTTGCTTTTATGAAGGCTCTGGAAAGCTAGTTGGTGAGTTTGAGATCAAATTGTGAGTTATCTAGACTAGATCTTGCTACAAATTTGTTTATTTTAGATAGATTAAGACGTTATCTAACTAGTTATGATAGACTCAGTCGTTTCTGAAAAGTATTTCCCGCTTGAAATCCTTGCTTTTGTCAAGGCTCTGGAAAGCTAGTTGGTAAGTTTGAGATCAAATTGTGAGTTATCTAGACTAGAGTTTGCTACAAATTTGTTCATTTTAGATAGATTTAGATGTTATCTAACTAGTTGTGATAGATTTAGTTGAATTTGAAAAGTTTTTCCTGATTAAAATCCTTGCTGTTATTAAGTCTCTGGAAAGCAATTTGGTTTTTAGACTAGCAACTTTAAGATCAGATTGTGAGTTATCTAGCCAAGATCTAGATACAAGCGCGGTTGCGTCGTATGATTTGGAATGTGCTCCGACGGGTTTCAACAGACTCGCTCCGTTTTAAAGCCAATTTCCTGTCGATTTTCAGGCAATTAGAAAAAGATATTTCATCCCAAAAAAAAAACAACTAAATTCTGTGGCTTTTCTGTTTTGAAACCTCGCGTAGTTTATTAATAGTGGCGAGCAGATGTTTTTCTTGCTCCTTTTCCCCCCCGAGAGAACCTCTCATTCATCAGCCCGTCTCCTTCCCGCGCACGCAACCGCCCATAACCTCCGCTCCGTCTAATCGCCGGCCTGTAATTCCAATTTCCTGGAAGCGAAACGAAAACCGGAAGTCGGATATTACTAGAGAGAGACGGCCGGCCACGCCCCCTCCCGCTCCCGCGGCCTGCACGCACGCACGGACCGACGGACCGAAGTCGTTCTCATCAATGAAACGCGCTCCCTCTCGCTCCGATCCATCGCGTCCGTCTCTCTCGCGCGCGCGCGCGTTTACGCTAAAAAGGAAACGGATGTAAGGGGGATGCCTGACGCCTAATCCGGAAACGGACAACATCTGTCCCGAAATTTATCATCTTCACGAAACATTCACAAATACTCAATTAACAACTAGATAGATAACTATCTAGAATGACCGAATTTGTATCTAGATTTAGTCTAGTTCATTCAGAAATTCAGCTCAAAGTTACTAGTCTCGATTTGAAGCGACTTTCCACAAATATAAGATTCAGACCGGATATGCTAAGCGGAAACGGGTAAATCCATCATAATTACTTAGATAACATATTAATCTTTATGAAATAATTAAATTTGTATCTAGATCTAGTCTAGATAATTCACAATTTGATCTCAAACTTGCTACTCCAAAACCAACTTGATTTCAAGAGACTTCACAAAAGTAAGCATTTCAATGTAGACATAATTTTTAGAATCGACTAAATCTATCACAACTAGTTAGATAACGTCTTAATCTATCTAAAATAAGCAAATTTGCTTCTAAATCTAGTCTAGATAACTCGCAATATGATCTTAAACTAACTACTCCAAAAACAACTTGTTTTCAACAGATCTGACAAAAGCATGGGTTTCAAGCGAGTAAAACTTCTCACAATCGCTTGAATCTATCATAACTAGTTAGATAACATGTTAATCTATCTAAAACAACCAAGTTTGTCTCTAGATCTAGTCTAGATAACTCGCAATATGATCTTAAACTAAGTACTCCAAAAACAACTTGCTTTCAACAGATCTGACAAAATCAGGGATTTCAAGCGGGTTAAACATTTCAGAATCGATTAAATCTATCGCAATTAGTTAGAAAACATCTTGATCTATCTAAAACAAGCAAATTTGCCTCTAAATCTAGTCTAGATAACTCGCAATATGATCTCAAACTAACTACTCCAAAAACAACTTTCTTTTCAAACACTCGACAAAAGCAAGGATTTCTAGCTGGTAAACATTTCAGAATCGATTTAATCTATCATAACTAGATAAATAACATGTTAATCTATCTAAAATAACCAAATTTGTATCTAAATCTAGTCTAGATAACTCGCAATATGATCTTAAACTAACTACTCCAAAAACATCTTGTTTTACAGACGCTCGGCAAGCAAGGATTTCAAGCCGGAAAACATTTCAGAATCGATTGAATCTATCATAACTAGATAGATAACATGCTAATCTATCTAAAATAACCAAATTTGTATCTAAATCTAGTCTAGATAACTCGCAATATGATCTCAAACTAACTACTCCAAAAACAACTTGCTTTCCAGACACTCGACAAAAGAAAGGATTTCTAGCGGGAAAACATTCCAGAAACGACTGAATCTATCATAACTAGTTAGATAACATCTTAATCTATCTAAAATAAACAAATTTGTCTCAAGATCTAGTCTAGATAACTCACAATTTGAACTCAAACTTACCAACTAGCTTTCCAGAGCCTTAACAAAAGCAAGGATTTCAAGCGGGGAAAACATTTCAGAATCGATTGAATCTATCATAGCTAGATAGATAACATATTAATCTATCTAAAATAACCAAATTTGTATCTAAATCTAGTCTAGATAGCTCGCAATATGATCTCAAACTAACCACTCCAAAAACAACTTTCTTTTCAAACACTCGACAAAAGCAAGGATTTCTAGCTAGAAAACATTTCAGAATCGATTGAATCTATCATAACTAGATAGATAACATATAAATCTATCTAAAATAACCAAATTTGTCTCTATATCTAGGGTAGATAACTCGCAATTCGTTCTGAAACTTGCTAGTCAAAAACTAAACGAAATTAAAATAAATTGGCGTTCAAATCTTAATAGAATCCAGACGACTCTAGCTAGATACAAATGGTTTTCTGTGTTTAATAAAAGAAGAAATAAGGTTCGTTTCGTTGTGTTTTAGACTATTCTATCTAGATAACTCTGTGATATATGCGGTGTTAAAGTTGGGATTGAGTCTGGTAGATAACATTTTGTGTTTTAGCCAATAACTAAGCTTCTAATGGGGGTAGAAAGCTAAGAAACATGTCGAGTTCTACCTGGTGAGATCTAGATAACTTCTCTTGATAGATAACCTGTTTTAAATGCGCGGATTCTGCTCAAATTTGATAATGTTGAGGGAAATTCGCGATGACGTAAATGTGTTGTTGTTTTTTTGTCGGATAAATAAATTTCATTCAGTTTTGTGTTTTACGTAACCTTCGGCGGACAACGCGCGCGGCCAATTCCGCTCGATCTGACCTTCGCTTCGCGAGTCGAAAACTCCTCGAATGTCTTCGTTTATCGAAAAGCTTCGGCCGAATAACAAACGGCCCACGGAATTTTAATCATTCAATTGTTTTACTATTCCTGACGCGTTTAGCCTACTTAGTACCCCACGCATTCCCTCCGCCTAGTCCAAACACACGCTAGTTTACTAAAACTCAACTTCAAACGCCCATAACTTATCTACCAGATTAATTAGATAACTCTTACCAGCAGCGGTTTGTAAGGAACTTATTTTGACGTAAACTACTGAAAACTAGACCTTTCTATCTAGACTCGTTCAGATTCTATATAGATTTTACTAAAAACAAGTCTAAACAAATCCGAACCCAAGTTCAAACGCCCATAACTTATCTACCAGATTACTTAGATAACTCTAACCGACAGCGATTTATAAGGAATTTATTTCGACGTAAACTACCGAAAACTAGACCTTTCTATCTAAACTAGTTCAGATTCTATATAGATTTTACTAAAAACAAGTCTGTAAACAAATCCGAACCCAACTTCAAACGTCCATAACTTATCTACCAGATTACTTAGATAACTCTAACCGACAGCGATTTATAAGGAATTTATTTCGACGTAAACTACCGAAAACTAGACGTTTTTATCTAAACTAGTTCAGATTCTATATAGATTTTACTAAAAACAAGTCTAAACAAATTCGACCCCAACTTCAAACGCCCATAACTTATCTACCAGATTACTTAGATAACTCTAATCGACAGCGATTTATAAGGAATTTATTTCGACGTAAACTACCGAAAACTAGACGTTTCTATCTAAACTAGTTCAGATTCTATATAGATTTTACTAAAAACAAGTCTAAACAAATTCGACCCCAACTTCAAACGCCCATAACTTATCTACCAGATTACTTAGATAACTCTAACCGACAGCGATTTATAAGGAATTTATTTCGACGTAAACTACCGAAAACTAGACGTTTCTATCTAAACTAGTTCAGATTCTATATAGATTTTACTAAAAACAAGTCTAAACAAATCCGAAGCCAACTTCAAACGCCCATAACTTATCTACCAGATTACCTAGATAACTCTAGCTAACACCGATTATAAGGAATTTATTTCGACGTAAACTACCGAAAACTAGACGTTTCTATATAGACTCGTTCAGATTCTATATAGATTTTACTAAAAACAAGTCTAAACAAATCCGAACCCAACTTCAAACGCCCATAACTTATCTACCAGATTACTTAGATAACTCTAACCGACAACGATTTATAAGGAATTTATTTCGACGTAAACTACCGAAAACTAGACGTTTCTATCTAAACTAGTTCAGATTCTATATAGATTTTACTAAAAACAAGTCTGTAAATAAATCATAACCCAACTTCAAACGCCCATAACTTATCTACCAGATTACTTAGATAACTCTAACCGACAGCGATTTATAAGGAATTTATTTAGACGTAAACTACCGAAAACTAGACGTTTCTATCTAAACTAGTTCAGATTCTATATAGATTTTACTAAAAACAAGTCTAAACAAATCCGAAGCCAACTTCAAACGCCCATAACTTATCTACCAGATTACCTAGATAACTCTAACTAACACCGATTATAAAGAATTTATTTCGACGTAAACTACCGAAAACTAGACGTTTCTATATAGACTCGTTCAGATTCTATATAGATTTTACTAAAAACAAGTCTAAACAAATCCGAACCCAACTTCAAACGCCCATAACTTATCTACCAGATTACTTAGATAACTCTAACCGACAACGATTTATAAGGAATTTATTTCGATGTAAACTACCGAAAACCTAGACCTTTCTATCTAGACTCGTTCAGATTCTATATAGATTTTAATTGAAAACAAAACCGAAATTTTAAACTTTAATATCTAGTTATCTAGAATAAAAAAACAAATGCCGCCCTCATACGTTTATAGATAATCTCTTCTTGAATAAATCTGTGAAATCTAGAATATTCTATATTTATTCGTTTAGATTCTATATAGATAGTTTAAACAGTTTGTTATTTAACGAATCAATCAACTTCAAACACCTATAACTTATCTGCCAGATAATATAGATAGCGCGAACTCGCAAGTTCGGGCTGGAGCAAATAAAATCGGATGCGCCATAGTAATCGCCAACGTCCACTGAGGATAAGGCACAAGAAGAAGAACTCTCAATCCAATATAGGACAATGTGGCAAGGACTGTTGGTTTAACCCAGGTTGGATAGGTTGCCCGCCGCGAAGCGGACAACCTACTGTGGTCTACAAGGCTTTATACAGAATAATACGCCAAAAATATTTGGGTCTATCTAGACTCGTTCAGATTCTATATAGATTTTACCAAAAGCATATTTTAACTTTAAGTCTAAACAAAACTGACATTTCAAACTTTAATATCTGGTTATCTGGTATGCAAAAACCAATGCCGCCTTCAAATGTTTATAGATAACCACTTCCTAAATAAATCTGTAAAATCCAGAATATTCTATCATTATTCGTTTGGATTCTATATAGATAATTTAAACAGTTCGTTGTTTAACGAATCTCAACTTCAAACAGCAATAACTTATCTGCCAGATAATATAAATAATTGCAGTTGACGAGGCTTTATACAGAAACTATTTCTGTGTAATCTACTGGAAAGTAGAGTATTCTATCTAGATGCGTTCAGACTCTATATGGATTTTAACAAAAACATATTTTCACTTTAAGTCTAAACACAACTGACATTTCAAACTTTAATATCTAGGTATGTGGAACGCAAAAACAAATGCTGCCTTCAAATGTTTATAGATAATCTCTTCGTAAATAAATCGGCAAAATCTAGAATATTCTATTTTTATTCCTTTGAATATTATATAGATAATTTAAAAATTTGTTATTTTACGAATCTCAACTTCAAACACCAACAACTTATCTACCAGATAATATAGATAACTTATCTGCAAGATAATATAGATAACTTATCTGCAAGATAATATAACTGTAGTTGACGAAGCTTTATACAGAAACTATTTCGGTGTAATCTACCGGAAACTAGAACATTCTATCTAGACTCGTTCAGACTCTATATAGATTTTAACAGAAACATATTTTAATTTTAAGTCTAAACAAAACTAACATTTCAAACTTTAATATCTAGTTATCTGCAATGCACATACAAATGCCGCCTTCAAATGTTTATAGATAACCTCTTCCCAAATAAATCTGTAAAATCTAGAATATTCTATCTTTATTAGTTTAGTTTCTATATAGATAATTTAAACATTTGTTATTTCACGAATCTCAAATTCAAACATCAATAACTTACTTACCAGATAATATAGATAACTTATCTGCAAGATAATATAGATAACTTATTTGCAAGATAATATAGATAACTGCAGTTGAGGGGATTTATAAAGAAACAATTTCGGTGTAATCTACCGGAAACTAGATCATTCTACCTAGACTCGTTCAGACTCTATATAGATTTTACCAAAAAGCATACTTTAACTTTATAACATACTTTAACAAGACTCAACAAAACCGAAATTTCAAACTTTAATATCTTGTTATCTAGAATACAAAAACAAATGCCGCCTTCAAATGTTAAGATAGATAATCTCTTCCTAAATAAATCTGTGAAATCCAGAATATTCTATCATTATTCGTTTGGATTCTATATAGATAATTCAAACAGTTTGTTATTTAACTTATCCCAACCTCAAACACCAAAAACTTATCTACCAGATAATATAGATAACTTATCTGCAAGATAATATAGATAACTGTAGTTGACGAGGCTTTATACAGAAACTATTTCGGTGTAATCAACCGGAAACTAGACTATTCTATCTAGACTCGTTCAGACTCTATATAGATTTTACCAAAAACATGTTTTAACTTTAAGTCGAAGCAAAACTGAAATTTCAAACTTTAATATCTAGTTATCTGGAATGCAAAAACCAATGCCGCCTTCGAATGTTTGTAGATAATCTCTTCCTAAATAAATCTGTGAAATCCAGAATATTCTATCATTATTCGTTTGGGTTCTATATAGATAATTTAAACAGTTTGTTAGTTAACGAATCTCAACTTGAAACATCAATAACTTATCTACCAGATAATATAGATAACTGAAGTTGACGAGGTTTTATACAAAAACGATTTCTGTGTAATCTACCGGAAACTAGACCATTCTATCTAGACTCGTTCAGACTCTATATAGATTTTACCAAAAGCAAATTTTAACTTTAAGTCGAGACAAAACTGACATTTCAAACTTTAATATCTAGTTATCTGGAATACAAAAACAAATACCGCTTTCAAATGTTTATAGATAATCTCTTCCTTAAAAAATCTGTGAAATCTAGAATATTCTATCATTATTTGTTTAGATTCTATATAGATAATTCAAACAGTTTGTTATTTAACTTCTCTCGAATTCAAACAGCAATAACTTATCTACCAGATAAGATAGATAACTGCAGTTAACTAGGCTTTATAGAGAAACTATTTCGTTCTATCTCTACTTTATACTCTATATAGATTAGACTCTTTATAGACTATATAGATTTTAACAAAAACATATTTTAGCTTTAAGTCTAAACAAAACTGACATTTCAAGCTCTAATATCTAGTTATCTGGAATGTAACAAATGCCGCCTTCAAATGTTTATAGATAACTTCTTCCTAAATAAATCTGTAAAATCCAGAATATTCTATCATTATTCGTTTGGATTCTATATAGATATTTTAAACAGTTTGTTATTTAACTTATCTCAACTTTAAACATCAATAACGTATCTACCAGATAATATAGATAACTTATCTGCAAGATAATATAGATAACATCTGCAAGATAATTTAGATAACTGTAGTTGACGAGGCTTTATACAGAAACTATTTCGGTGTAATCTACCGGAAACTAGACCATTCTATCTAGACTCGTACAGACTCTATATAGATTTTACCCAGAACATATTTTAACTTTAAGTCTAAACAAAAGTGAAATTTCAATCTTTAATATCTAGTTATCTGGAATACGAAAACAAATGCCGCCTTCAAATGTTTATAGATAATCTCTTACTAAATGAATTTGTAAAATCTATATCTTTATTCGTTTAGATTCTATATAGATAATTTAAACAATTTATTATTTAATTTATCTCAACTTCAAACATCAATAACTTATCTACCAGATAATATAGATAACTTATCTGCAAGACAATATAGATAACTGCAGTTGACGAGACTTTATACAGAAACTATTTCGGTGTAATCATCCAAAAACTAGAGCATTCTATCTAGACGCGTTCAGACTCTATATAGATTTTAACAAAAACATATTTTAAGTAAGTTAAGTCTAAACAAAACTAACATTTCAAGCTTTAATATCTAGTTATCTAGAATATAAAAACAAATGCCGCCTTCAAATGTTTATAGATAATCTCTTCTTAAATAAATCTGTAAAATCTAGAATATTCTATCATTATTCGTTTAGATTCTATATAGATAATTCAAACAGTTTGTTATTTAACTTATCTCAACTTCAAACAGCAATAACTTATCTATCAGATAATATAGATAAGTGTAGTTAATGAGGCTTATTATTTGCATTTTTTTATATACCACTCTATCTAGATCCATTCAGATTCTATATAGATATAAACTTAAACAGTTTTTTACAAAACAAAACTCAGTTTCAAACACGAATAACTTATCTGCCAGATAACATAAATGACTTTAGTTCACGACGTTCTGTACAGAATCTATTTCGGTGTAATCTATCGGAAACTACAGCATTCTATCTAGATTGGTTCAGATTCTATTTAGATTTAAACTTCAAGTGGACCATTCTATCTAGACTCGTTCAGACTCTATATAGATTTTACCAAAAACATATTTTTACCTTAGGATTCAACAAAACTGACATTTCAAACTTTAATATCTAGTTATCTGAAATGCAAAAACAAATGCCGCCTTCAAATGTTTATAGATAATCTCTTCCTAAATAAATCTGTAAAATCTAGAATGTTCTATCATTATTCGTTTGGATTCTATATAGATAACTTAAACAGTTTGTTATTTAACAAATCTCAACTTCAAACAGCAATAACTTATCTACTAGATAATATAGATAACTGCAGTTGACGAGGCTTTATACAGAGACTGTTTCGGTGTAATCTACCGGAAACTAGACCATTCTATCTAGTCTCGTTCAGACTCTATATAGATTTTAACAAAAACAAATTTTAACTTTAAGTCGAAACAAAACTGACATTTCAAATTTTAATATCTAGTTATCTGGAATACAAAAACAAATGTCGCTTTCAAATGTTTATAGATAATCTCTTACTAAATGAATCTGTAAAATCTAGAATATTTTATCTTTATTCGTTTAGATTCTATATAGATAATTTAAACATTTTGTTATTTAAGTTATCTCAACTTCAAACGTCAATAACTTATCTACCAGATAATATAGATAACTTATCTGAAAGATAATATAGATAACTGTGGTTGACGAGGCTTTATACAGAATCTATTTTGGTGGAATCAACCGGAAACTAGACCACTCTATCTAGACTCGTTCAGACTCTATATAGATTTTACCAAAAACATATTTAAACTTTAAGTCGAAACAAAACTGAAATTTCAAACTGTAATATCTAGTTATCTCGAATTCGAAAACAAATGCCGCCTTCAAATGTTTATAGATAATCTATTCCTAAATAAATCTGTAAAATCCAGAATATTCAATCAATATTCATTTGGATTCTATATAGATAATTCAAACAGTTTGTTATTTAACTTATTTCAACTTCAAACAGCAATAACTTACCTACCAGATAATATAGATAACTGCAGTTGACGAGGCTTTATAGAGAAACTATTTCGGTGTAATCTACCGGAAACTAGACCATTCTATCTAGACTCGTTCAGACTATATAGATTATTTACCAGATAATATAGATAGATAACTGTAGTCGACGAGGCTTGATACATAATCTATTTGGGTGTAATATACCGGAAACTGGACTATTCTATCTAGACTTGTTCAGATTCTATATAGATTTTACGAAAAGCACATTTAAATTTTAAAACTACACAAAACCAAAATTTCAAGCTTTGATATCTTGTTATCTAGAATACAAAAACAAATGCTGCCTTCAGATGTTTATAGATAATATCTTCCTAAATAAATCTATGAAATCTAGAATATTCTATCATTATTCGTTTAGATTCTACATAGATAATTTAAACAGTTTGTTATTTAACGAATCTCAACTTCAAACAGCAATAACTTATCTACCAGATAATTTAGATAACTGTAGTTGATGAGACTTTATACAGAAACTATTTGGGTGTAATCTACCGGAAACTAGACTATTCTATCCAGACTGGTTTAGACTCTATATAGATTTTACCAAAAGCATATTTTAACTTTAGGGCTAAACTAAACCGAAATTTTAAACTAATATCTAATTATCTAGAATACAAAAACAAATGCCTCCTTCAAATATTTATAGATAATCTCTTCCTAAATAAATCTGTGAAATCTAGAATATTCTATTTTTATTCATTTTGATTCTATATAGATAATTTAAACAGTTTGTTATTTAACTTCAAATAGCAATAACTTATCTATCAGATAATATAGATAAGTGCAGTTAATGGCGCTTTTTGTTTGCCTTTTTTATATACCACTCTATCTAGATCCATTTAGATTCTATATAGATTTAAACTTAAACAGTTTTTTACAAAACAAATCTTAGCTTCAAACACGAATAACATCTGCCAGATAACATAAATGACTTTAGTTCACGACTTTCTGTACAGAATCTATTTCGGTGTAATCTATCGGAAACTACAGCATTTTATCTAGATTCGTTCAGATTCTATTTAGATTTAAACTTAAACAGTTTTTTACAAAACAAACCTCAGCTTCAAACACGTATAACTTATCTGCCAGATAACATAAATAACTTTAGTTCAGGGCGCTTTGTACAGAATCTATTTTGGTGTAACCTGTCGGAAATTACACCATTCTATCTAGATTCGTTCGGATTCTATTTAGATTTAAACGTAAACAGTTTTTTTTTACAAAACAAAGCTCAGCTTCAAACACAGATAACTTATCTGCCAGATAACATAAATGGCTTTAATTCACGACGCTTTGTACAGAATCTATTTCGGTGTAACCTATCGGAAACTACACCATTCTATCTAGATTCGTTCAGATTATGTATAGATTTAAACTTGAACAGTTTTTTACAAAACAAACCTCAGCTTCAAACACGAATAACTTATCTGCCAGATAACATAAATGTCTTTAGTTTACGAAGCTTTGTACAGAATCTATTTCGGTGTAATCTATCGGAAACTATACCATTCTATCTAGATTCGTTCAGATTCTATTTAGATTTAAACTTAAACAGATTTTTACAAAACAAAATTCAGCTTCAAACACAAATAACTTATCTGTCAGATAACATAAGTGACTTTAGTTCACAAAGTTTTGTACATAATCTATTTCGGTGTAATCTATCGGAAATTATACCATTCTATCTAGATTCGTTCGGATTCTATAGATAGATTTATACTTAAAAACTTTGTATCTATGCAAAATCTAGATTGATGTAGATAAATGTAGTTTGATAGATAATTTAATTTTATTTCTAGATATATTGCAATTATAAATGTATCTATATAGATACTTTAATTGTCGGTAGTTTGATAGATAACTTAGTTTTGTTTGTAGATATGTTGCAATTATAAATGTATCTATATAGATAATTTAATTTTGTGTAGTTTGATAGATAACTTAGTGTTGTTTATAGATATTTTGCAATTATAAATGTATCTATATAGATAATTTAATTTTCTGCAGTTTGATAGATAACTTAGTTGTGTTTATAGATATTTTGCAATTATAAATGTATCTATATAGATCACTTAATTTTCTATAGTTTGATAGATAACTTAGTTTTGTTTCTAGATGTATTGCAATTATAAATGTATCTATATAGATAAATTAATTTTCTGCAGTTTGATAGATAATTTAGTTTTGTTTATAGATATTTTGCAATTATAAATGTATCTATATAGATCACTTAATTTTCTATAGTTTGATAGATAACTTAGTTTTGTTTGTAGATATGTTGCAATTATAAATGTATCTATATAGATCATTTAATTTTTTGCAGTTTGATAGATGACTTAGTTTTGTTTATAGATATATTGCAATTATAAATGTATCTATATAGATAATGTAATTTTCTGCAGTTTGATAGATAACTTAGTTGTGTTTATAGATATATTGCAATTATAAATGTATCTATATAGATAATGTAATTTTCTGCAGTTTGATAGATAACTTAGTTTTGTTTATAGATATTTTGCAATTATAAATGTATCTATATAGATAAATTAATTTTCTATAGTTTGATAGATAACTTAGTTTTGTTTATAGATATTTTGCAATTATAAATGTATCTATATAAATCACTTAATTTTCTATAGTTTGATAGATAACTTAGTTTTGTTTATAGATATATTGCAATTATAAATGTATCTATATAGATCACTTAATTTTCTATAGTTTGATAGATAACTTAGTTTTGTTTCTAGATATATTGCAATTATAAATGTATCTATATAGATCACTTAATTTTCTATAGTTTGATAGATAACTTAGTTTTGTTTCTAGATATATTGCAATTATAAATGTATCTATATAGATAATGTAATTTTCTGCAGTTTGATAGATAACTTAGTTGTGTTTATAGATATTTTGCAATTATAAATGTATCTATATAGATAATTTAATTTTTGGTAGTTTGATAGATAATTTAAATTTCTGTAGTTTGATAGATAACTTAGTTTTATTTCTAGACATATTGCAATTATAATTGTATCTACATAGATAATTTAATTTTCTGCAGTTTGATAGATAACTTAGTTTTGTTTGTAGATATGTTGCAATTATAAATGTATCTATATAGATAATTTAATTTCCTGTAGTTTGATAGATCATTTAATTTTTCGTAGTTTGATAATGTATCTATAAAGATAATTTAGTTATGAAGGAAATCTATAACGTGTGAATTTTGAACCTTCACAGAATCTGAACGAATACAGTAAATTATCAAAAAAATATAGCAAAACAATCGAATAATGAGTCGTGGTCTATATAGATTCTTGGGTATTGGTCCAAAAGGTTGTGCATGCCAAGTATTAATTAAAAAAATAAACCCAAACTTTGTATCTGGATAGAATCTAGACTCTTAAAGATAACTACACGTATTTAGTATCATTTTATAGATAATTTAGTAATCTATGTAGTTAGATCTAAGATGTTGACCTAGTTAGCTAGGTGATTTAGTAATCAATGATATAGTAAAGTAGTAAGTCTTTAAACCCTCGTAGAATCTTAACAAAAATACTTAGATAACCGCAGTTTTGGGTATCTGGTAGATAATGTATTCTAGATTTTGTAAATTTAGTCGTTATTTACTTTTTTATTTATAATTATTAGATTAGAATTTTTTCTAAGTCGAGCTATTAATTTAAAAAACCACAAATTTCATATCTGGATAAAATCTAGAATATCATAGATAATGGTTTACGTTTAGTATCAATTTATAGATACATTAGTTGTCTATGTAGAAATATCAAATTTAAGTAAGTCTTAACTTTAAACCCTCGTGGAATCTTATCAAAAAGATCTAGATAAGAGCAGTTTTGGGTATCTGGTAGATAATTTAGTCTAGATTTTGGAAACTTAGTCGTTATATTTACTGAGTTTGCTAATTATTAGATTAAGATTCTTTCTAAGTCTAACTATTAATTTAAAAAGAAGCACAAATTTCATATCTGGATAAAATCTAGAATATTATAGATAATGGTTTACGTTTAGTATCAATTTATAGATACATTAGTTGTCTATGTAGAAATATCAAATTTAAGTAAGTCTTAACTTTAAACCCTCGTAGAATCTTAACAAAAATACCTAGATAACCGCAGTTTTGTGTATCTGGTAGATAATATATTCTAGATTATGGAAATTTAGTCGTTATTTACTGATTTTGCTCATTATTAGATTAGGATTTTTTCTCTAAGTTTAGCTAGAGAAGCACAAATTTCATATCAGGATAAAATCTAGAATATCATAGATACTGGTTTCCGTTTAGTTTCAATTTATAGATAATTTAGTTGTCTATCTAGAAATATCATTTTTTTTTTATTTAGTTATACAGGTAGTTTAGTAATTATTGATTTAGTGGAACACTTAGAAGTTTTAAGTTTAAAGCTTCATAGAATTTAAATGAAAAGTGATATTTTACAGCGGTTATCTGGTAGATAATCTAGTCTAGATTAGGGAAATGATTGGAATTTTAGTCGCAGTCTACTGAGTTTGCTAGTTATTAGATTTGGAATTTAACTTCATGTCTAATTAAAACCTAGAATATTATAGATAATGTGTTATGTTTACTATGAATTTATAGATAATTTAGTTGTCTAGGTAGATATATAAAAATTGTTGTTTTAGTTAAGACGGGTATTTTAGTATTTATTGATTTAGTAGAAAAACTTTAAAGCTTCATAGAATCTAGATAAAAAGTGATAAATCACTGCAATTTTTGTTATCTGGTAGATAATTTAATGTAGAATAAGAAAGCGGTTTGGTATTTAATTTGAGGTGGGGCGTTAGTGTGTGAATAAAGTTTTAAGCGAGAAAGTGTGTGTTCGTTTTCGTCGGAGGACGAAATACTACGAGGCTGCGAAATATATCAATGAAAATGATTCGCGAATTGTTACATCGTCGCGGTGCGAGAGTGAGAGAGAGGGTGGTAGTGCGATGGGAGGTTTGCGGGAGCGAGAGGGAATGCGCATTGAATGTACTACGTATTCATTCATAATGGCTGCCGGTTCATTCATAAAAAGCGTAGTGCGAGTGCGGGCGAGGGCCGGCAGAGCGCGCTGGGGCCGCGCCGCCTGGCCTTGCCCCGCTCCCCTCTCCGTGGGCCTATAAGCTGACGCACGGACGGACAGTACGACACGGGTCGCCGAGCAAACACATTCTGCGGAAAAAATTGCGGCGAAAAATTAGATTTGAATTTCGGCGCGTGGGAAAATTTGTGCGGGAAATTCGGTTTTCTGTGTGGAATTGTTTTGTGTGGATTTGTTTTGCGGAAAGTTGTCTTCTACGCCCTCGCGGTGGAAAATGTTGACGTGCAGTTCAGTGCGAGTGCCAGCCAGGACTTTTCTCACGCCGACCCTCACCAATCACAACAAACAGTGAGACACGAATTTTTCTCTCCGAACCGAAAATATCCAATTTTTTCCTTCCTGCCAGGTGCACCGCCGCCGCGCCCACCATCCCGCTTTCCTGGCGTGGGTTGCCTCGAGCCCACTGCTCTTATCCAACACAGAAATTTCATTCTTTTTTTTACCTCTTTCAATTCCACATTTTTCCATTTTCAAATTCGCCTCGACCACCTTACACACACCCACCTACCTTTACCCACCTTTCCTTACCCAAACCAACTCCACACTCAATTATCTACATAGAACGCAAAACTAGAACACAATCTTGCAGATATTCAACTTTGAAAATTCTAAATCTTACCTCAATACCACAATTTACTTCACTAGCTCTTATAGATAACTGATTTAGTTGTAAAACGGTGAAAACTAGATAACTCTACCTTGATTATTCTAGATTTTATGCACTTCCTTTCGTTAGTTTTAACCCAATCTAGATATGATAGCTCCAGTAAAAGCTCAATATCTAGTCTTATAATCTAGATACCACGATTTGCTATACTACTCGTTATAGATAATAGATTTAGTTGTAAGACGGTGGAAACTAGATAACTCTACCTCGGTTATTCTAGATTTTATGCGTTGTCTAAATTGAAACTTATTTTCGTTAGTTTTAACCTAATCTAGGTAAGATGGCTTCAGTAAACGCTCAATATCTAGTCTTATAATCTAGATTCCGCGATTTGCTTTGCCACTCGTTATAGATAATAGATTTAGTTGTAAGACGGTGAAAACTAGATAACTCTACCTCGATTATTCTAGATTTTATGCGCTGTCCAAATTGAAACTTTCTTTCGTTAGTTTTAACCTAATCTAGATATGATAGCTTCAGTAAACGCGCAATATCTAGTCTTATAATCTAGATACGACGATTTGCTTTACTACTAGTTACAGATAATAGATTTAGTTGTAAGACGGTGAAAACTGGATAACTCTACCTCGATTATTCTAGATTTTATGCGCTGTCCAAATTGAAACTTCCTTTCGTTAGTTTTAACCTAATCTAGGTAAGATAGCTTCAGTAAACGCTCAATATCTAGTCTTATGATCTAGATTCCGCGATTTGCTTTGCCACTCGTTATAGATAATAGATTTGGTTGTAAGACGGTGAAAACTAGATAACTCTAGCTCGATTATTCTAGATTTTTTGCGCTGTTCAAATTGAAACTTCTTTTCGTTAGTTTTAACCTAATCTAGGTGTGATAGCTTCAGTAAACGCTCAATATCTAGTCTTTTAATCCAGATACCGTGATTTGCTTTACTGCTCGTTATAGATAATAGATTTAGTTGTAAGACGGTGAAAACTATATAACTCTTCCTCGATTATTCTAGATTTTATGCGCTGTCCAAATTGAAACTTATTTTCGTTAGTTTTAACCTAATCTAGGTAAGATAGCTTCAGTAAACGCTCAATATCTAGTCTTATAATCTAGATTCCGTGAATTGCTTTGCCACTCGTTATAGATAATAGATTTAGTTGTAAGACGGTGAAAACTAGATAACTCAAGCTTGATTATTCTAGATTTTATGCGCTGTCCAAACTGAAACTTTCTTTCGTTAGTTTTAACCTAATCTAGGTGTGATAGCCTCAGTAAACGCTCAATATCTAGTCTTATAATCTAGATTCCGCGATTTGCTTTGCCACTCGTTATAGATCATAGATTTAGCTGTAAGACGGTGAAAACTAGATAACTCTACTTCGATTATTCTAGATTTTATGCGCTGTTAAAATTGAAACTTCCTTTCGTTAGTTTTAACCTAATCTAGGTGTGATAGCCTCAGTAAACGCTCATTATCTAATCCTATAATCTAGATAACACGATTTGCTTTACTACTCGTTATAGATAATAGATTTAGTTGTAAGACGGTGAAAACTAGATAACTCTACCTCGATTATTCTAGATTCTATGTAACTTCCTTTCGTTAGTTTTAACCCAATCTAGATATGATAGCTCCAGTAAAAACTCAATATCTAGTCTTATAATCTAGATACTACGATTTGCTTTACTACTTGTTATAGATAATAGATTTAGTTGCAAGACGGTGAAAACTAGATAACTCTACCTCGATTATTCTAGATTCTATGCGCTGTCCAAATTTAAACTTCCTTTCTTTAGTTTTAACCTAACCTAGGTAAGATAGCTTCAGTAAACGCTCAATATCTAGTCTTATATTCTAGATTCCGCGATTTGCTTTGCCACTCGTTATAGATCATAGATTTAGTTGTAAGACGGTGAAAACTCGATAACTCTACCTTGATTATTCTAGATTTTATGCGCTGTCCAAATTGAAACTTCCTTTCGTTAGTTTTAACCTAATCTAGGTGTGATAGCTTCAGTAAACGCGCAATATCTAGTCTTATAATCTAGATACAGCGATTTGTTTTACTACTCGTTATAGATAATAGATTTAGTTGTAAGACGTTGAAAACTAGATAACTCTACCTTGATTATTCTAGATTTTATGCGCTGTCCAAATTGAAACTTCCTTTCGTTAGTTTTAACCTAATCTAGGTAAGATAGCTTCAGTAAACGCTCAATATCTAGTCTTATAATCTAGATTCCGCAATTTGCTTTGCCACTCGTTATAGATAATAGATTTAGTTGTAAGACGGTAAAAACTATATAACTCTTCCTCGATTATTCTAGATTTTATGCGCTGTCCAAATTGAAACTTCCTTTCGTTAGTTTTAACCTAATCTAGGTGTGATAGCTTCAGTAAAAGCTCAATATCTAGTCTTATAATCTAGATACCGCGATTTTACTACTCGTTTTAGATAATAGATTTAGTTGCAAGACGATGAAAACTAGATGGCTCTACCTAGATTATTCTAGATTTTATGCGTTGTCCAAATTGAAACTTCCTTTCGTTAGTTTTAACCTAATCTAGGTTTGATAGCTTCAGTAAACGCTCAATATCTAGTCTTATAATGTAGATACTACGATTTGCTTTACTACTCGTTATAGATAATAGATTTAGTTGTAAGACGGTGAAAACTAGATAACTCTACCTCGATTATTCTAGATTTTATGCGCCGTCCAAATTGAAACTTCCATCCATTAGTTTTAACCTAATCTAGGTGTGATAGCTTCAGTAAACGCTCAATATCTAGTCTTATAATCTAGATACCGCGATTTGCTTTACTACTCGTTATAGATAATAGATTTAGTTGTAAGACTGTGAAAACTAGATAACTCTACCTCGATTATTCTAGATTTTATGCGCTGTCAAAATTGAAACTTCGTTTCGTTGGTTTTAACCTAATCTAAATATGATAGCTTCAGTAAATGCTCAATATCTAATCTTTTAATCCAGATACCGCGATTGGCTTTACTACTCGTTATAGATAATAGATTTAGTTGCAAGACGGCGAAAACTAGATAACTGTACCTCGACTATTCTAGATTTTGTGCGCTGTCCAAATTGAAACTTCCTTTCGTTAGTTTTAACCTAATCTAGGTAAGATAGCCTCAGTAAACGCTCAATATCTAGTCTTATAATCTAGATACCGCGATTTGCTTTACTACTCGTTATAGATAATAGATTTAGTTGTAAGACTGTGAAAACTAGATAACTCTACCTCGATTATTCTAGATTTTATGCGCTGTCGAAATTGAAACTTCCTTCCGTTAGTTTTAACCTAATCTAGGTGTGATAGCCTCAGTAAACGCTCATTATCTAATCCTATAATCTAGATAACACGATTTGCTTTACTACTCGTTATAGATAATAGATTTAGTTGTAAGACGGTGAAAACTAGATAACTCTACCTCGATTATTCTAGATTCTATGCGGTGTCCAAATTGAAACTTCCTTTCGTTAGTTTTAACCTAATCTAGGTGTCATAGCTTCAGCAAATGCCCAATATCTAGACTTATAATCTAGATACCACGATTTGCTTTACTACTCTTTATAGATAATAGATTTAATTGTAAGATGGTGAAAACTAGATAACTCTACCTCGATTATTCTAGATTCTATGCGGTGTCCAAATTGAAACTTCCTTTCGTTAGTTTTAACCTAATCTAGGTGTCATAGCTTCAGCAAATGCCCAATATCTAGACTTATAATCTAGATACCACGATTTGCTTTACTACTCTTTATAGATAATAGATTTAATTGTAAGATGGTGATAACTAGATAACTCTACCTCGATTATTCTAGATTTTATGTAACTTCCTTTTGTTAGTTTTAACCTAATCTAGATATGATAGCTTCAGTAATCGCTCAATATCTAGTCTTATAATCCAGATACCACGATTTGCTTTACTACTCGTTATAGATAATAGATTTAGTTGTAAGACGGTGAAAACTAGATAACTCTACCTCGATTATTCTAGATTTTATGCGCTGTCGAAATTGAAACTTCCTTCCGTTACTTTTAACCTAATCTAGGTGTGATAGCTTCAATAAACGCTCAATATCTAGTCTTATAATCTAGATACCGCTTTTGATTTGCTTTACTACTCGTTATAGATAATAGATTTAGTTGTAAAACTGTGAAAACTAGATAACTCTATCTAGATTTATCTAGATTCTGTAAGCTGTCAAAGTTTAAAATAGAAGTTTGATATAGCAAGGTATTCAAAGTCTTATAACTCGATTAATGCTTGAGATATCCATAATTTGTTTCCACTAAATTGTAGCTGATTTAGTTACGAGTCAAACGACGCAATCACATTTAATCCAGTTACAGTATTAGCTAAGCTACGTTGAAATAACTGAAATTAGTCTTAAATTTCCGTTTAGATTTAGCTTATTAACAACAACGTTTTCAAAGTCTTATAACTCGATTAATACTTGAGATAGCTACAATTGGTTTCCACTAAATCATAGCTGATTTAGTTACGAGTCAAACGATGCAAATAGATTTAATCCAGTTACAGTATTAGCTAAGCTACGTTGAGATAACTGAAATTAGTCTTAAATTTCCGTTTAGATTTAGCTTATTAACAGCATCGTTTTCAAAGTTTTATAACTTGATTAATACTTGAGATAGCTACAATTGGTTTCCACTAAATTGTAGCTGATTTAGTTACGAGTTAAACGACGCAAATATATTTAATCCAGTTACAGTATTAGCTAAGCTACGTTCAGATTACTAGAATTATTCTTAAATTTCCGTTTTGGTTTAGCTTAATAACAGCAACGTTTTCAAAGCCTTATAACTTGATTAATACTTGAGATATCCACAATTGGTTAACGCTAAATTGTAGCTGATATAGTTACGAGTCAAACGACGCAAACACATTTAATCCAGTTTCAGTATTAGCTAAGCTACGTTGAGATTACAGGAATTAGTCTTAAATTTTCGTTTTGATTTAGCTTATTAACCGCAATCCTTATAACTTGATTAATACTTGAGATATCCACAATTTCTTTCCCCTAGATTGTAGCTAATTTAATTACGAGTCAAAAGGTGCAAACATATTTAATCCAGTTGCAGTATTAGCTAAGCTACGTTGAAATAACTGAAATTAGTCTTAAATTTCCGTTTAGATTTAGCTTATTAACAGCAACGTTTTCAAAGTCTTATAACTTGATTAATACTTGAGATATCCACAATTGGTTTCCGCTAAATTGTAGCTGATTTAGTTACGAGTCAAACGACGCAAACACACTTAATCCAGTTACAGTATTAGCTAAGCTACATTGAGATTACTAGAATCAGTCTTAAATTTCCGTCTTGATTTAGTTTCTTAACAGCAACGTTTTCAAAGTCTTATAACTTGATTAATACTTGAGATAGCTACAATTGGTTTCCAATAAATCATAGCTGATTTAGTTACGAGTCAAACGATGCAAATAGATTTAATCCAGTTACAGTATTAGCTAAGCTACGTTGAGATAACTGAAATTAGTCTTAAATTTCCGTTTAGATTTAGCTTATTAACAGCAACGTTTTCAAAGCCTTATAACTTGATTAATACTTGAGATATCCACAATTGGTTTCCGCTAAATTGTAGCTGATTTAGTTTCGAGTCAAACGATGCAAACATATTTAATCCAGTTATAGTATTAGCTAAGTTACGTTGAGATTACTAGAATCAGTCTTAAATTTCCGTCTTGATTTAGCTTCTTAACAGCAACGTTTTCAAAGTCTTATAACTTGATTAATACTTGAGATATCCACAATTGGTTTCCGCTAAATTGTAGCTGATTTAGTTTCGAGTCAAACGATGCAAACATATTTAATCCAGTTATAGTATTAGCTAAGTTACGTTGAGATTACTAGAATCAGTCTTAAATTTCCGTCTTGATTTAGCTTCTTAACAACAACGTTTTCAAAGTCTTATAACTTGATTAATACTTGAAATACCCACAATTGGTTTCCGCTAATTTGTAGCGGATTTAGTTACGAGTCAAACGATGCAAATAGATTTAATCCAGTTACAGTATTAGCTAAGCTACGTTGAGATAACTGCAATCAGTCTTAAATTTCCGTCTTGATTTAGCTTATTAACAACAACGTTTTCAAAGTCTTATAACTTGATTAATGCTTGAGATAGCAACAATTGGTTTCCACTAAATTGTAGCTGATTTAGTTACGAGTTAAACGACGCAAACATATTTAATCCAGTTACAGTATTACCTAAGCTACGTTGAGATTACTGGAATCAGTCTTAAATTTCCGTTTTGGTTTAGCCTATTAAGAGCAACGTTTTCAAAGCCTTATAACTTGATTAATACTTGAGATAGTTACAATTGGTTACCGCTTAATTGTAGCTGATTTAGTTACGAGTCAAACGATGCAAATAAACTTAATCCAGTTACAGTATTAGCTAAGCTGCGTTGAGATTACTGGAATTAGTCTTAAATTTTTGATTTAGCTTAAGGTTTTCAAAGTCATAACTTGATTAATACTTGAGATAATAGTATCAGGCAATTAGATTAAGTGCGGTTTTGGACCTAATACTAAGTCTATTTAGATAACGACAACAAACACAAACACTTGTTGATTCGCTGACTAACACCGAGTTGGTTTTCGAATGCTTGTGAGTCGGTAATTGGTGCAGACAGCGGCTTCTGGTTTCCACCAGTTTGTAACTAACTTAGTTAGGAAGAGTTTGTTGTGGCATAAGTTGTTCCAGCTAATGCAGAACTTTAGTTATCGAGGTTTAACTAACAGCCTTGTTTTCCAAAAAAATAATTTTCAAACACTTGTAACTTGCTAGTTATTATAGGTAGCAACCTCTAGCTTTCACCAGTTTGTAAGTGATTTAGACAAGAAAAGTTTTGCGTTAGATTACTTGGTCTAGTTAGTGCAGAAAATTAGTTATCAAGATTTAACTAACAGCCGTGGTTTCCAAAATTTAATTTTCAAACTCTTGTAACTTAGTAGTTATTATAGGTAGCAACCTCTAGCTTTCACCAGTTTGTAACTGATTTAGACAAGAAAAGTTTTGCGTTGAATTACCTGGTCTAGTTAGTGCAGAAAATTAGTTATCGAGATTTAACTAACAGCCGTGGTTTCCAAAATTTAATTTTTAAACTCTTGTAACTTAGTAGTTATTATAGGTAGCAACCTTTAGCTTTCACCAGTTTGTAACTGATTTAGACAAGAAAAGTTTTGCGTTGGATTACTTGGTCTAGTTAGTGCAGAAAATTAGTTATCAAGATTTAACTAACAGCCGTGGTTTCCAAAATTTAATTTTCAAACTCTTGTAACTTAGTAGTTATTATAGGTAAGAACTTCTAGCTTTCACTAGTTTGTAACTAAGTTAGACAAGAAAAGTTTTGCGTTGGATAAGTTGGTCTAGTTAGTGCAGAAAATTAGTTATCCAGATTTAACTAACAGCCGTGGTTTCCAAAATTTAATTTTCAAACTCTTGTAACTTACTAGTTATTATAAGTAGCAACTTCTAGCATTCACTAGTTTGTAACTGATTTCGATAAGAAAAGTTTTGCGTTGGATAAGTTGGTCTAGTTAGTGCAGAAAATTAGTTATCGAGGTTTAACTAACAGGCGTGGTTTCCAAAATTTAATATTCAAACTCTTGTAACTTAGTAGTTATTATAGGTAAGAACTTCTAGCTTTCACTAGTTTGTAACTGATTTAGACTAGAAAAGTTTTGCGTTGGATAAGTTGGTCTAGTTAGTACAGAAAATTAGTTATCGAGATTTAACTAATATCCGTGGTTTTCAAAATTTAATTTTCAAACGCTTGTAACTTACTAGTTATTATAGTTAAGAACTTCTAGCTTTCACTAGTTTATAACTGATTTAGACAAGAAAAGTTTTGCGTTGGATAACTTGGTCTAGTTAGTGCAGAAAATTAGTTATCGAGGTTTAACTAACAGCCGTAGTTTCCAAAATTTAATTTTCAAACTCTTGTAACTTGGTAGTTATTATAGGTAGCAACCTTTAGCTTTTACCAGTTTGTAACTGATTTAGACAAGAAAAGTTTTGCGTTGGATAACTTGGTCTAGTTAGTGCAGAAAATTAGTTATCGAGGTTTAACTAACAGGCGTGGTTTTCAAAATTTAATTTTCAAGCTCTTGTAACTTACTAGATATTATAGGTAGCAACTTCTAGTTTTCACCAATTTGTAACTGATTTAGGCAAGAAAAGTTTTGGGTTGGATTACTTGGTCTAGTTAGTGCAGAAAATTAGTTATCGAGATCTAACTAACAGCCGTGGTTTCCAAAATTTAATTTTCAAACTCTTCTAACTTACTAGTTTTTATAGATAAGAACTTCTAGTTTTCACCAGTTTGTAACTGATTTAGACAAGAAAAGTTTTGGGTTGGATTACTTGGTCTAGTTAGTGCAGAAAATTAGTTATCGAGATTTAACTAGCAGCCGTGGTTTCCAAAATTTAATTTTCAAACTCTTGTAACTTACTAGTTTTTATAGGTAACAACTTCTAGCTTTCACTAGTTTGTAACTGATTTAGACAAGAAAAGTTTTGCGTTGGATTATTTGGTCTAGTTAGTACAGAAAATGAGTTATCGAGATTTAACTAATATCCGTGGTTTTCAAAATTTAATTTTCAAACGCTTGTAACTTACTAGTTATTATAGTTAAGAACTTCTAGCTTTCACTAGTTTATAACTGATTTAGACAAGAAAAGTTTTGCGTTGGATTACTTGGTCTAGTTAGTGCAGAAAATTAGTTATCGAGATTTAACTAACAGCCGTAGTTTCCAAAATTTAATTTTCAAACTCTTGTAACTTGCTAGTTATAATAGGTAGCAACTTCTAGCTTTCACCAGTTTGTAACTGATTTAGACAAGAAAAGTTTTGCGTTGGATAAGTTGGTCTAGTTAGTGCAGAAAATTAGTTATCGAGATTTAACTAACAGCCGTGTTTTCCAAAATTTAATTTTCAAGCTCTTGTAACTTACTAGATATTATAGGTAGCAACTTCTAGTTTTCACCAATTTGTAACTGATTTAGACAAGAAAAGTTTTGCGTTGGATTACTTGTTCTAGTTAGTGCAGACAATTAGTTATCGAGATTTAACTAACAACCGTGGTTTCCAAAATTTAATTTTCAAACTCTTGTAACTTACTAGTTTTTATAGGTAACAACTTCTAGCTTTCACCAGTTTGTAACTGGTTTAGACAAGAAAAATTTTGCGTTGGATAAGTTAGTCTAGTTAGTGCAGAAAATTAGTTATCGAGATTTAATTAAGAGTCTAATTTTAAGGCTTGATTTTCAAAACTTAATTTTCAAACTCCTATAACTTAGTAGTTAGTGTAGATAGAAGCTTCTAGTTTTTACTAGTTTTTAGATAATTTGGTTGGGTATGAAATGCAATGAGACTAATTAGTCCAGTTAGTTTAGATAAGAAGTTACAGCGATTAGTTCAAGACTACTGCTGAGAATTAAAACTTAATTTAACGTAATTTTCAAACTCTTGTAACTTAGTAGTTAGTGTAGATAGAAGCTTTAAATTTTTACTCGTTTTTAGATAATTTCTTTGGGTATGAGATACAATGAGACTAATTAGTCTAGTTAGTCTAATTGGGAGGTTATATCGATTAGTTCAAGACTACTGCATTTTTTGAATAAACTTTTGGAGTTTTACTAGAGCGTTCTATTGGACTTATTTTGTAGTGATTACTAGGAAATTTTCGTCGTTTTATATAACAGTATTTGTCGCGTTTCCGGCGGCCTCAAACCTCCGGTCAATCTAAAATTCTTGCCGGCTACGTAATCCAGTTTACGGTTTCCTTTTTCGTCCACTTTGTCACTTCGCCTTTAAACACTAATACAAAGACAGACAATCCTTCGCGTTTCCTTTTTGTCCCGAGAATTACGAGGAAACTAGAGGTTTACTAAACTTAGGTAAACACAGAGAGCTTACGTTGAAAGTACAGAGAGTGCAACTTTTCGTGTTTTTACTTAAAGCTTATTACCTAGACTAACTTGTTACATATTGGGTGTAAACAGACTAAATTATTTATAAACTAGTGAAAACTAGAAGTCTCTATCTTGCCTAGCTATGAAGTTACAAGAGTTTAAAAATTAAGTTTTGAAAACCAAATCTGTTAATTAAATCTCGATAGCTAATTTCATGTAGTAACTAGATTAGTTAACTAGATTAGTAACTAGAAGTTAACCAACGGGATACTTGTCTTGTATAAATTAGTTACAAACTAGTGCAAACTCAAGTTGTAATAACTAGTAAGTTACAAGGGCTTGAAAACCAAGGCTTAAAATTACTTAAATCTCGATAACTAATTTCCTGCACTTATTAGACTAAACCAAACTTTTCTAGTTTAAATTAGTTAAAAACTAGTAAAAACTAGAAATCGTTGCCTATAATAACTAGTAAGTTACACGGGCTTGAAGACGAAGTTTTGAAAACCAAGGTTTAAAATTAGTCTGTTAGTTTAAAACTCGATAACTAATTTTCTGCACTTACTAGACTAACTTATCTAACTGCAAACTTTTCTAGTTGAAATTAGTTACAAATTAGTAAAAACTAGAAGTCGTTGGCTATAAGAGCTAGTAAGTTACAAGGGCTTGAAAACCAAGTTTTGAAAACCAAGGCTTAAAATTAGTCTGTTCGTTTAAATCTCGATAACTAATTTTCTGCACTTACTGGACTAACTTATCTAACTGCAAACTTTTCTAGTTTAAATTAGTTACTAATTAGTAAAAACTAGATGTCGTTGCCTATAATAACTAGTAAGTTACAAGGGCTTGAAAACTAATTTTTGAAACTCAAAATTTAAAATTGCAAATTTGGCAAAAAACTTTTGTAACTGACTTGTAACGGACGGACAGATTTTTGCCAAAACTTGCCAAAAACAGCTTTGGACTGTTTGGATGGATCGTGAAAATTTTGAAGGTTTTGGTATCTTTGCAATCGCGTTTTGAAAATGTGGCGAATTTTTTTTTTTTTTGAGAATTCGTCTGTAAATTCAAAAATTTGTCACGGAGGAAACTTTGCGAAGTTTAAACCTTGAGTAATATATGTGCAAAATTTTTGAGACCAAAAATTTAAATTTGCAAATTTTGAAAATAAAAATTTTTGTAACAAACGGACGGACGGATTTTCGCCAAAACTTGCCAAAAACTGCTTTGGACTGTTTGGATTGATCGTGCAGATTTTCAAAAATTTTAAAATTTTGGTTTCTCCGAAATCGCGTTTTGAAAATGTTGCAAACAAAACATTTTTGGAAAATTCGTCTGTAAATTCAAAAATTTGTCACGGAGAGACGGAAGTACGGATCTTAATGAAACTTTGCAAATTTCAAGTTTAAACCTTGAGGAATGTATGTTGAAAATTTTGAAACTCAAAATTTAAAATTGCAAATTTTGCAAGATTTGGCAAATAAAAACTTTTGCAACAGACAAGCGGACGGACGGATTTTCGCTAAAACTTGCCAAAAACTGCTTTGGACTGTTTGGATTGATCGTACAAATTTTAAAAATTTTGAAAGTTTTGGTTTCTCTGCAATCGGCTTTTGAAAATGTTGCAAAAAGAAAAACTTTTTTGGAGAATTCGTCTGTAAACTCAAAAATTTGTCACGGATAGACCGACGTGCGGATTTTGTTGAAACTTTGCAGATTACAAGCATAAATTTAAAGGATTATATGTGCAAATTTTGGAAACTCAAAATTAAAAATCGCAAATTTGACAAGATTTGGCAAATAAAAATTGAAACTTTTGTAACAGACAAACGGACGGACGGATCTTCACCAAAACTTGCCAAAAACTACTTTGGACTGTTTGCATTGATCGTACAAATTTTCAAAATTTTGAAGGCTTTGGTTTCGCTGCAATCGTGTTTTGAAAATGTTTGCAAAAGAAACAGTTTTTGAAATTTGGTCTGTAAATTAAAAAATTTGTCACGGAAAGATCGACGAGCGGATTTTGATGAAACTTAGCAAATTTTAAGTTTAAACCTTCAGGAATATATGTGCAAATTTTTGAAACTCAAAATTTGAAATTGCAAATTTGGTTAGATTTGGCAAATAAAAATTGAAACTTTTGTAACACTTTTGTGACGAACGGACGGACGGATTTTTGCCAAAACTTGCCAAAAACAGCTTTGGACTGTTTGGATTGACCGTACAAATTTTCAAAATTTTGAATGTTTGGGTTTCTGTGAAATCGCGTTTTGAAAATGTTGCAAAAAAAAATATTTGGAAAATTCGTCTGTAAACAAATTTTTTTTACGAAGAGACCAATGTGCGAATATTATTGAAACTTTGCAAATTTCAAGCTTAAACCTTGAGGAATATATGTGCAAATTTTTGAACCTCAAAATTCAAAATTGCAAATTTGGCAAATAAAAAATGAAACTTTTGTAACTGACAAACGGTCGGACGGATTTGCGCCATAAACAACTTTAGACTGTTTGGATTGATTTTGCAAATTTTCAAAATTTTTAAAGTTTTGGTTTTTCTGCAATTGCGTTTTGAAAATGTTGCAAAAAAAAAAAACATTTTTATGGAAAATTCGTCTGTAAATTCAAAAATTTGTCACGGAGAGACCGATTTGCGAATTTTCTTGAAAGTTTGCAAATTTCAAGTTCAAACCTTGAGGAATATGTGCAAATTTTTGAACCTCAAAATTGAAAATTGCAAATTTGGTAAGATTGGCAAATAAAAATTGAAACTTTTGTAACAGACAAATGGACCGACGGATTTTCGCCAAAATTTGCCGGAAACAACTTTGGACTGTTTGGATTGATCGCACAAACTTAAAATTTTTTTAATATTTAGGTTTCTCTGCAATCGCGTTTTGAAAATGTTCCATTAAATTTTTTTTGGAGAATTCGTCTGTAAATTCAAAAAATTTGTCACGGAGGGACTGACTTGCGGATTTTACTGAAACTTTGCAAATTTAAAGTTTAAACCTTCAGGAATATATGTGTGATTTCTATGCAATCACGTTTTGGAATTGTTGCAAAAAAAATTTTTTTACAGAATTCGTCTGTAAATTCAAAAAAAAAAATCACGGAGGGACTGACGTGCGGATTTTATTGAAACTTTGCAAATTTAATGCTTAAACCTTCAGGAATATATGTGCAAATTTTTGAAACTCAAAATTCAAAATTGCAAATTTGGCAAGATTTGGCAAATAAAAATTGAAACTTTTGTAACTAACAAACAGACGGACGGATTTTCGCCAAAATTTACCCAACTCAACTTTTGACTGTTCGGATTGATCGTAGAAATTTTGAAGGTTTTGGTTGCTCTGCAATCGCTTTTTGAAAATGTTGCAAAAAACACATTTTTGGAGAATTCGTCTGTAAATTCAAAAATTTGTCACGGAGGGACCGACTAGCGGATTTTGTTGAAACTTAGCAAATTTTAAGTTAAAACCTTGAGGAATATATGTGCAAGTTTTTGAAACTCAAAATTGCAAATTTGGCAAATTTGGAAAATAAAAATTGAAACTTTTGTAACAGACAAGCGCATGGACGGATTTTCGCCAAAAACATCTTTGGACTCTTTGGGTTGATCGTACAAATTTTCAAAAATTTTAAGGTTTTGGTTTCTCTGCAATCGCGTTTTGAAAATGTTGCAAAAAAAAACATTTTTGAAAAATTCGTCTGTAAATTCAAAAATTTGTCACGGAGGGACTGACTTGCGGATTTTATTGAAACTTTGCGAATTTAAAGTTTAAACCTTGCGGAGTATATGTGCAAATTTTTGAGACCAAAAATTTTAAATTGCAAATCTGGCAAATAAAAATTTAAACTTTTGGAACAGGCAAACGGACGGACGATTTTTTGCCAAAACTTGCCAAAACCTTAAGTTTAAACCTTAAGGAATATATGTGCAAATTTTTGAATCTCAAAATTCTAAATTGCAAATTTGGCAAGATTTGGCAAATAAAAATTGAAACTTTTGTAACAGACAAACGAACAGACGGATTTTCGCGAAAACTTGCCAAGAACAATTTTAGACTATCTGGATTGATCCTGCAAATTTTCAAAATTTTGAAGGTTTTGGTTTCTCTGCAATTGCGTTTTGAAAATGTTGCAAAAAAAACATTTTTAAAGAATTCGTCTGTAAATTCAAAAATTGGTCACGGAGAGACAGACGTGCGGATTTTATTGAACCTTTGCAATTTTAAAGTTTAAACCTTTAGGAATATATGTGCAAATTTTTGAAACTCAAAATTGTAAATTTGGCAAATTTGGAAAAAAAAATTTGAAACTTTTATAACAGACAAACGCATGGACGGATTTTCGCCAAAACTTGCTGAAAACATCTTTGGACTCTTTGGATTGATCGTACAAATTTTCAAAAATTTTAAGGTTTTGGTTTCTCTGCAATGGCGTTTTGAAAATGTTGCAAAAAAAAAAGCATTTTTGGAGATTTCGTCTGTAAATTCAAAAATTTGTCACGGAGGGACTGACGTATGGATTTTATTGAAACTTTGCGAATTTAAAGTTAAAACTTTGAGGAATATATGCGCAAATTTTTGAGATCTAAAATTTTGAATTTAAAATTTAAAAAATTCAAAATTCAAAATGTTGCAAATTTTTTTTTTTGAAAATTCGCCTGTAAATTTAAAAATTTGTCACGGACAGACCGACGAGCGGATTTCATTGAAATTTTGCAAATTTAAAGTTTAAACCTTCAGGAATATATGTGCAAATTTTCGATACTCAAAATTGCAAATTTGGCAAGATTTGGCAAATAAAAATTGAAACTTTTGTAACAGACAAACGGACGATCGGAACGGACGGATTTTCGCCAAAACTTGCCAAAAACAACTTTGGACTGCTTGGGTTGATCGTACAAATTATCAAAATTTTGAAGGTTTTGGTTTCTCTGCAATCGCGTTTCGAAAATGTTGCAAAGAAAACATTTTTGGAAAATTCGTCTGTAAATTCAAAAAAAAAAAATCACGTAGGTACTGACTTGCGGATTTTATTGAAACTTTGCCAATTTAAAGTTTAAATCTTTAGGAAAATGTGTGCGAATTTTTGAACCTCAAAATAGAAAATTGCAAATTTGGTAAGATTTGGCTAATACAAATTGAAACTTTTTTGAAACAGATAAACGGACGGACGGATTTTCGCCAGAAATTGCCAAAAGCAGCTTTGGACGGATTGAATTTGGATCGTGCAAATTTTCAAAAATTTTCAAATTTTGGTTTCTTTGAAATGGCGTTTTGAAAATGTTGCAAATAAAACATTTTTAGAAAATTCGTCTATAATTTCAAAAAATTTTGGAGAGACTGACGTGCGGAAAGTTTTATTGAAACTTTGCAAACTTCAAGTTTTGAGGAATATATGTGCAAATTTGTGAACCTCATAATTGAAAATTGCAAATTTGGTAAGATTTGGCCAAATAAAAGTTGAAACTTTTGTAACAGACAAACGGACGGTCGGAACGGACGGATTTTCGCCATAACTTGCCAAAAACAACTATGGACTGTTTGGATTGATCGTACACATTTTCAAAATTTTGAAAATTTTGGTTTCTCTGCAATCGCGTTTTCAAAATGTTGCGAAAAAAACATTTTTGGAGAATTCGTCTGTAAATTCAAACATTTATCACGGAGGTATTGACGTGCGGATTTTATTGAAACTTTGCAAAGTTAAAGTTTAAGCAAATTTTTGAGACCAAAAATTTAAAATTGCAAATTTGGCAAATAAAAATTTAAACTTTTGGAACAGACAAACGGACGGACGGATTTTTGCCAAAACTTGCCAGAAACAGCTTTGTACTGTTTGGATTGATCGTGCAAATTTTCAAAATTTTTAAGATTTAGGTTGCTCTGCTATTGCGTTTTCAAAACATTGCAAAAAAAAAAATTGGAAAATTCGCCGGTAAATTAAAAAATTTTTCACGGACAGACCGACGTGCGGATTTTATTGAAACTTTGCAAATTTAAAGCTTAAACCTTCTGGAATATATATGCAAATTTTTGAAACTCAATATTCAAGTTTGGCAAGATTTGGCAAATAAAAATTTAAACTTTTGTAACTGACAAACGGATGGACGGATTTTCGCCAAAACTTGCCAAAAACAACTTTGGACTGTTTGGATCGATCGAACAAATTTTCGAAATTTTAAAGGTTTCGGTTTCTCTGCAATCGCGTTTTGAAAATGTTGCAAAAAAAAAAAAAAAATTTGGAGAATTCGTCTGTAAATTCAAAAAAAAATTAACAGGGGGACTAACGTGCGGATTTGATTGAAACTTTGCAAATTTAAATTTTAAACCTTGAGGAATATATGTGCAAATTTTTGAATCTCAAAATTGCAAATTTGACAAGATTTGGCAAATAAAAATTGAAACTTTTGTAACAGACAAACGGACGGTCGGAACGGACGGATTTTCGCCAAAACTTGCCAAAAACAACTTTGGACTGCTTGAGTTGATCTTACAAATTTTCAAAATTTTGAAGGTTTTGGTTTCTCTGCAATCGCGTTTTCAAAATGTTGCAAAAAAAAATTTTGGAAAATTCGCCTGTAAATTCAAAAAATTGTCACGGACAGACCGACAGACAAAAACTCTTCGAAATTACTGCAGGGTGTATTTCCTATTCTAACGAGTGATTATGTTCAGATGCCTCCTCTCTGCGGCTTGTCTTCCTTCATTTGGGTCATTATGTCTTCTATCGATTTGTTCACGTTGTCCCAGTTTTTTTACTGTTCTTAACATGTGGTCTGTTATTCTTCCTGGTTCTAGCAGTCCGTCCTGCATTATAGTTGCTCGTTCGCGTTTCCATCTGTCACAGATGAAAAGGGTGTGGTAGACACTGTCGTCCTCTTGACTGTAGTCACACTGTGCTTCTCTTGCTCTGCCAATGCTGTGCAGGTAGTCCTTGAAACATACATGTCCCGTGAGTATCTGTGGAAGTTGGGTTCTCCGAGCTTTCTTTCTTTCCATTTGATTGGGTCCAGGATTAATAATCTGGTCCATTGTCCCCTTTCTGTATGCTCCCACTTTCTTTGCCATTCTTTACGCGTATTTTGTTTGACTGTTGCTTTTTTGACTTTGTCTCGGTCTGCTAGGCAGCAAGACATGCGTTGTTGCGCAGTCAGCTCGATGGGGACGATGCCGAGAGCTGCGTCTCTAGATACGGTCCTGTACTGCAAACCCTTATTTGGCCATTTTTCTTTGAACCTTGGCCAGTTGCTGCTTCTTCCTCTCCGTTAGTGCGTTAGCCTACGCAGGAGCCCCTATAACATGATGGAGTGAGCCACTGAGCTAAGCAGCCTGAGTTTGTTGCATTGTGGACCTCCGACGTTTGGCATCAGCATTTGTTACGCGCTACAAATGCTGTTTTTGTAGCTTTCGAGGAACCGCAGCTTATGTGTGCTGAGAAGTTTAATCCACCTTGTATGACGATTCCCAGATATTTCCCACGATTCCCAGATATTTCCCACGATTCCCCTAAAGGATATCGGTGAGAGTTGTCTTTTACCGCTCAGAAGAACGGCCTCTGTTTTTTCAGGCGCAAGTTTTAATTCCTTACTTGTCATCCATTTGTTTATTTTTTCGACCGGTATATTTGCTTTATGCATCAAAGTCACATCTGTCTTTGCAGTTACGACTTTTGCAAATTTTTGAAATTCAAGATTCAAGTTTGGCAAGATTTGGAAAATAAAAATTTAAACTTTTGTAACTGACAATCGGATGAACGGATTTTCGCCAAAACTGCCCAAAAACAGCTCTGGACTGTTTGGATTGATTGTACAAATTTTCAAAATTTTGAAGGTTTTGGTTTCTCTGCAATCGCGTTTTAAAAATGTTGCAAAAAAAACATTTTTGGAGAATTCGTCTGTAAATTCAAAAAAAAATTCACGGAGGGACTGACGTGCGGATTTTATTGAAACTTTGCAAATTTAATGCTTAAACCTTCAGGAATATATGTGCAAATTTTTGAAACTCAAAATTTAAAATTGCAAATTTGGCAAGATTTGGCAAATAAAAATTGAAACTTTTGTAACTGACAAACTGACGGACGTATTTTCACCAAAATTTGCCAAAAACAACTTTGAACTGTTTGGATTGATAAAAATTTTCAACAAATTTTCAAAATTTTGAACGTGTTGGTTTATCTGCAATCGCGTTTTGAAAATGTTGCAAAAAAAAAACTTTTTTGGAGAATACTTCTATAAATTTAAAAATTTGTCCCGGAGAGACCGACACGCGGATTTTATTGAAACTTTGCAAATTTGAAGTTTAAACCTTGAAGAATATATGTGCAAAGTTTTGAAACTCAAAATTGCAAATTTTGCAAGATTTCTCAAATAGAAACTTTTGCAACAGACAAGCGGTGGCACAGGTTTTCGCCAAAACTTGCCAAAAACAGCTTTGGACTGCTTGGATTGATCTTGCAAATTTTCAAAATTTTGAAGGTTTTGGTTTCTCTGCAATCGCGTTTTGAAAATGTTGCAAAAAAAACACTTTTGGAGAATTCGTCTGTAAATATACAAAAATTTGTCACAGAGGCACCGATGTGCGGATTTTATTTTAACTTTGCAAATTTCAAGTTCAAACCTTAAGAATATATGTGCAAATTTTTGGAACTCTAAATTCAAAATTGCAAATTTGACAAGATTTGGCAAATCAAAATTGAAACTTTTATTGACAAACGGACGGACGAATTTTCGCCAAAACTTGCCAAATACAACTTTGGACTGTTTGGATTGATCGTACAAATTTTCAAAATAAGGAAGTTTTTGGTTTCTCTGCAATCGCGTTTTGAAAATGTTGCAAAAAAATTTTTTTTTTGAAAATTCGTCTGAAAATTAAAAAAATTGTCACGGATAGACCGACGTGCGGATTTTGTTGAAACTTTGCAAATTTAAAGTTTAAACATTCAGGAATATATGTGCAAATTTTTGAATCTCTAAAATCCAAATTGCAAATTTGGCCAGATTTGACAAATAAAAATTGAAAATTTTGTAACAGACAAACGGACGGACGGATTTTCGCCAAATCTGGGCAAAAACAGCTTTGGACTGTTTGGATTGATTGTACAAATTTTAAAATTTTTGAAGGTTTTGCTTTCTCTGCAATCGCATTTTGAAAATGTTGCAAAAAAAAACATTTTTGGAGAATTCGTCTGTAAATTCAAAAAAAATTTCACGGAGGGACTGACTTGCGGATTTTATTGTAACTTTGCAAATTTAATGCTTAAACCTTCAGGAATATATGTGCAAATTTTTGAAACTCAAAATTTAAAATTGCAAATTTGGCAAGATTTGGCAAATAAAAATTGAAACTTTTATTGACAAACGGGCGGACGAATTTTCGCCAAAACTTGCCAAAGACAACTTTGGACTGTTTGGATTGATCGTACAAATTTTCAAAATTTTGAAGTTTTTGGTTTCTCTGCAATCGCATTTTGAAAATGTTGCAAAAAAATCATTTTTAGAAAATTCGTCTACGAATTCAAAAAATTTTCACGGAGGTACTGACGTGCGGATTTTATTGAAACTTTGCAAATTTAAAGTTTAAACCTTGAGGAATATATGTGCAAATTTTTAAATCTCAAAATTTCAAATTGCAAATTTGGCTAGATTTGGCAAATAAAAATTGAAACTTTTGTAACAGACAAACGAACGGACGGATTTTCGCGAAAACTTGCCAAGAACAGCTTTGGACTGTTTGGATTGATCGTACAAATTTTCAAAAATTTTAAGGTTTTCGTTTATTTGCAATCGCATTTTGAAAATGTTCCAAAAATTTTTTTGAAGAATTCGTCTGTAAATTCAAAAAATTTTAACGGAAAAACTGACGTGCGGATTTTATTGAAACTAAAGCAAAATTAAAGATTAAACCTTCAGGAATATATGTGCAAATTTTTTAAACTCAAAATTGCTAATTTGGCAAGGTTTGCAAATAAAAATTTAAACTTTTGTAACAGACAAATGGACGGACGGATTTTCGCCAAAACTTGCCAAAAACAACTTTGGACTGTTTGGATTGATCGAACAAATTTTCAAATTCCTGAAGATTTTGGTTCCTCTGCAATCACGTTTTGAAAATGTTGCAAAAAAAAAAAAATTGGAAAATTCGTCTGTAAATTCAAAAAATTTTCACGGAGAGACCGACATGCGGATTTTGTTGAAACTTTTCAAATTTCAACTTTGCAAATTTTGAAAATTTAATATTGAAAATTTTGCTAGTTTTGGCAAAAAAATTGCACGTACGGATTTTCGCCAAAACTTGCCAAAAACAAGTTTGGACTGTTTGGATTGATCATGCCAATTTTCAAATATTTTCAAATTTTGGTTTCTCTGAAATCGCGTTTTGAAAATGTTGCAAATAAAACATTTTTGGAAAATTCGTCTATAAATTCAAAAATTTGTTACAAAGAGACCGACGTGCGGATTTTGTTGACACTTGGCAAATTTAAAGTTTAAACCTTGAGGAGTATATTTGCAAATTTTGGAACCTCAGAATTTAAAATTGCAAATTTGGCAAGATTTTGCAAATAAAAATAGAAAATTTTGTAACACACGAACAGACGGATTTTCTCCAAAACTTGCCAAAAACAACTTTGGACTGTTTGGATTGACCATGCCAATTTTCAAAAAATTTCAAATTTTGGTTTCTCTGCAATCGCGTTTTGAAAATGCTGCAAAAATTTTTCTGTAAACTCAAAAATTTGTCACAGAGAAATATATATATATGTATGTGCAAATTTTTGAACCTCAAAATTAAAAATTGCAAATTTGGCAAGATCTGTGTAAGTTTAATTTGTTTGTTGTCCTGAATATGGAAACCTGTGGTTCCTTGTTTAGTTTCCTTGTTATCATCCTAGAACCCCGATAAAGTTTGATCCTAATTATAGAACCTTGAAGAACATCGGTGACTGCTGGAGACTTCTTGTAATTATTTGTTGGTAATTTTTCGTTTTTGTTTTAGCTGGCGACGATGACGGATGAAGGTGGAGCCTGGCTAGGGCGCTGAAACCCTCGTCCCACATGGCTCATCATGGGGGCCGAGCACCGTTGCCGCGCGCGCACCGCCCCCGGGCGCCCATTATGAGCGCCCCGGCGCCGGTGACCGCACCGCTAGCACCACTCCGCCTGCCGCCGCCGCAGCCGCCGACCTCCGTGTCGCTGACCGCCCCCCGCCCCGACTCGGAACGCGCCGCCAACGAGTATGTGGAGACGCCGTTCCGCGCCCAGATTCCAGCGTCGCCGCCGCCGCCGCCCCGAGCGCCGAACAACCGACCCAGCAGGCTGCCGCTGCCGCCGCCGCCCTTACCAGTCACCAAGCAGCCCGCCACCGCCTCGTTCACCAAGCAGCCGGCGATGGCAGCCGAGTGCAATTCCCGGCAGTCGATTATCTGTGCCGAGTGCGGAAACTGTAGGTGTCCCTCCTGCCAGCAGCCTAGGCCTCTGCCAGAGTGTTGGCTTTGCGAGGAGAAGTGTCTTTGTTCTGCTAACACGATCATCGACTACGCGTCTTGTTTGTGTTGTGTCAAGGCAGTGTTCTATCACTGTTCCGAGTCGGACGGTGGGACGTCCTGTGCGGACAATCCGTGCGCCTGCGGGCCGGACAGACGGACAGCCCGATGGGGCTGTCTGGCGCCCCTCAGCTGCCTGCTGCCCTGTCTGTGGTTCTACTGGCCGCTGCAGTGCGGGAAGCGAGCGGTCGAGACTTGCTACGCGAGGCACTCCAGGCAGGGCTGCCGGTGTCGACCCAAGAACCACCTCAACACCCCCGAGAAACGGCTGCTCGACGCCAGTCCGGACTTTTGACCGCGCGACGAACTCGAAACTTAACGGTTTGCAGACAAGTGCGAAATGGTTTCCAAATCGCCCGGGAACGGGACCACCGCTCCCCCCCTTCCCGACAAAACAGAAAAAAACTTGGATGTTTCTAATCTAAAACAATTTCTATTTTTGATTTTCTCAAAAAAAAATTAGTCCTGAATATGGAACCTTGAAGAACATATTGAATTTTAGTCAAAAAACCTCAAAATTAAAAATATTTAGTTCTAATTGTGGTTCCTTGACGGAATTCCTGTATTTTTTTAGCTATTTCCAAATTTGGAACCTTGAGGAAAGTTTTTGAAAAATTTAAATTGGCAAAGGTTATAGGAACGTTTTGTTCTTGTAACACGGGAAAAATGTTTGAAGCAAGCTTTCAAAAATTATGGAGCCTTGAGGGACCACCAGTGCTAATCTAAAAATTATGGAACAAATAACTTTGCAAGGAAATTGAGCCAAGTCTGAATATGGAACCTTGTGGAACCACGTCGAGATTTGTTATTTATTTATTTTTTTGAGAAAACCAGAAAAACAAAGAAACGAAAAACCCAGAGAATACCAAGAAAAATTTGAAAAAAAAAAAGTTTTTTCGAATTTTTTTTCGGCTTCTTTTTTCAATTATTTTTTACATTAATTTATTTTTATTGTGTAAATATGGGGATGTATAACTGTATAAAGAATTCAATTTTTTTTTCTGTTTATTATTATTATTTTTTTTATTATTTTTTTTGTGGATTATTGTTTTGTTGTTGTCGGAAGAAGAAAACACGACTGTCTATTCAGAAAGTGCTTTTTTGGGTTCGCCAATCAAAACCCCCGCATTTCCCCCCAAAAAAAAAGAACAACAAAAAAATTGGTTCAATAACGCAATCTTGAGGAACACCAGACTTTTTCAAACCCAGTGTGCAGCAACCGCTTAAATATTCCAGTTTTTTGTATTAATAATTTTTTTTATCAGTTCCTATTATGGAGCCTTGAGGGATACCACGAGGAAATTACATAAAAACCTTCAAATCAGCAAACTGATATTGAAACTGCTTCCTGATTGTGGAACCTTGAAATCCCAAATTTTGGAAATTCGAGGTTCTAAACGTCCTGATTATGGAACCTTGAAGAACCTATTCAAGTTTTTTTTTTAAAATCGCGACTTAAATTTTGTCCCTATTATAAAACCTTGAAGAAGCAATGCCAAATTTTCGAAATTCGCGAATTTCAATTTGTCCTGAATCTGGAACCATGAAGGACCATCCAAGTTTTTTTAAAATCGCGACTCAAATATTGTCAAATTTTCGAAATTCGCGGTTCTAGATTCTAGAACCTTGAAGAACCAATCGAATTTTTTTTAAAAATCGCGACTCAAATTGTTCCTATTATAAAACCTTGAGGAGCCAATGCCAAATTTTCGAAATTCGCGATTTTAAATGTGTCCTGAATCTGGAACCTTGAAGGGCAATCCCAGTTTTTTTTTAAATCTTCACTCAAATTTTGTCTGTATTATCGAACCTTGAGGAACCCATAACAAATTTTGGCAATTTGCGTTTCGAAATGTGTCCTGTATATGGAAGCTTGAAGGATAATCCAAGTTTTAAAAAATCTCAAGATCAGACTCAAATTTTGGAAATCTGCGGTTCTAGATGTGTCCTGATTATAGAACCTTGAAGAACCAATCGAAGTTTTTTTTTAAATCGCGACTCAATTTTTGTCCCTATTATAAAACCTTGAGGAACCAATACCAAATTTTCGAAATTCGCGATTTTAAATTTGTCCTAAATATGGAACCTTCAGACAATCTAAGTTTTTTTAAAAATCGTCAGCCAAGTTTTGTCCGTATTGTCGAACCTTGAGGAACCAATACCAAGTTTTGGAAATTTTACGATTCCAAACGAGCTCTGAATATGAAAGCTTGAAGGACAATCCAAGTTTTTTTTAAAAATCGCGACTCAAATGGTGTCAAATTTTGGAAATTCGGGGTTCTAGATTTGTCCTGATTATAGAACCTTGAAGAACTAATCGATTTTTTTTTTAAAATCGCGACTCAAATTTTGTCCCTATTATAAAACCTTGAGGAACCAAAGCCAAATTTTCGAAATTCGCGATTTTAAATTTGTCCTGAATATGGAACCTTGAAGGACCATCCAAGTTTTTTAAAAATCGTCACTCAAGTTATGACCCTATTATCGAACATTGAGGAACCCATACCAAATTTTGGCAATTTTCGATTCTAAACGTGTCCTGAATATGGAAGCTTGAAGGACAATCCAAGTTTTTTAAAAAGCGCGAGTGAAATTTTGTCAAATTTTGGAAATTCGCGGTTCTAGATGTGTCCTGATTATAGAACCATGAAGAACCAATCGGAGTTTTTTTAAAAATCGCGACTCAAATTTTGTCCCTATTATAAAACCTCTAGGAACCAATGCCAAATTTTGGAAATTCGCGATTTTAAATTTGTCCTGAATATGGAACCTTGAAGGACAATCCAAGTTTTTTAAAAATCGTCACTCAAAGTTTTGTCCCTATTATCGAACCTTGAGGAAGCAATTCCAAATTTTGGAAAATTTTGCAAATTTTCAAAACTTAAAAAACTTTGGTTTCTCTGAAATCGCGCTTTGAAAATGTCTCGGAATGTCTCGGAGAGACCGACTTAAAATTTAAAATTGCAAATTTGGCAAGATTTCGCAAGTAAAAATTGAAACTTTTGTAACTGACAAACGGACGGACGGATTTATGTCAAAAACTTGCCAAAAACAACTCTGGACTGTTTGGAATGATCGTACAAATTTTCAAAATTTTGAAGGTTTTAGTTTCTCTGCAATCGCGTTTTGAAAATGTTGCAAAAAAAACATTTTTGGAAAAAAAAATTCACGGAGGGACTGACATGTGCATTTTATTGAAATTTTGCAAATTGAAAGTTTACACCTTCAAGAATATATGTGCAAATTTTTGAACTTCAAAATTTAAAATTTGGCAAGATTTGTCAAATTAAAATTGAAACTTTTGTAACAGACAGACGGATTTTCGCCAAAACTTGCCAAAAACAACTTTGGAGTATTTGAATTGATCGTACAAATTTTCATAAATTTTCAAATTTTGGTTTCTCTGCAATCGCGTTTTTAAAATGTTGCAAAATTGATTTTTTTGGAGAATTCGTCTGTAAATTAAAAAATTTTTCACGGAGGGATTGACGTGCGGATTTTATTGAAACTTTGCAAATTTAAAGTTTAAACCTTCAGGAATATATATGCGAATTTTTGAATCTCAAAATTCAAAATTGCAAATATGTCAAGATTTGGCAAATAAAAATTGAAACTTTTGTAACTGACAAACGGACCGACGGATTTTCGCCAAAATTTGCCAAAAACTACTTTGGACTGTTTGGATTGATGGTACAAATTTTCAAAATTTTTGAGGTTTTTGTTTCTCTGTAATCGCGTTTTGAAAATGTTGCAAAAAAAACATTTTTGGAGAGTTCGTCTGTAAATTCAAAAAAAAATTTCACGGAGGAACTAACGTGCGGATTTGATTGAACCTTTGCAAATTTAAAGTTTAAACCTTGAGGAATATATGTGCAAATATTTGAAACTCAAAATTGCAAATTTGGCAAATAAAAATTGAAACTTTTGTAACTGACAAACGGACCGACGGATTTTCACCAAAACTTGCCAAAAACAACTTTGGACTGTTTGATTTTGATTTTCAAAATTTTGAAAGTTTTGGTTTCTCTGCAATTGCACTTTGAGAATTTTGCAAAAAAAAATTTTTGGAAAATTCGTCTGTAAATTCAAAAATTTGTCACGAAGGGACTGACGTGCGGATTTTATTGAAACTTTGCAAATTGAAAGTTTAAACCTTCAGGAATATATGTGTGATTTCTCTGCAATCACGTTTTGGAATTGTTGCAAAAAAAATTTTTTTTAGAGAATTCGTCTGTAAATTCAAAAAAAATTTCATGGAAGGACTGACGTGCAGATTTTATTGAAACTTTGCAAATTTAATGCTTAAACCTTCAGGAATATATGTGCAAATCTTTGAAACTCAAAATTAAAAATTGCAAGATTTGGCAAATGAAAATTGAAACTTTTGTAACTGACAAACGGACCGACGGATTTTCGCCAAGACTTGCCAAAAACAGCTTTGGAGTGTTTGGATTGATGGTGCAAATTTTCAAAAATTTTCATATTTTGGTTCCTCTGAAATCGCGTTTTGAAAATGTTGCAAACAAAACATTTTTCGAAAATTCGTCTGTAAATTCAAAAATTTGTCGCGGAGAGACCGAAGTGCGGATTTTATTGAAATTTTGCAAATTTAGAGTTTAAACTTTGAGGAATATATGTGCAAATTTTTGAACCTCAAAATCTAAAATTGCAAGATTTTGAAAATAAAAATTTTGTCCCCATTATAAAACCTTTTCGAAATTCGCGATTTTAAATTTGTCCTGAATATAGAACCTTGAAGGACCATCCAAATTTTCTAAAAATCGTCACTCAAATTTTGTCCGTATAATCGACCCTTGAGGAATCAATTCCAAATTTTGTAAAATCGCAATTCTAGATGTGTCCTAATTATCGAACCTTGAAGAATCAATCCACGTTGTTTTTAAAATCGCGACTTAAATTTTGTCCCTATTATAAAACCTTGAGGATCCAATGCCAAATTTTCGGAATTCGCGATTTTAAATTTGTTCTGAATATGGAACCTTGAGGAACCCATACCTAATTTTTGAAATTTGCGATTCCAGACGTGTCCTGGATATGGAAGCTTGGTGGGCAATCCAAGTATTTTATAAATCGCGACTCAAATATTGTCCTTATTATAGAACCTTGAGGAAGCAATTCCAAATTTTGGAAATTCGCGATTCTAGATATGTCCTGATTATAGAACCTTGAAGAACCAATCAAAGTTTTTTTAAAAATCGCGACTCATATTTTGTCCTTATTATAGAACCTTGGGAAACCAAAACCAAATTTTGGAAATTGCGTTTCCAAACGTGTCCTGAATATGGAAACTTGAAGGACAATCCAAGTTTTTTTTTTAAATCGGGACTCAAGTTTTGTCCTTATTATCGAACCTTGAGTAAGCGATTCCAAATTTTGTAAATTCGCGGTTCTAGATGTGTTCCGATTATAGAACCTTGAAGACCCATTTCAAGTTTTTTAAAAAAAATCGCGATTCAAGCTTTGTCCTTAATATAGAACCTTGAGGAACCTATACCAAGTTTTGGAAATTCGCGATTCTAAACGTGTTCCGAATATAGAACCTTGAGGATCTAATCCAAGTTTTTTTTTTAAATCGCGACTCAAACTTTGTTCTTATTATAGAACCTTAAGGAACCCATACCAAATTTTGGAAATTCGCTCTTCTAAACGTGTCCTGAATATGGAACCTTAAAGAACAATCTAAGATTTTTAAAAATCGCGGCTAAAACTTTGTCCTTATTATCGATCCTTGAGGAAGCAATACCAAATTTTGAAAATTCGCGATTTTAAGCCTATCCTGAATATGACAAACCTTGAAGGACAATCCAGATTTTTTGTAAATCGCGATTCAAATTTTGTTCTTATTATAGAACCTTGAGGAACCAATGCCAAATTCTGGAAAAATCGCGAATCGAAATGTGTCCTGATTATGATACCTTGAAGAAGTTTTGATCATCGATCCTTGAAGAACAATCACAATTTTTTTAAAATCCGTAAATCCTTCAAGGTATACCACAATCAGGAGGCAACTGATTATACTATTCCTTGAAGGATGAATAGAAGATTTGATCGTCACAGAGCAAGAAAAGATCCTTTGAGGAATTAATTTCTAAAGGTTTTTCTATTATTGTTCCTTGTGGTATCCCTGTGCAAAAACACTGACTGAATGATGATTTCTGGTATCCCTCTAGGTGTTGAATGGGTTTGTTTTAAATTTGGAGGGTTGGGGGAAGGCGGGGTGGCTCTCCAGTATTATCTAGTCCTGCGTGCTAAGACAAAAAGTTTGCCCGCGTCGCGACGCCACCCAGAGGCTGGGCAGAATCGAAGCGTCGGGCTCGAATTTTATGTTTTATGAATGTTTAATTATTTTTTAATTATTAATTTTTTTTTGTAAAATGTAACATAAACGAGAAATGCAAGAGAATGTGAAATTTTTTTCCTGAAAATTCAAAAATTTACACGAAAAATAATAAATTGGAGGAAACGAGAAAATTTTCATGCAGAAACACTAATTATAGACACCCGAGGTAACTCCCAAAAAAATCCCAACTATATAAGGCACAAACTGTCCTGAATACTCTTAAGGTACAAACAGTCCTGAACACTCTTCCTTGAAGTACACCCAATTCTAGAATTACCAGCTAAAGTTATAAAGTCACTTTACAAACCGTCCTGAACTCTCTTTCTTGAAGTACACCCAATTCTAGAACTACCAGCTAAAGTTACAAAGCCACCTAGGCACTTTACAAACTGTCCTGAACACTCTTTCTTGAAGTAAACCCAATTCTAGATCTGCCAGCTAAAGTTACAAGGCCATTTAGGCACTTTACAAACTGTCCTGAACACTCTTCCTTGAAGTAAACGTAATTCTAAAACAACCGGCTAAAATTACAAAGCCACTTAGTTAGGCACTTTACTGTCCAGAACACTCTTCCTTGAAGTACACCCAATTCTAGAACACCCAACTAAAGTTGCAAAGCCACTTTACAAACTGTTCTGAACACTCTTCGTTGAAGTACACCCAATTCTAGAACTATCAGCTAAAGTTACAAAGCCATTTAGTTAGCCACTTTACAAACCGTCCTGAACACTCATCCTTGAAGTACAACTAATTCTAGAACTACCAGCTCTAGTTATAAAGGCACTTTACAAACTGTCCTGAACACTCTTCCTTGAAGTACCCCCGATTCTAGAACTACCAGCTAAAGTTACAAAGCCACTTTACAAACTGTCCTGAACATTCTTCCTTGAAGTACACCCAATTCTAGAACTACCAGCTAAAGCTACAAAGCCACTTTACAAACTGTCTTGAACATTCTTCCTTGAAGTACACCCAATTCTAGAACTACCAGCTAAATTTACAAAGCCACTTTACAACCTTGTCTGAACACTCTTCCTTGAAGTACTTCCAGTTCTAGAACTACCAGCTAAAGTTACAAAGCCACTTTACAAACTGTCCTGAACACTCTTCCTTGAAGTATACCCAATTTTAGAACTACCAGCTAAAATTACAAAATATTTCTGAAACCTTAGAAGGTTTTTCCCACGATTTTATTTTGAAACTTTGAAGAAACCCCTGTTGAGTTTTGATATCCAATTATAGAACTTTGAGGTATTCAGAGAGACTCCAAGGTTGAAGTTATGAAACCTTGATGTAATCTGAGAGTTTGTATGTATGTTCCAATTATAAAACCTTGAGGTATAACCAGCGGTAGCTTGAAGATACCAAAGATTTGAGGTCCGTGTGGTTAAACCTCCAACAGATTTATTACTTCAATTGGAGGCTTAGTATTGTAACACCTTCTGACTTAACCTTGTGACACCTTGTCACTTAACCTTGTGACACACCAAAAATTTAAGGTTTAGAACCTTGTGGTGTTATTCGGAATAAATCGTATGTTTAGTTGTGGAAGAATTGCGGTTTGTGTTTTTAAAGCGGTGCTATTGTAGAACCTTAGGGTGTTCCTTGCCAACAAACTTTATTTTGACGATAACTAGCTTAGTTTTTAACTTATCGACGTAATTTTTTTTGCAATTTATTGTCTAAACTCCAAAGTTAACTAAACCATTAAGACTTTTAGCTTGTTTTGTCTATAACTAGTTTTAGAGTTATCGCCTTAATTTTTGCAATTTGTCGAAATTTTGTGAAAAATCTGCGAAATTTTCTCGCTTTTTCCAGCGTTTGAGCGTTATCCTAAAAAAAAGCATGAAATGCGTTTGGGGTGTGGTTTAGGCGTCGCGACGCCGGCGTCGCTGAAGAAAAGTGCCAAATGTGGCGCGAATTTCGAATTTTAGTCTACAAGGACGCATCCAGAGGAAGAAAACCAACAAAAAGTTTGTAAATATTTCAAATAATAATTTAAAAAAATAAACGACAATTCCAAAAACCAAAACAGAAATGTATTCAATGCGTAAAACACCCTGCAAACCCGAACAGTGACCCGTTTATAACACTCAACTTTGACGACGCATAACTCTGTTATTAAAGAAAGCAGACAAATGCTATTAGCCTTATTTTATTCACCGTTTCATCATCTGCAACTTTTATTCAAAAAGTTTTTTATTAAATCCTTCCCTTCCTCGGCAAAACCTATCCCTTCCTCGGCAAAACCTAATAAACTAAAACTACTACCAAAGTCCTACACCTACATTCTTTTGTCTATAACTTCCTTCACAGCATACTTAGACAAAAACTTTCTGCACAAAATTTCTTCATCTGTTGTTAAGCTTTCGTTTAGTCTTTGTCTACATTGTCTAAACGCGTCCGTTTGTCTAATTTAAGTGCAAATTGCATTGTTTGAAACTTTATCGCCTCGTCGCTTTGTTATTAAACGGAGCAGACAAACCAAAGCAGATTGGTTTCATCAAACTGTCTTTTGTCTAAAACTAGCCGAAAATAATTTTGCTTTACGTCGCTTCGTCTGTCTGTAATTTGAAATTTTCAAAGAAAAAAAGTTGTTTGTCTAGTTTGTGTGTTTATAACTTTTAAACTGGACTAGCTTAGATTAACTTTCCGAATAATCTTCGTCTATTCATCACCTTTAATATCGCACTTTGTCTAGTTTCTATAGTTTCTGCGGTTTGTCTAAAATTTGCCTGGAAAGACGCAAATCTTGACACATAAAACTCAAGTTTGTCTACGCATAACTTTGTTACTAAACAAACTAGACAAATGCTATTAGTCTTATTATATTCACCGTTTCATTATCTACAACTTTTATTTCAAACGTTTTTTGTTAGATCCTTCCCTTCCTCGGGAAAACCTAATAAACTAAAACTACCATCAAAGTAAAAAATAAACTACTACCACTGCTAAAGTACCACACCTGCATTCTTCTGTCTATAACTTCCAACGCAGCATACTTAGACAAAAAACTTTCTGAACAAATTCTCTTCGTCTATTATTAGTCTTTCGTTCAGTCTTTGTCTAAACGCGTCCCTTTGTCTAATTTAAGTGGAAATTGCGATGTTTGAACAAGATTGCTGTTTGAAACTTTATCGCCTCGTCGCTTTGTTATTAAATGGAGCAGACAAACCAAAGCAGGCTTGTTTTATCAATCGGTCTTTTGTCTAAAATTAGCCGAAAATAATTTTTGTTTACATCGCTTCGTCTGTCTATAATTTGCGATGTAAATTGAGATATTTGAACAAGATTGCTGTTTGAAACTTTATCGCCTCGTCGCTTTGTTATTAAACGGAGCAGACAAACCAAAGCAGGCTTGTTTCATCAAACGGTCTTTTGTCTAAAATTATCCGAAAACAATTTTAGTTTGCGTCGCTTCATCTGTCTGTAATTTGAAATTTTCAAAGAAAAAAAGTTGTTGGTCTAGTTTGTGTGTCTATAACTTTTAAACTGGACTAGCTTAGATTAACTTTCCGAATAATATTTTCTTCGTCTATTCATCGCCTTTCATATCGCACTTTGTCTAGTTTCTGCAAATTCTTCGGTTTGTCTAAAATTTGTTTGGAAAGACGCAAATCTTGACACATTGGACATAATACTCAAGTTTGTCTACGCATAACTTTGTTATTAAACAAACTAGAACAATGCTATTAGTCTTATTTTATTCAACGTTTTATTATCTACAACTTTTATTTCAAACGTTTTTTGTTAGATCCTTCCCTTCGTCGGCAAAACCTAATAAACTAAAACTACCACCAAAGTAAAAAATAAACTACTACCACTGCTAAAGTCCTACATCTCCATTCTTTTGTCTATAACTTCCATCACAGCATAGTTAGACGAAAACTTTCTGCACAAATTATCTTCGTCTATTATTAGTCTTTCGTCCAGTCTTTGTCTAAACGCGTCCCTTTGTCTAATTTAAGTGCAAATTGCGATGTTTGAACAAGATTGCTGTTTGAAACTTTATCGCCTCGTCGCTTTGTTATTAAACGGAGCAGACAAACCAAAGCAGGCTTGTTTCATTAAACGGTCTTTTGTCTAAAATTATCCGAAAACAATTTTAGTTTGCGTCGCCTCATCTGTCTGTAATTTGAAATTTTCAAAGAAAAAAAGTTGTTGGTCTAGTTTGTGTGTCTATAACTTTTAAACTGGACTAGCTTAGATTAACTTTGCGAATAATTTTTTCTTCGTCTATTCATCACCTTTAATATCGCACTTTGTCTAGTTTCTATAATTCCTCCGGTTTGTCTAAAATTTGACTGGAAAGACGCAAATCTTGACACATAAAACTCAAATTTGTCTACACATAACTTTGTTATTAAACAAACTAGACAAATGCTATTAGTCTTATTTTATTCATCGTTTCATTATCTACAACTTTTATTCAAAACGTTTTTTGTTAGATCCTTCCCTTCCTCGGCAAAACCTAATAAACTAAAACTACCACCTAATTAAAAAATAAACTACTACCACTGCTAAAGTCCCACACCTCCATTCTTCTGTCTATAACTTCCTTCACAGCACACTTAAACAAAAACTTTCTGCACAAATTATCTTCGTCTCTTATTAAGCTTTCGTTCAGTCTTTGTCTAAACGCGTCCCTTTGTCTTATCTAAGTGCAAATTGTGACGTTTGAACAAGATTGCTGTTTGAAACTTTATCGCCTCGTCGCTTTTTACTAAACGGAGCAGACAAACCAAAGCAGCTTTGTTTCATCAAACGGTCTTTTGTCTAAAATTAGCCGAAAACAATTTTTGTTTGCGTCGCTTCGTCTGTCTGTAATTTGAAATTTTCAAAGAAAAAAAGTTGTTGGTCTAGTTTGTGTGTCTATAACTTTTAAACTGGACTAGCTTAGATTAACTTTCCGAATAATTTTTTCTTCGTCTATTCATCACCTTTAATATCGCACTTTGTCTAGTTTCTATAATTCCTCCGGTTTGTCTAAAATTTGACTGCAAAGACGCAATTCTTGACACATAAAACTCAAGTTTGTCTACGCATAACTTTGTTATTAAACAAACTAGAACAATGCTATTAGTCTTATTTTATTCACCGTTTCATCATCTACAACTTTTATTAAAAACGTTTTTTGTTAACTCCTTCCCTTCCTTGGCAAAACTTAATAAACTAAAACTACCACCAAAGTAAAAATTAAACTACTACCACTGCTAAAGTCCCACACCTCATTCTTTTGTCTATAACTTCCAACGCAGCATACTTAGACAAAAACTTTCTGCACAAATTATCTTCGTCTATTATTAGTCTTTCGTCCAGTCTTTGTCTAAACGCGTCCCTTTGTCTAATTTAAGTGCAAATTGCGATGTTTGAACAAGATTGCTGTTTGAAACTTTATCGCCTCGTCGCTTTGTTATTAAACGGAGCAGACAAACCAAAGCAGGCTTGTTTTACCAATCGGTCTTCTGTCTATAATCAGCCGAAAACAATTTTGGTTTACGTCGCTTCGTCTGTCTGTAATTTGAAATTTTCTAAGAAAAAAAGTTGTTTGTCTAGTTTGTGCGTCTGTAACTTTTGAACTGGACTAGCTTAGATTAACTTTCCGAATATTTTTTTCTTCACCTATTCATCACCTTTAATATCACACTTTGTCTAGTTTCTGCAAGTTCTCCGGTTTGTCTAAAATTTGTTTGGAAAGACGCAAATCTTGACACATTGGACATAATACTCAAGTTTGTCTACGCATAACTTTGTTATTAAACAAACTAGAACAATGCTATTAGTCTTATTTTATTCAACGTTTCATCATCTACAACTTTTATATAAAACGTTTTTTACTAAATCCGTCCCTTCCTCGGCAAAACCTAATAAACTAGAACCCTTCCTCGGCAAAACCTAATAAACTAAAACTACTACCAAAGTCCTACACCTCCATTCTTTTGTCTATAACTTTCAACACAGCATACTTAGACAAAAACTTTCTGCACAAATTTTCTTCGTCTATTATCAAGCTTCCATCCAATCTTTGTCCAAATTGTCTAAACACATCCGTTTGTCTAATTTTATTGCAAATTTCAATGTTTGAACAAGATTATTCTAAACAACTTTACCTTCAATTTTCTCGAAAATTGCCCTTTCAAAATCCGCTCAAAATCCCTTAAAATCCGCACAATTTCACCCTCTACCACCCCAAGGCTTCAAATCCGAGATTCGTCTGTCCGTCGTTCCGCTTTTGTTCCTTTTATCTCTTCCCGCCGCGTTGTAATCAAGTTTCTCGCCAAAAACTGTCAGTCAGCTTTTAAAATGCGACGCGTCCGGTCGTCTCTCAAACGATTTTGTTAGTAATTAGTGATTCAGTTGAGTAATTAGTGATGAGATTAAGTAATTAGTGATTGTGGAACGGGATTAGTGCTTCATGAAGTCAAAGGTGAGTGGAAATTAGCAAGTTTTACTTTGATGGCCTGTAACTTTGTTACTAATCTAGATGTAAGAAATTTTGGATTAAATTTAGTTTCTTTATTCAATTGGCTTTGAAATAAGACTAAAAGCGTGTTTGTGTGTATCTCCGTTCTATAGATATCGGCGATTTACAATTAGTCTTTAGTGGTTTGTTTACAAAAACAAATTCGTTGATAACTCAAAAACTAGTTTCACTAGATTAACACAATTCGTCTTATTATATTCCTTGAAGCTTTCTGAAGATAACAATAACCATTTTATAACAATCTGTCTGTTCGTTTGTCTGTCATTGCGAATTTTGTGCAACCGCACCAAACTTTGTTTACATTTTTTTCCAATGAAGTTTGCTAGTCGATAACTCAAAAACTAGTTCAACTACACAAACCGAATTAGCTTCATTTAAATCCTTGAAGCTTTGCGAAGATTTCGCAACTTATTTTGCGAAGCTACATCCATTCCTTTGTCTGTAATTGCGAATTTTATGCAACCATTTAGTTTTTTTTCCAACAAAATTTAATTGAAATTTGCTAGCCGATAACTCAAAAACTAGTTCAACTACACAAACCGAATTAACTTGGTTTGAATCCTTGAAGTTTTGCGAAGATTTCGCAACTTATTTTGTGAAGCTCCATCCCTTCGTTTATCTGTAATTGCGAATTTTATGCAACCAATCACATTTTTTTCCAACAAAATTAATTCAAGTTAACTAGCCGATAACTCAAAAACTAGTGCAACTACGCAAACCGAATTAGTTTCCTTTAAATCCTTGAAGTTTTGCGAAGATTTCGCAACTTATTTTGTGAAGCTCCGTCTGTTGGTCTGTCTGTAATTGCGAATTTTATGCAACCATTTACAATTTTTGTCCAACAAAATTAACTAGCCGATAACTCAAAAACTAGTTTAACTACACAAACCGAATTAACTTCCTTTGAATCCTTGAAGTTTTGCGAAGATTTCGCAATTAATTTTTTGAGACTCCGTCCGTTCGTTTGTCTGTAATTGCGAATTTTATGCAAGCATTTAAATTTTTTTCCAACAAAATTAATTAAAGTTAACTAGTCGATAACTCAAAAACTAGTTAAACTACAAAAACTGAATTAGCTTCCTCTGAATCCTTAAAGTTTTGCGAAGATTTCGCAATTTATTTTGCGAAGCTCTGTCTGTTCGTCTGTCTGTAATTGCGAATTTTATGCAACCATTTACAATTTTTATCCAACAAAATTAACTAGCCGATAATTCAAAAACTAGTTTAACTATACAAACTGAATTAACTTCCTTAGAATCCTTGAAGTTTTGCGAAGATTTCGCAACTTATTTTGCGAAGCTGTGTCTGTTTGTCTGTCTGTAATTGCGAATTTTATGCAAGCATTTACATTTTTTTCCAAAAAAATTAATTCAAGTTAACTACCCGATAACTCAAAAACTAGTTGAACTACACAAACCGAATTAGCTTCCTTTAAATCCTTGAAGTTTTTCGAAGATTTCGCAACTTATTTTGCGAAGCTCCGTCTGTTCGTCTGTCTGTAATTGCGATTTTTATGCAACCATTAAATTTTTTTCCAACAAAATTAATTCAAGTTAACTAGCCGATAACTCAAAAATTAGTGCAACTACACAAACCGAATTAACTTCCTTGGAATCCTTAAAGTTTTGCGAAGATTTCGCAACATATTTTGTGAATTTCCGTCTGTTCGTCTGTCTGTTATTGCGAATTTTATGCAACACCACCAAACTTTCTTTACACTTTTTTTCCAACAAAATTAATTCAAGTTAACTAGCAGATAACTCAAAAACTAGTTAATCCACACAAACCGATTTAGCATCCTTTAACTCCTTGAAGCTTTGCGAAGATTTCGCAACTTATTTTGTGAAGCTCCGTCTGTTCGTCTGTCGGTAGTTGCGAATTTTGTGCAAAATATAACTTTGCTAATTGCAGACAAACGAACGTGTTTAGACAACTTAGACAAACACCAATCGAAAGCTTGATACAGGACGAAGAAAATATGTTAACGAATTTGTTGTCTAAGTAGGCTGTGTTAATAGTTATAGACAAAAGAATGTGTGAGGGTTGATATTTGGAAGTGGTTGCAGTTTGGTTGAAATTACAGACAGACGGATGGATTTATGAAAAAACTTTTTAGACAAAAGTTGTAGACAATACAACAATCTATAAACTAGGACTAATTATATTCATCTGCGTTGTGTATTAACGGGGCGACGGACAAACAAAGTTAAGAATATTTTTTTTTTATTAAAAATTTCGTGAAAAACATGCGAAACGTCGTTTCAGTTGAAATTATAGCCATACGGATGGATTTATCAAAAAACTTTTTAGACAAAAGTTGTAAACAATACAACAGTCTATAAACCAGCACTAATTATATTCATCTGCGTTGTGTATTAACGGGGCGACGAACGGACAAAGTTAAGAATTTTTTTTTTGTGTAAAAATTTCGTGAAAAACGTGCGAAACGTCGTTTCCGTTAAAATTACAGACAGACGGATGGATTTATCAAAAAACTTTTTAGACAAAAGTTGTAAACAATACAACAATCTATAAACTAGCACTAATTATATTCATCTGCGTTGTGTATTAACGGGGCGAAGAACAGACAAATTTAAGAATTGTTTTTTTGTGTAAAAATTTCGTGAAAAACGTGCGAAACGTCGTTTCCGTTGATTTTACAGACAGACGGATGGATTTATCAAAAAAGTTTTTAGACAAAAGTTGTAAACAATGCAACAATCTATAAACTAGCACTAATTATATCCATCTGCTTTGTGTATTAACGGGGTGACGTACAGATAAAGTTAAGAAAAAAAATTTTTTGTAAAAATTTCATGAAAAACGTGCGAAACGTCGTTTCCGTTGAAATTGCAGACAGACGGATGGATTTATCAAAAAACTTTTTAGACAAAAGTTGTAGATAACACAACAATCTATAAACTAGCACTAATTATATTTATCTGCTTTTTGTATTAACGCGGCGATGGACAGACAAAGTTAAGAAATATTTTTTTTCTGTGCAAAAATTTTGTGAAAAACGTGCGAAACGTCGTTTCCGAGTGAAAGTTATTTACTCGGTGTAGTAAACAAGGATTGAGTGAACTTAAATAGTTCCCGTCTATAATTAGCGCCGTGGAATTAGTTTAGATTTATTTGTATCAGGTAGGAGAAATAGCTTACTAGTGGACTAAATTAGTCCATCTAACCTAGATGACTCACCGCTGAATAACACACTGAATTAATCTTTAAGTTTGTTTCAAACCAAGTTAACAGTTCCATAGCCAGCTTAGTAAACTAAGCAGATAAATAAGTTTAGGCGCATTTTATAGATTGGTTCATTGGCTACAAATTTTGTTTCAAAAGTTTTTTCGTAACTCCATCCGTTCGTCTGTAATTGCAAATATAGTGCATCCACCACCAGAAAACCCACCCCTAGATTCTTTTGTTTATAACTTTTGCAACAGCCTACTTACACAAAATTTTCCTGCACGAAATATCTTCGTTTGTTATTAAGCTTTCGATTGGTATCTAGCAGACTTGTGTAGACGAACCCTAGACTGGCATAGAGAACCCTATTCCACCTTGTATCGCCTTGTATCGTATGTATCGCATATTTTGTTTTCATTCAGGGTGGGCAACCCGGACGGTTAATGAAAAACCACCCTAGTTATCGTCTCCCCGATCAGGATTCGAAAGAGATTTGAGGTTTGTCTAGACTCTAGACCTTGAGACTCTTCTAGACTCTAGACCTCTAACCTCTTCTAGACTTTTGGAATATGAGTAGTAGTTAATAACTCGATCCATCCATGAAGCTTCCAGTCGAATTTAGAGCTAGTAGGAAGAGATTTCCAGACGAAGTCGCGACTGTCCTGAAATAACTCGGCGGGGGGCGGGGGGAGGCGCGGCCGTCGCCGTGCCTCTCGCTCTTTCGCGCGCGGTCCTCCGCCGCCCGCCGGCGATCGTCCTCTCGGTCTCGGAGATTTGACGGTTCTCGGAATCAACAGCCATCATTGCCACCCACCCGTCCCTCTTCCTTCCTCTTTCTTCTCGCTTTCTTTCGGCCGTTTCGCGTCCGGTCGTTCATTCAAGACGACGAGGATCAATGAAACACCCAGCCACAGCATTCCTACATACGTTTCTCTCACTATCTCTGGCTTATACACATTGTTCTTAATTTACTTAGATGATACGACAAGAGTAGACAGACAAGACTAGACAGACAAGACTAGACAGACAAGACTAGACAGACAAGACTAGACAGACAAGACTAGACAGACAAGACTAGACAGACAAGACTAGACAGACAAGACTAGACAGACAAGACTAGACAGACAAGACTAGACAGACAAGACTAGACAGACAAGACTAGACAGACAAGACTAGACAGACAAGACTAGACAGACAAGACTAGACAGACAAGACTAGACAGACAAGACTAGACAGACAAGACTAGACAGACAAGACTAGACAGACAAGACTAGACAGACAAGACTAGACAGACAAGACTAGACAGACAAGACTAGACAGACAAGACTAGACAGACAAGACTAGACAGACAAGACTAGACAGACAAGACTAGACAGACAAGACTAGACAGACAAGACTAGACAGACAAGACTAGACAGACAAGACTAGACAGACAAGACTAGACAGACAAGACTAGACAGACAAGACTAGACAGACAAGACTAGACAGACAAGACTAGACAGACAAGACTAGACAGACAAGACTAGACAGACAAGACTAGACAGACAAGACTAGACAGACAAGACTAGACAGACAAGACTAGTTATTGATGGCTTTGGTTATTGGTTTGTGTGTAAGTAAATGTTGGTGATAAGAGCGCTAGATAGTCGTATTTATGAATGGATCGAGTAATAATCGATAGGGAATATAATGGAGTATTGTTGGACAGGAAGTGTGTGTGTATGTATATTTAGTAAACATCCGTCACCGAAAATAGACTACTCACGCCGGAGACTCGCGCTGGAATTCGTTTTATTGCTTTCGTTTATCCTGTCTAGTCTAACTTCGACTACAACTTCTAATCCACACTTCACCCACCTAGTTGCACTAGATATTCGGATGTAGTTTTTCTTTGCGGAAATTTTGGTACCAAAACGCGGCCGATAGCCTTATCGGTTTACGTGTTATCGCCAAAAAACTTTGAACAAGTTTCTGCAAGATTTTCTAAAATTTGAGTTTGTTGCGATTTCACAAGAAACTAGAATCACTTTTCTATCAATATCTCCGGAAACAATAAGGCTATCGGTCATGTTATACCACCAAAATTTCCACAACAAAACAGCGCATCTAAGAAAATTATACAGACATTCCTAGTTGCACTAAGTATTAGTTTAAATAACTTCTAAATTCTATTTAGACAATTCCATCTAATCCACACTTATCCCAATTAGTTTCACTAAATATTAGGATGTAGATTCTCTTTGCGGAAATGTTGGTACTAAAACGCGGCCGATAGCCTTATTGGTTCGCGTGTTATCGCCAAAAAACTTTGAACAAGTTTCTGCAAGATTTTCTAAAATTTGAGTTTGTAACGATTTCACACGAAACTAGAATCACTTTCCTTTCAATATGTCCGGAACCGATAAGGCTATCGGCCACGTTTAACCACCAAAATTTCCACAACAAAACAGCGCATCTAGTAAAATTATACAGAAATTCCTAGTTGCACTAACTATATAGTTTAACTAACTTCTAAAGTCTATTTAGACCATTCCATCTAATCTACAATACTTATCCCAATTAGTTTCACTAAATATTAGGATGTAGACTCTCTTTGCGGAAATTTTGGTACCAAAACGCAGACGATAGCCTTATTGGTTGTCGAGTTATCGCCAAAAAACTTTGAACAAGTTTCTGCAAGATTTTCTAAAATTTGAGTTTGTTGCGATTTCACACGAAACTTGAATTACTTTTCTTTCAATATCTCCGGAACCAATAAGGCTATCGGCTACGTTTTATAACCAAAATTTCCACAACAAAACAGCGCATCTAAGAAAATTATACAGAAATTCCTAGTTGCAGTAACTATTAGGTTAAATAACTTCTAAAGCCTATTTAGACCATTCCATCTAATCCACACTTATCGCAATTTGTTTCACTAAATATTTGGATGTAGATTCCCTTTGCGGAAATTTTGGTAACAAAACGCGAGCGATAGCCTTATTGGTTCGCGTGTTATCGCCAAAAAACATTGAACAAGTTTCTGCAAGATTTTTTTAAATTTGAGTTTTTTGCGATTTCACACGAAACTAGAATCACTTTTCTTTCAATATCTCCGGAACCAATAAGGCTATTGGTCATGTTTACCACCCAAATTTCCACAACAAAACAGCGCATCTAAGCAAATTATACAGAAATTCCTAGTTTTGTACTAACTATATAGTTTAACTAACGTCTAAAGTCTATTTAGACTATTCCATCTAATCCACACATATCCCAATTAGTTTCACTATATATTTGGATGTAGATTCCCTTTGCGGAAATTTTGGTACCAAAACGCGGGCGATAGCCTTATTGGTTCGCGTGTTATCGCCAAAAAACTTTGAACAAGTTTCTGCAAGATATTCTAAAATTTGAGTTTGTTGCGATTTCACACGAAACTAGAATCACTTTGCTTTCAATATCTTCGGAACCAATAAGGCTATCGGTCATGTTTTATAACCAAAATTTCCACAACGAAACGGCGTATCTAAGAAAAGTATTCAGAAATTCCTAGTTGCACTAACTATATAGTTTAACTAACGTCTAAGGTCTATTTAGACCATTCCATCTAATCCACACTTATCCCAATTAGTTTCACTAAATATTTGGATGTAGGTTCCCTTTGCGGAAATTTTGGTACCAAAACGCGGGCGATAGCCTTATTGGTTTGCGTGTTATTGCCAAAAAACTTTGAACAAGTTTCTGCAAGATTTTCTAAAATTTGAGTTTGTTGCGATTTCACACCAAACTAGAATCACTTTTCTTTCAATATCTCCGGAACCAATAAGGCTATCGGCCACGTTTTATAGCCAAAATTTCCACCACACAAGAAAGTTGAGAAAATTAGTGTTGAATTTTGAAGCTTGAGATTTTGAGGTTTGCCTAGTTCTTTGTTAATATCTTGGAAATTAAGCGAAACTTAACAAAAAGTTTTAGATAAAAGTTGTTGGGAATTAAATTCTGAATAACCTGATGTAATTTGCTTCTTTGAAATGTAAGCGTAAATTAGGAAAAACTAGCTTTAAACTCAAACTTTTTTGCAAATCTGTCGAAGCTTCTAAACGTTGGTTTTCTTAAATTATCTTGAAAACCAACGAGAATTTTGAAAAAACGTTCGAATAAAACTTGTGCCGGATGAAATTTTGAAACTCAAAATGTTTGAGTCCAATTTAAAATTTTAAGAGAAAGTTGAGAAAATTTGTGTTGAATTTCGAAGCTTGAGATTTTAAGGTTAGGCTAGTTTTTTGTTAATATCTTGGAAATTAGGCGAAACTTTTGGAAATTTAGCGAATACAAAAAGTTTTAGATAAAACTTGTTGAGAATTAAATTCTGAACTAACGCCAAATTTCATCCCTTAAATATTTGCCGAAATTCGCAAAAAAATAATTTACAAATATCAGTTTTCTAGTCGAGTCTATCAAGTTAAATGCTTGTGGCGTGGGTTGAACTTATTCTCGTTTGCTGTGTGTCCAGGTAAGTGAATGGGAACGGATTGTAGGACGGTGTGAAGGAGTCGAGAAGGAGTTGGGCCAGATGGTGGATGCGGTCGAGTCTGTGTCAGGTAGACACACACACACACACAGAGGGAGAAAGCTATGCAAAACGGTTGTAAATTATCACACAAATGTTACAAATTGCTGGTATTCGCTAACCCTCTACCTTAGCAAATTCGGTGGATTAGGCTAGAACAGAAATAGTTTATCGAAAATTACAGACAAACGGATGGATTTATTAAAGAAATTGTGGAAATGAAATTTGTAGGAAATAAACCAAGGAATATAATGGTGTTAAAGGCGTTTTTGTAGTTTGAGTATTAACTGAGTTATAGGCAGACAAACTTTGAAAACTTGATTTTTCTAAAATTTTTGGGACTAGTTGGGATTAATTGAAAATTGCGGACAAACGGACGGATTAATCAAAAAAATTGTTGCAATAAGAATTGTAGGGCATGAATCAGGGAATAAAATAAGTCTAAATACGTTCGTTTAGTTTGTGTAGTGGCTGAGTTACAGACAGACAAACTTCAAACTTGTTTTGTTCCCAATTAATTTTCACGAAATTGAGGATGGATGGCTTGTTTGCGTTTTATTGAAATTTGCAGACAAACGGACAGATTTATCAAAAAATTGTTGAAATGAAATTTGTAGGAAATAAACTAAGGAATAAAACGTTGTTAAACGCGTTTTTGCAGTTTGAGTATTAACTGAGTTACAGGCCGACAAACTTTGAAAACTTGATTTTTCTAAAACTTTTGCGACTAGTTGGGTTTAATTGAAAATTGCGGACAAACGGACGGATTTTTCAAAAAAAATGTTGGAATAAGAATTATAGGCAACGAATTAAAGAATAGAACAAAGTTAGAAAAGTTTGTCTAGTTTAAGAAATAATGGAGTTATGGACAGTCAAACTTTATAGTCGATATGAAATAATTTGTCGTACAGAATTTGATGTTACGATAAAAATATTTTCTTTTCTCGTGTGTTTTCTTGGTGTTTATGGTGAGGTTGGGTGTTGAGTTATGTGGAAATTCGGTTCTTGCGAGTGGAAAATAATTTAGAAATTGTCGAGTCTGTGGAGTGCGTTACGAGCGAGGGCCGCACGGTCACATGACCGGAAACGCTACTTATATACAGGCAGGATGATTTCCATCTGGTTACATCCTCATCAAGACTCCAAAGGAATTTTTAACCGACGGGCGACAAAAAATACACCACCATAGGTCGACAACACGAAAAAACAAACACAAACAACTCGGATTACCGAATTTTCAGTGAGAGAGTTTTCAATTTGTCGAGTTATTTTCTAACTAATCCCAAAAATTTTAGAAAAATCAAGTTTTCAAAGTTTGTCTGCCGATAAAACAGTTAATACACAAACTAGAAAAACGCGTTTAAAGTCGTTTTCTTCCTTAGTTTATTTCCTACAAATTTCATTTCCACAAGTTTTTTGATAAATCTGACCGTTTGTCTGCAAATTTCAATAAAACGCAAACAAACAAACCATCCTCAATTTCGTGAAAATTAATTGGGAACAAAACAAATTTGAAATTTGTCTGTCTGTAACTCAGCCACTACACAAACTAAACAAAGCTATTTAGACGCATTTTATTCCTTGTTTCATGCCCTACAATTCTTATTCCAAGAATTTTTTGATTAATCCGTCCGTTTGTCCGCAATTTTCAATTAAACCCAACTAGTCCCAACCTTTTTTTGAAAAATCAAGTTTTCAAAGTTTGTCTGCCTGTAACTCAGTTAATACTCAAACTACAAAAACGCGTTTAACGGCGTTTTATTCCTTAGTTTATTTCCTACATATTTCATTTCCACAAGTTTTTTGATAAATCTGTCCGTTTGTCTGCAAATTTCAATAAAACGCAAACAAACAATCATTCCTCAATTTCGTGAAAATTAATTGGAAACAAAACAAGTTTGAAGTTTGTCTGTCTGTAGCTCAGCCACTGCGCAAACTAAACAAACTTGTTTAGACTTATTTTATTCTTTGATTCATTCCCTATAATTCTTACTCCAACATTTTTTTTGATAAATCCGTCCGTTTGTCCGCAATTTTCAATTAAACCCAACTAGTCCCAAAAATTTTTGAAAAATCAAGTTTTCAATGTTTGTCTGCCTGTAACTCGGTTAATACGCAAACTACAAAAACCTGTTTAACGCCGTTTTATTCCTTAGTTTATTTTCTACAAATTTCATTTCCACAAGTTTTTTGTTAAATCTGTCCGTTTATCTGCAAATTGCAATAAAACGCAAACATACAATTTTTAAGACAATGTGGCAAGGACCGTTGGTTTAACCCAGGTTAGACTTGTCTGTCTAGTCATGTATGTCTAGTCTTGTCTGTCTAGTCTTGTCTCTCTAGTCTTGTTTGTCTAGTCTTGTCTCTCTAGTCTTGTCTGTCTAGTCTTGTCTGTCTAGTCTTGTCTCTCTAGTCTTGTCTGTCTAGTCTTGTCTGTCTAGTCTTGTCTGTCTAGTCTTGTCTGTCTAGTCTTGTCTGTCTAGTCTTGTCTGTCTAGTCTTGTCTGTCTAGTCTTGTCTGTCTAGTCTTGTCTGTCTAGTCTTGTCTGTCTAGTCTTGTCTGTCTAGTCTTGTCTGTCTAGTCTTGTCTGTCTAGTCTTGTCTGTCTAGTCTTGTCTGTCTAGTCTTGTCTGTCTAGTCTTGTCTGTCTAGTCTTGTCTGTCTAGTCTTGTCTGTCTAGTCTTGTCTGTCTAGTCTTGTCTGTCTAGTCTTGTCTGTCTAGTCTTGTCTGTCTAGTCTTGTCTGTCTAGTCTTGTCTGTCTAGTCTTGTCTGTCTAGTCTTGTCTGTCTAGTCTTGTCTGTCTAGTCTTGTCTGTCTAGTCTTGTCTGTCTAGTCTTGTCTGTCTAGTCTTGTCTGTCTAGTCTTGTCTGTCTAGTCTTGTCTGTCTAGTCTTGTCTGTCTAGTCTTGTCTGTCTAGTCTTGTCTGTCTAGTCTTGTCTGTCTAGTCTTGTCTGTCTAGTCTTGTCTGTCTAGTCTTGTCTGTCTAGTCTTGTCTGTCTAGTCTTGTCTGTCTAGTCTTGTCTGTCTAGTCTTGTCTGTCTAGTCTTGTCTGTCTAGTCTTGTCTGTCTAGTCTTGTCTGTCTAGTCTTGTCTGTCTAGTCTTGTCTGTCTAGTCTTGTCTGTCTAGTCTTGTCTGTCTAGTCTTGTCTGTCTAGTCTTGTCTGTCTAGTCTTGTCTGTCTAGTCTTGTCTGTCTAGTCTTGTCTGTCTAGTCTTGTCTGTCTAGTCTTGTCTGTCTAGTCTTGTCTGTCTAGTCTTGTCTGTCTAGTCTTGTCTGTCTAGTCTTGTCTGTCTAGTCTTGTCTGTCTAGTCTTGTCTGTCTAGTCTTGTCTGTCTAGTCTTGTCTGTCTAGTCTTGTCTGTCTAGTCTTGTCTGTCTAGTCTTGTCTGTCTAGTCTTGTCTGTCTAGTCTTGTCTGTCTAGTCTTGTCTGTCTAGTCTTGTCTGTCTAGTCTTGTCTGTCTAGTCTTGTCTGTCTAGTCTTGTCTGTCTAGTCTTGTCTGTCTAGTCTTGTCTGTCTAGTCTTGTCTGTCTAGTCTTGTCTGTCTAGTCTTGTCTGTCTAGTCTTGTCTGTCTAGTCTTGTCTGTCTAGTCTTGTCTGTCTAGTCTTGTCTGTCTAGTCTTGTCTGTCTAGTCTTGTCTGTCTAGTCTTGTCTGTCTAGTCTTGTCTGTCTAGTCTTGTCTGTCTAGTCTTGTCTGTCTAGTCTTGTCTGTCTTATACTGTATAGTCTGTTTAGCCTTCTTTACCTAATCCCATGCTAGTTTAATGCAAGAGTTAGACAAGTTATGCATGTAATTGCACTAATACTAAGTAGTTTGCTAGACAGATTGCGTTTATTTTTTCTGTTTGCATGTGCGAATGTGAAACGCGAAACCGGAAACGCGTTTCGCTTTGTGGCGAAAACAAAACGAAAATGACAACGCGGAGTTGGCCGGTTTTTGCTTAATCCAGAAGAATTGAACTAGACTAGGCGTATCAGACAGGTTGAAATTAAATTCAAATTTCGTCTGTCTCTAGCTGCGTTATTAGACACACGCTGCTAATAAGTTTAGTCGCAGTTTGTAGATCGTTTCGTTGTCTACGACTTTTGTCGAAAAAGTTTTTTGATAAATCCAACCGTTCGTTCGGAAATTCGAATAAACTGCACCAACCCGTAAAAACCCACCCTGAACTTCTTTTGTCTATAACTTTCGGCACAGCCTACTTAGACAAAAAATTCTATAACAAATTTTCTTCGTTTGTTATTAATCTTTCGATTTCTATCTTTTAAAATTGTCTAAACACATCCGTTTCTCTAATTTTGCGCTAATTGCGGTTTGGGACAAGTTTGAATAGATATTTGTTGCTAAAAGTTGCTGCTCATTCCGTTATTAATTATTAACTATTAAGTAGTAGAGAAGTTAAATTAGTATTGTTTCATAGATTAGTCTTTTGTCTAAATTCAGCGAAAAACAACTTTTATTTTCGTCGCTCCGTCCGTCTGTAAATTGGAATTTACTGCCACTACTCACTTGTTTGTCTAATAACTTCTGAAGTTACTACTTCAGAAGTAGACGTTCAGAATTACGTTCAGAAGTATACTTACAGCAAACTTTGCAAAACGTTTTTTCTTCGCCTATTAATCGCCTTTAAGACGCATTTTGTCTATAAGCTCCAAGTCGTCTGATTTGTCTAATATTTGGCTTGAAAACAAACAAATCTTACAAATCTAAAACCGAATTTCGTTTGTCTATAACTCCATCATTTTACAAACTACACAAACAAGTTTAGGCTCAATTTATAGACTGGTTCATAGTCTACAACTTTTGTCTAAGACACTTTTTAATTCGTTTTAGTATTCGCCTGCTAATTTGAATTGAACAAGTCTAGAAACTTAATTCTTTTATTCCGTTTTCATTCAAGGCTGGATTACATCACACCTAACAAACTAAGCGATTTCCATTGTTTCATGGACGATAGCCTTATTTAGATTTCCTTTACGCACTCAACATCCAGAATACTAATTGAAATCATGACTTCTAGCAACTGTCCATTTAGTCTAGTCTCGGTTTTTTTGAATTATCTGGAAAAGTAACGAAAATTTTGAAAAAACATTCAAATAAAACTTGTGGAGAATGAAATTTGAAATGTAAACGTGTTTTGGGTCAAGTGAAAATTTTAAGAGAAAGTGGAGAAAATTCGGGTTGAAATTCCAAGTTTGCGATTTGGAGGTTAGCGCGGTTTTTTGTTATAAACTAGGAAGTTAAGAGAAATTTAGCAAAAAGTTTAAGATAGAAGTTGTTGAGAATTAAATTCTGAATAAGTTGGTGTGATTTGCATCTTCGAAATGTAAGTGGAAACTAGGAAAAACTAGCCGTAAACTCAAGCAAATCTGTCAAAGCTTTTAAATGTTGGTTTTCTTAAATTATCTTGAAATCCAACGATAATTTTGACAAAACGTTCGAATAAAACTTGTGCGGGATGAAATTTTGAACGTCAAAATGTTTGATTCCAAGTTAAAATCAAACAAAATTATACAGAAATTTCTAGTTGCATTAACTATATAGTTTAACTAACTTTTAAAGTCTATTTAGACCATTCCATCTAATCCACACTTATCCCAATTAGTTTCACTAAATATTTGGATGTAGATTCCCTTTGCGGAAATTTTGGTACCAAAACGCGGACGATAGCCTTATTGGTTTACGTGTTATCGCCAAAAAACTTTGAACAAGTTTCTGCAAGATTTTCTAAAAAGTGAGTTTGTTGCGATTTCACACGAAACTAAAATTACTTTTCTCTCAATATCTCCTGAACCAATAAGGCTATCGGCCACCTTTTATAATTAAAATTTCCACAACAAAACAGCGCATCAAACAAAATTATCCAGAAATTTCTAGTTGCACTAACTATATAGTTTAACTAACTTCTAAAGTCTATTTAGACCATTCCATCTAATCCACACTTATCCCAATCATTTTCACTAAATATTTGGATGTAGATTTTCTTTGCGGAAATTTTGGTACCAAAACTCGGACGATAGCCTTATTGATTCGCGTGTTATCGCCAAAAAACTTTGAACAAGTTTCTGCAAGATTTTCTAAAATTTGAGTTTGTTGCGATTTCACACAAAACTAGAATCACTTTTCTTTTAATATCTCCGGAACCAATAAGGCTATCGGTCAGCTTTTATAACCAAAATTTCCACAACAAAACAACGCATCTAAGAAAATTATACAGAAATGCTTAGTTGTACTAACCATATAGTTTAACTAACTTTTAAAGTCTATTTAGATTATTCCAACTAATCCACACTTATACCAATTAGTTTCACTAAATATTAGGATGTAGATTCTCTTTGCGGAAATTTTGGTACCAAAACGCGGATGATAGCCTTATTGATTCGCGTGTTATCGCCAAAAAACTTTGAACAAGTTTCTGCAAGATTTTCTAAAATTTGAGTTTGTTGCGATTTCAAACGAAACTAGAATCACTTTTCTTTTAATATCTCCGGAAGCAATAAGGCTATCGGGCACGTTTTATAACCAAAATTTCCACAATAAAACAGCGCATCTAACAAAATTATACCGAAATTCCTAGTTGCACTAACTATATAGTTTAACTAACTTCTAAAGTCTATTTAGACTATTCCATCTAATTGATACTTATCCCAATTAGTTTCACTCAATATTAGGATGTAGATTCTCTTTGCGGAAATTTTGGTACCAAAACGCGGACGATAGCCTTATTGGTTCGCGTGTTATCGCCAAAAAACTTTGAACAAGTTTCTGCAAGATTTTCTAAAATTTGAGTTTGTTGCGATTTCACACGAAACTAGAATCACTTTTCTTTTAATATCTCCGGAAGCAATAAGGCTATCGGTCAGGTTTTATAACCAAAATTTGCACAACAATACAGCGCATCTAAGAAAATTATACAGAAATTCCTAGTTGCACTAGCTATATAGTTTAACTAACTTCTAAAGTCTATTTAGACCATTCCATTTAATCCACACTTATCCCAATTAGTTTCACTAAATATTTGGATGTAGATTCTCTTGGCGGAAATTTTGATACCAAAACGCGGACGATAGCCTTATTGGTTCGCGTGTTATCGCCAAAAAACTTTGAACAACTTTCTGCAAGATTTTCTAAAATTTGAGTTTGTTGCGATTTCACACGAAACTAGAATCACTTTTCTTTCAATATCTCTGGAACCAATAAGGCTATCGGTCAGCTTTTATAACCACAATTTCCACAACAAAACAACGCATCTAAGAAAATTATACAGAAATGCCTAGTTGTACTAACCATATAGTTGAACTAACTTCTAAAGTCTATTTAGACCATTCCATCTAATCCACACTTATCCCAATTAGTTTCACTAAATATTTGGATGTAGATTCTCTTTGCGGAAATTTTGGTACCAAAACGCGGACGATAGCCTTATTTGTTCGCGTGTTATCGCCAAAAAACTTTGAACAAGTTTCTGCAAGGTTTTCTAAAATTTGAGTTTGTTGCGATTTCACACGAAACTAGAATCACTTTTCTTTCAATATCTCCGGAACCAATAAGGCTATCGGCCACCTTCTATAACCAAAATTTTCACAACAAAACAGCGCATCTAAGAAAATTATACAGAAATTCCTAGTTGCACTAGCTATATAGTTTAACCAACTTCTAAAGTCTATTTAGACCATTCCATCTAATCCACACTTACTCCAATAAGTTTCACTAAATATTTGCATGCAGATTCTCTTTGCGGAAATTTTTGTACCAAAACGCGGACGATAGCCTTATTGGTTCGCGTGTTATCGCCAAAAAACTGTGAACAAGTTTCTGCAAGATTTTCTAAAATTTGAGTTTGTTGCGATTTCACACGAAACTAGAATCACTTTTCTTTTAATATCTCCGGAAGCAATAAGGCTATCGGTCAGGTTTTATAACCAAAATTTGCTCAACAATACAGCGCATCTAAGAAAATTATACAGAAATTCCTAGTTGCACTAACTATATAGTTTAACTAACTTCTAAAGTCTATTTAGACCATTCCATTTAATCCACACTTATCCCAATTAGTTTCACTAAATATTTGGATGTAGATTCTCTTGGCGGAAATTTTGATACCAAACCGCGGACGATAGCCTCATTGGTTCGCCTGTTATCGCCAAAAAACTTTGAACAAGTTTCTGCAAGATTTTCTAAAATTTAAGTTTGTTGCAATTTCACACAAAAATAGAATCACTTTTCTTTCAATATCTCCGGAACCAATAAGGCTACCGGCCACGTTTTACTACCAAAATTTCCACAACAAAACAGCGCATCTAAGAAAATTATACAGAAATTCCTAGTTGCACTAGCTATATAGTTTAATCAACTTCTAAAGTCTATTTAGACCATTCCATCTAATCCACACTTACTCCAATAAGTTTCACTAAATATTTGCATGCAGATTCTCTTCGCGGAAATTTTAGTACCAAAACGCGGACGATAGCCTTATTGGTTCGCGTGTTATCGCCAAAAAACTTTGAACAAGTTTCTGCAAGGTTTTCTAAAATTTGAGTTTGTTGCGATTTCACACGAAACTAGAATCACTTTTCTTTCAATATCTCCGGAACCAATAAGGCTATCGGCCACCTTTTATAACCAAAATTTCCACAACAAAACAGCGCATCTAACAAAATTATACAGAAATTTCTGTTTACACTAACTATATAGTTTAACTAACTTCTAAAGTCTATTTAGACTATTCCTTCTAATCTACAGTTATCCCAATTAGTTTGACCAAATATTAAGAAGCAAGCTTTTCTTTGCGGAAATTTTGGTGCAAAAAACTGGACGATAGCCTTATTGGTTGCGAAGTTATAGATAAAAAACGCAATGCAAATTCTAGGCTAGCTAATACCAAAGCAAGTCTAGTCTATATAGACTGGTATTAACGATCTGCAGTGGTCCCAGATTGTTCCCACGGCTTGGCCCCCCCCACCGGAAGTGACGATAGGCCCCCTGACGGCGAGCCCCCCTTGCCCCGTCTACAAACCGACGATTCAGCACTAACGACAAACTCACAAACGCAAGCTAAATCCACATAGTTTTCAAGAATATCTTGCATAGATTACGTATCTAGATAGATTCTAGTATTAGTCTAGCTGTTATCTAGGAATTGGTTGCAAAGTTTTTTGGCGATAACTCCGCAACCGATAAGGCTATCGTCCGTGTTTTAGCACCAAAACTTCCGCAAAGAAAAGCTACATCTTAATAATTGTTTAAACTATTTGCGATTAGTGTGCAATGCATGGTGTAGTCTAAATAGATATTTATAGCTAGTTAAACTACATAGTTTAGACAAGTTAAACTTTTTTAATATTTTATTTAAATGCGGTGTTTTTTTGCGGAAATTTTGGTGGTAAAACCTGGACGATAGCCTTATTGGTTCCGGAGATATTGAGCGAAAAGTAGTTTGAACTCAAAATTTGGAAAATCTTTTCTTGCGATAACTCGCAAAGCGTTAAGGCTATCGTCCGCGTTTTAGTACCAAAATTTTCGCAAAGAAAATCTACATATTAATATTTAATCAAATTTATTAATATTAGTGTGGATTAGATGGTGTAGTCTAAAAAGACTTTTGTAGCTAGTTAAACTATATAGTTTAGATAACTGGCATAGTTTTTAAACTTTTGTGAGATGTGTTGTTTTATTACGGAAATTTTGATGCTAAAACGAGGACGATAGCCTTATTTGTTTCGGAGATATTTTAAAGAAACTAACTTGTCTTTTAATTTTTGAGCTAAAAACGAAAACTTATTCGCGGTTTTTGTGCGATAACTTCGGAACGAGTAAGGCTATCGTCCATATTTTGGTATTGAAATTTTCGCTGAACCTCATTCTATCCAACTAGACTAACGGCATTTATTTGATGGTTGTCTATCAAAAGTTATCAATTATTATTATATTATATAAGTTTAAAGCAGAGATTTCGTAATTTCTTTGTACAAGTGACAAAAGTAGAAACTTTCGCATGAATGGCACAAAAGCAAGATGCCCCATGCATATTTAAACCTTTTCTCTTCTAACGCGTCGCCTGTCTTTATGTGGAGAGAGTATTATGTTATCAAAGATGCTTGGACTTCCGGCGGGGGTCCGATGTCTGGATTATTCACTTCCTGTCTATTCAGCGTACGAACTCCCTCGCTTCTCGCACTTCCTCCCTTTTCACGCACAGAGCGACGGACAGACGTGCACACTCGAAACTTAATCTCCGCCGCCGTTCACGTACTCACGTCGCATCCACAATTTTATGCAAATACATAATCCTAGATATCCCAACATACATCAAATTAAAAGAGCGTCTTTCTGCGAAAATTTTAAGGGGTCAACTTGGACGATAGCCTTATTATTTCTCAAGATATTGCATAAAAACTAAACTAAGATTTTTTAGTTTTTGGTAAGTTAGGTTAGTTTTTTAACGATATTTTCGTAACCAATAAGGCTATCGTCCAGATTCTACCAACAAAATTTTCACAACAAAACAACGCTTCTAATGAAGATATAACAAAATCGCTATTTATCTTAACTATCTAGTTAAACTATCTGCAAATCTCTATTTAGACTGTAGCATCTAGTCCAGACTAAATCTAAAGATTTAGCCTAAATTTTAAGATGTAGATTTTCTTTGCGGAAGTTTTGATACCAAAACGCGGACGGTAGCCTTATCCGTTCAAAAGTTATCGCAAAAAAACTTTCAACAAAAAATTTTTAGAAAACCGGAAATTTTCCTTCAGCAAATTTCGCAATTTTCAAACCTAGTTTCTCGAATTTCCAAAAAAATTTTTTGCAAAACCGAAAATAGTTTCGGAATCGTTGAAGCTTAATCTTCCAGCGACAATTTTCCGTTTTTCGAGAAAAAACTTTCTTGCCGGTCAATTTGGGCAATGAATGCACGGCTATGTCGGCAGGAAAAGGGTGGGACACTTGCCGGACAAGCAGACCGATTGAGAATGGATACAAGTAGTCATTGATAATTGTGCTAGCGTAAACAGAACTCGAAGGACCTTGAAACGCGGATCACGCTGCCTTGTCCACGACGGCCATTCACTTGATCGACAATGCCAACATCGACAAACTCACATTCACACCTCACTATCTCACAAACAATTCATAATTTTAAAAAATCTTTTAAACAAATCTTCTAGATAATTTAATTATCTAGCAAAATCCGTTTAGAAATTCAAATTTGGTTTAGCCGTTCACCCACAATTTCAAAACAAGTGAATTAATCATCAACTTAGAAATAAAGATTTGTATAGGTTAAATTACACAGTCTATAACTAGATAACTAACAATAATTTAGAAAAATGTTTCTACTAAATCTTCTAGATAATTTAATTGTCTACCAAAATCCGTTTAAAAATTCAAATTGGGTTTAGCCGTTCAGCCACAATTTAAAATCAAGTGAATTATCTGCTTCAAAACGAAGTTTTTTCTTAGGTTAAATTTATCTAGATAACTAGAAATAATTTGAGAAAATGTTTCGAATAAATATTATAGATAATTTAATTATCTACCAAAATCCGTTTACAAATTCAAATTTGGTTTATCCGTTCAGCCACAATTCCAAAACAAGTGAATTATCTGCTTCAAAACAAAGTTTTTTCTTAGGTTAAATTTATCTAGATAACTAGATATATTTTGAGAAAATGTTTCGAATAAATATTATAGATAATTTAATTATCTACCAAAATCCGTTTACAAATTGAAATTCGGTTTAGCCGTTCAGCCACAATTTCAAAACAAGTGAATTATCTGCTTCAAAACGAAGTTTTTTCTTAGGTTAAATTTATCTAGATAACTAGAAATAATTTGAGAAAATGTTTCGAATAAATATTATAGATAATTTAATTATCTACCAGAATCCGTTTACAAATTCAAAATTGGTTTAGCCGTTCAGCCACAATTATAAAACAAGTGAATTATCTGCTTCAAAACGAAGTTTTTTGTTAGGTTAACTTTATCTAGATAACTAGAAATAATTTGAGAAAGTGTTTGAAATAAATATTATAGATAATTTAATTATCTACCAAAATCAGTTTACAAATTTAAATTTGGTTTATCCGTTCAGCCACAATTCCAAAACAAGTGAATTATCTGCTTCAAAACGAAGTTTTTTGTTAGGTTAAATTTATCTAGATAACTAGAAATATTTTGAGAAAGTGTTTCAAATAAATATTATAGATAATTTAATTATCTACCAAAATCCGTTTTAAAATTCAAATTTGGTTTTTCCGTTCAGCCACAATATCAAAACAAGTGAATTATCTATACGAGGTTTTTGTTAAATTTTGTTGTCTATATCTAGATAACTAGAAAGAATTTGAGAAAATGTTTCGAATAAATATTATAGATAATTTAATTATCTACCAAAATCCGTTTACAAATTCAAATTCGGTTTAGCCGTTCAGCCACAATTTCAAAACAAGTGAATTATCTGCTTCAAAACGAAGTTTTTTGTTAGGTTAAATTTATCTAGATAACTAGAAATAATTTGAGAAAGTGTTACAAATAAATATTATAGATAATTTAATTATCTACCAAAATCTGTTTACAAATTCAAATTTGGTTTTTCCGTTCAGCCACAATATCAAAACAAGTGAATTATCTATACGAGGTTTTTGTTAAATTTTGTTGTCTCTATCTAGATAACTAGAAAGAATTTGAGAAAATGTTACGAATAAATATTATAGATAATTTAATTATCTACCAAAATCCGTTTACAAATTTAAATTCGGGTTAGCCGTTCAGCCACAATTTCAAAACAAGTGAATTATCTATACAAGATTTTTGTTAAATTTTGTTGTCTTTATCTAGATAACTAGAAATAATTTGAGAAAATGTTTCGAGCAAAAATTATAGATAATTTAGTTATCTATCAGAGTCTATTTACAAATTCAAATTTGGTGCAGCCGTTCAGCCACAATTTAAAAACAAGTGAATTATCTACTTCAAAACGAAGTTTTTTCTTAGGTTAAATTTATCTAGATAACTAGAAATAATTTAAGAAAATGTTTCGAATAAATATTATAGATAATTTAATTATCTACCAATATCCGTTTACAGATTCAAATTTGGTTTAGCCGTTCAGCCAAAATTCTAAAACAAGTGAATTATCTGCTTCAAAACGAAGTTTTTTGTTAGGTTAAATTTAACTAGATAACTAGAAATAATTTGAGAAAGTGTTTCAAATAAATATTATAGATAATTTAGTTATCTACCAAAATCTGTTTACAAATTCAAATTTGGTTTTTCCGTTCAGCCACAGTTCCAAAACAAGTGAATTATCTGCTTCAAAACGAAGTTTTTTCTTAGGTTAAATTTATCTAGATAACTAGAAATAATTTAAGAAAATATTTCAAATAAATATTATAGATAATTTAATTATCTACCAGAATCCGTTTACAAATTCAAAATTTGGTTTAGCCGTTCAGCCACAATTCCAAAACAAGTGAATTATCTACTTCAAAACGAAGTTTTTTCTTAGGTTAAATTTATCTAGATAACTAGAAATAATTTGAGAAAATGTTTCGAATAAATATTATAGATAATTTAATTATCAACCAATATCCGTTTACAAATTCAAATTTGGTTTATCCGTTCAGCCACAATATCAAAACAAGTGAATTATCAATACGAGGTTTTTAGTTAAATTTTGTTGTCTCTATCTAGATAACAAGAAATAATTTGAAAAAGTGTTTCGAATAAATATTATACACAATTTAATTATCTATCAGAGTCTGCTTACGAATTCAAATTCGGTTTAGCCGTTCAGCCACAATTTCAAAACAAGTGAATTATCTACTTTAAAACGAAGTTTTTGGGTAAGTTAGATTTATCTAGATATCTAGAAATAATTTGAGAAAATGATTCGAATAAATATTATAGATAATTTAATTATCTACCAAAATCCGTTTACAAATTCAAATTTGGTTTATCCGTTCAGCCACAATTCCAAAACTAGTGAATTATCTATATGAGGTTTTTGTTAAATTTTGTTGTCTCTATCTAGATAACTACAAGTAATTTGAGTTAAGTGTTTTATAGATAATTTAGTTGTCTATCTGAATTCGTCGAGACAACTTAATTTTGTGAAGCCGTTTTGGCGTAATCTTAATCCAAGTGCATTGTTTGCTTGGTAACTTTAATTAATTAGCATTGTCTATATCTAGATAACTAGAACTAAATTGGAAAAATGTTTCAAATGAATTTTGAAGACAATTTAGTTATCTATGAGAATCCGTTGAAAAAATTTAATTTGGTGAAGCCGTTTTGACGTAATCTAAATACTAGTGCATTGTTTGCTTGGTAACCTTTATTCATTACTATTGTCTATATCTAGATAACTAGAACTAAATTGGAAAAATGTTTCAAATGAATTTTGAAGACAATTTAGTTATCTATGAGAATCCGTTGAAAAAATTTAATTTGGTGAAGCCGTTTTGACGTAATCTAAATACTAAGTGCATTGTTTGCTTGGTAACCTTTATTAATTACTATTGTCTATATCTAGATAACTAGAACTAAATTGGAAAAATGTTTCAAATGAATTTTGAAGACAATTTAGTTACCTATGAGAATCCGTTGAAGAAAATTAATTTGGTGAAGCCGTTTAGACGTAATCTAAATACAAGTGCATTGTTTGCTTGGTAACCTTTATTCATTACTATTGTCTATATCTAGATAAATAGAACTAAATTGGAAAAATGTTTTAAATGAATTTTGAAGAGAATTTAGTTATCTATGAGAATCCGTTGAGAAAATTTAATTTGGTTAAGCCGTTTTGGCACAATCTAAATCTGCCGGGAAACGTTGTTTTAGTCAATGTTAATTTCAACTATCTATATCTAGATTAGCAAACTAGATACCAAAAAACTTTTCAAACAAATTTTATAGATAATTTAATTATCTGCAAGAATATGTCTAATTTTGGCATTTTGTCTCAACGCTTTTGTTTCAAATCAGAAAAATTGTCTAGGCGTCTAGTTGAAACTATAATTTAACAACACGTAACTTTGACTATCTATATCTAGATAACCAAACTAGATAACAAAAAACTTATCAAACAAATTTCATAGATAATTTAATTATCTACAACAATATATCTAGCTTTGTTATTTTGTCCCAACGCTTTTGTTTCAAATTAGAAAATTGTCTAGCCGTCTAGAAGAAACTATAATTTAACAACATGTAAGTTTGAGTATCTATATCTAGATAGCCAAACTAGATACCAAAAAACTTTTCAAACAAATTTCATAGATAATTTAATTATCTGCTAGAATATATCTAGTTTTGTTATTTTGTCTAAATGCTTTTGTTTCAAATTAGAAAACTGTCTAGGCGTCTAGATGAAACTATGATATAACAACACGTAACTTTGAGTATCTATATCTAGATAACCAAACTAGATACCAAAAAACTTTTCAAACTAATTTCATAGATAATTTAATTATCTGCTAGAATATACCAAGTTTTGTTATTTTGTCTCAACCCTTTTGTTTCAAATTAGTAAACTGTCTAGGTGTCTAGATGAAACTTTAATTTAACAATACCTAACTTTGAGTATCTATATCTAGATAATCAAACTAGATAACAAAAAACATATAAAACAAATTTCATAGATAATTTAATTATCTGCAAGAATATATCGAAACGCGGACGATAGCCTTTTTGGTTCGCGTGTTATCGCCGAAAAACTTTGAACAAGTTTCTGCAAGGTTTTCTAAAATTTGAGTTTCTTGCGATTTCACACGAAACTAGAATCACTTTTCTTTCAATATCTCCGGAACCAATAAGGCTATCGGTCACGTTTTATAACCAAAATTTCCACAACAAAACAGCGCATCTAAGAAAATTATACAGAAATTCCTAGTAGCACCGACTATATAGTTTAACTAACTTCTAAAGTCTATTTAGACTATTCCATCTAATCCACACTTATCCGAATTAGTTTCACCAAATATTAAGATGTAGATTCTCTTTGCGGAAATTTTGGTACCAAAACGCGGACGATAGCCTTATTAGTTCGAGTGTTATCGCCGAAAAACTTTGAACAAGTTTCTGCAAGGTTTTCTAAAATTTGAGTTTGTTGCGATTTCACACGAAACTAGAATCACTTTTCTTTCAATATCTCCGGAACCAATAAGGCTATCGGCCACGTTTTATAACCAAAATTTCCACAACAAAACAGCGCATCTAAGAAAATTATACAAAAATTCCTAGTTGCACTATGTAGTTTAACTAACTTTTAAAGTCTATTTAGACCATTCCATCTAATCCACACTTATCCCAATTAGTTTCACTAAATACTTGGATGTAGATTCTCTTTGCGGGAATTTTGGTACCAAAACGCGGACGATAGCCTTATTGGTTCGGGTGTTATCGCCAAAAAACTTTGAACAAGTTTCTGCAAGATTTTCTAAAATTTGAGTTTGTTTCGATTTCACACGAAACTAGAGTCACTTTTCTTTCAATATCTTCGGAACCAATAAGGCTCTCGGCCACGTTTTATTACCAAAATTTGCACAACAAAACAGCGCATCTGAGAAAATTATACAGAAATTCCTAGTTGCACTAATTATGTAGTTTAACTAACTTCTAAAGTTTATTTAGACCATTCCATCTAATCCACACTTATCCCAATTAGTTTCACTAAATATTTGGATGTAGATTCCCTTTGCGGGAATTTTGGTACCAAAACGCGGACGATAGCCTTATTGGTTCGGGTGTTATCGCCAAAAAACTTTGAACAAGTTTCTGCAAGATTTTCTAAAATTTGAGTTTGTTTCGATTTCACACGAAACTAGAGTCACTTTTCTTTCAATATCTTCGGAACCAATAAGGCTCTCGGCCACGTTTTATTACCAAAATTTGCACAACAAAACAGCGCATCTGAGAAAATTATACAGAAATTCCTAGTTGCACTAATTATGTAGTTTAACTAACTTCTAAAGTTTATTTAGACCATTCCATCTAATCCACACTTATCCCAATTAGTTTCACTAAATACTTGGATGTAGATTCCCTTTGCGGGAATTTTGGTACCAAAACGCGGACGATAGCCTTATTGGTTCGCGTGTTATCGCCGAAAAACTTTGAACAAGTTTCTGCAAGATTTTCTAAAATTTGAGTTTGTTGCGATTTCACACGAAACTAGACTCACTTTTCTTTCAATATCTCCTGAACTAATAAGGCTATCGGTCATGTTTTACCACCAAAATTTCCACAACAAAACAGCGCATCTGAGAAAATTATACAGAAATTCCTAGTTGCACTAATTATGTAGTTTAACTAACTTCTAATGTTTATTTAGACCATTCCATCTAATCCACACTTATCCCAATTAATTGCACTAAATATTTGTATGTAGATTCCCTTTGCGGAAATTTTGGTACCAAAACGCGGACGATAGCCTTATTGGTTCGCGTGTTATCGCCGAAAAACTTTGAACAAGTTTCTGCAAGTTTTTCTAAAATTTGAGTTTGTTGCGATTTCACACGAAACTAGAATCACTTTTCTTTCAATATCTCCGGAACCAATAAGGCTATCGGTCACATTTTATAACCAAAACTGCAACAACAAAACAGCGCAAAATTTGTGTCGATGTTCGAATTGTCGCTCTAATTTCGCACACCCTGCGTCCGATTCAAAGATTCGCGACAATTCGCAGTTCGCATTCGCTCCAACTCGGAGGAAACCGAGAGGGCGGATGCTGCGCAATCCATAGGCGTAGAATATAGGGCAACAACAAAAAAACCTTTTGCCCAAATAACTTGAACAGCAATAAGGCTATCGACCATTACTAAATATTAAATTGTTCAGAATTGAATAATTTAGAAAACGTTGAAGGATTTCGTTGGATTAGATTAGTCTAGTCTAGTCTTAAGTTATTAAGGGTTAAAATTGACTAATTAAAACTAACAAGAGCAGTGATTTTAGCCGAATAATTTGAAAAACAATAAGGCTTTCGCCCCATGTTTACCATCAACTTATTCAGAATTAAATAATTAACAGGACTGTGATAGAATTAGATTAATTAGTTAAGTCTGGATTAAGTTATTGAGGATTAAAATTGATTAACAAAAATTCACAAGCTAAAAGCTCCAATATGGTTTGTAAGTGAATAACTAGAAAACCAATAAGGCTATCGTCCAATATTTAGTATCAGTTCATTCAGAATTAAAGAATTAAGAAGACAGTGGAGGAACTAGATCGATTGGTTAAGTCTGGATTAAGTTATTGAAGCTTGAAGTTGACAAACAACAACTAACTAGAGCAATCCTCCAATGTTAGTTTTAGCGCAATAATTTGAAAACCAATAAGGCTATCGCCCTATCTTTAGCATCAAATTATTCAGAATTAAATAGTTAACAGCACTGTGGTAGAATTAGATTCATTGGTTAAGTCTGGATTTAGTTATTGAGGATTAAAATTGATTAACAAAAATTCACAAAAGCAAAAAGCTCCAATAATGTTTGTATGTGAATAACTAGAAAACCAATAAGGCTATCGTCCAATATTTAGTATCAGTTTATTCAGAATTAAAGCATTAAGAAGGTTTTGGAGCAACTAGATTGATTGGTTAAGTCTAGATTAAGTTATTGAGGATTAAAATTGATTAACAAAAATTCACAAGCAAAAAGTTTGTGTGTGAATAACTAGAAAACCAATAAGGCTATCGCCCAATATTTAGTATCAGTTTATTCAGAATTAAATAACTAAGAAGATAGTAAAGCAATTAGAAGGATTGGTTAAGTTTAGATTAAGGTATTGAGGGTTAAAATTGTTTCTAGTTGATGTGGATTAAACTGTTGATTTTTGGGTTGAATTATGCGTCTAAAAGTTGGTGGTGTTAATGAATGAGCGTAGATTGATCGAGTTGGACTAGATGGACAAGATAAGAAGGCTTGAACGTCTTCCTACGCGACGTTTTTTCCTCTCTGTCTTGTTTTTATTTGGTTTGTGTGGAATGCGCGACTGCGTGTGCCCACTGCATAATATGTAGTAAACTGAGTTTTCTAAGCAACAAAAGGTTAATATTGAGTAAGACTACGTGGGCAAAAACCTCTTAAAATTAAGTTGGAATATGCTGTGGGCGAGACCGAAGTCTGTTGAGGGAATCTAGATTTTCGGGGTTTGTAGCGTTGTCTATACGGCGGGGTTGGGGGTTTCAAGGAAAGCCTGGAATATTAGCTTTTAGGAACTGGTTTTGGTTTTTCGAAATCTTGATTCCTAAGCGAGTTACAGGGTTTTGAAAATTTTTTTGGTTTGGGATTAGAGGTTTTTGAAAGTTTAAGTTTAAAGTTCGGTAACAAAATTTGCAACGTGTCGATTTCAAATTTTCTTTCAGAATTTTTAAAAGTGATCTTTTTTGTTTCTAGAAATGTTTAAGTTTTTCAAAAATTCCTGCGGATAGTACTTCGACAGCTGTTTAAAGAGAAGGAAGTTATGTTATTAGACATCAAAGAGCCTGAAGTTTGAAGCTCGATAACAAAATTTGCAACGTGTCGATTTCAAATTTTCTTCCAGAATTTTGAAAAGTGATCTTTTTTGTTTGCAGAAATGTCTAAGTTTTGCAAAAATTCCAACGGATAGTACCTGACAGCTGTTTAAAGAGAAGCAAATTATGTTATTAGACATCGAAGAGCCTAAAGTTTGAAGCTCGATAACAAAATTTGCAACGTGTCGATTTCAAATTTTCTTTCAGAATTTTGAAAAGTGATCTTTTCTGTTTCTAGAAATGTTTAAGTTTTGCAAAAATTCCCACGGATAGTACTTTGACAGCTGTTTAAAAAGAAGCAAATTGTGTTATTAAACATCGAAGAGCCTGAAGTTTGAAGCTCGATAACAAAATTTGCAACGTGTCGATTTCAAATTTTCTATCAGAATTTTAAAAAGTGATCTTTTTTGTTTCTAGAAATGTTTAAGTTTTGCAAAAATTCCAACGGATAGTACCTTGACAGCTGTTTAAAGAGAAGCAAATTATGTTATTAGACATCGAAGAGCCTAAAGTTTGAAGCTCGATAACAAAATTTGCAACGTGTCGATTTCAAATTTTCTTTCAGAATTTTAAAAAGTGATCTTTTTTGTTTCTAGAAATGTTTAAGTTTTGCAAAAATTCCAACGGATAGTACCTTGACAGCTGTTTAAAGAGAAGCAAATTATGTTATTAGACATCGAAGAGCCTAAAGTTTGAAGCTCGATAACAAAATTTGCAACGTGTCGATTTCAAATTTTCTTCCAGAATTTTGAAAAGTGATCTTTTTTGTTTCTAGAAGTGTTTAAGTTTTTCAAAAATTCCTGCGGATAGTACTTCGACAGCTGTTTAAAGAGAAGCAAATTATGTTATTAGACATCGAAGAGCCTGAAGTTTGAAGCGCGATAACAAAATATTCAACGTGTCGATTTCAAATTTTCTTTCAGAATTTTGAAAAGTGATCTTTTCTGTTTCTAGAAATGTTTAAGTTTTTCAAAAATTCCTACGGATAGTACTTTGACAGCTGTTTAAACAGAATCAAATTGTGTTATTAGACATCGAAGAGCGTAAAATTTGAAGCTCGATAACAAAATTTGCAACGTATCGATTTCAAATTTTCTTCCACAATTTTGAAAAGCGATCTTTTCTGTTTCTAGAAATGTTTAAGCTTTTAAAAAATTCCTACGGATAGTACTTCGACAGCTGTTTAAAGAGAAGGAAGTTATGTTATTAGACATCAAAGAGCCTAAAGTTTGAAGCTCGATAACAAAATTTGCAACGTATCGATTTCAAATTTTCTTTCAGAATTTTCAAAAGTGATCTTTTCTGTTTCTAGAAATGTTTAAGTTTTTCAAAAATTCCTACGAATAGTACTTTGACAGCTGTTTAAACAGAATCAAATTTTGTTATTAGACATCGAAGAGCCTGAAGTTTGAAGCGCGATAACAAAATTTGCAACGTGTCGATTTCAAATTTTCTTCCAGAATTTTGAAAAGTGATCATTTTTGTTTCTAGAAATGTTTAAGTTTTGCAAAAATTCCTACGGATAGTACCTTGACAGCTGTTTAAAGAGAAGCAAATTATGTTATTAGACATCGAAGAGCCTAAAGTTTGAAGCTCGATAACAAAATTTGCAACGTGTCGATTTCAAATTTTTTTTCAGAATTTTGAAAAGTGATCTTTTCTGTTTCTAGAAATGTTTAAGCTTTGCAAAAATTCCTACGGATAGTACTTTGACAGCTGTTTAAAGAGAAGCAAATTATGTTATTAGACATTGAACAGCCTAAAGTTTGAAGCTCGATAACAAAATTTGCAACGTGTCGATTTCAAATTTTCTTTCAGAATTTTGAAAAGTGATCTTTTTTGTTTCTAGAAATGTTTAAATTTTTCAAAAAATCCCGCGGGTAGTACTTTGACAGCTGTTTAAAGAGAAGCAAATTATGTTATTAGACATCAAAGACCCTGAAGTTTGAAGCTCGATAACAAAATTTTCAACGTGTCGATTTCAAATTTTCTTTCAAAATTTTGAAAAGTGATCTTTTGTATTTCTAGAAATGTTTAAATTTTTCAAAAATTCCCACGAATAGTACTTTGACAGCTGTTTAAAGAGAAGCCAATTGTGTTATTAGACTTCGAAGAGCCTGAAGTTTGTAGCTCGATAACAAAATTTGCAACGTGTCGATTTCAAATTTTCTTCCAAAGTTTTGAAAAGTCATCTTTTCTGTTTCTAGAAATGTTTAAGTTTTACAAATATTTTCACGGATAGTACTTTGATAGCTGTTTAAAGAGAAGCAAATTGTGTTATTAGACATCGAAGAGCCTGAAGTTTGAAGCTCGATAAAAAAATTTGCAACGTGTCGATTTCAAATTTTCTTCCCGAATTTTGAAAACGGGTCCTTCTAGTTTCCAAAACCATTAAACTTTCCCAAAAATTTCCACAAAAACACGAAAATCTCTTTAAGTTTCCAACTCTCCACCATTTCCAAATAATCGTTTCGTTCCAATTAAAATTATCGACAAATTATGCCATTTGATAGTCATTTCGAACGAAATTTTTCCCAATTAGTTTATTTTTTGTGAGTCCCACCTGTTCTTAATAAGAAATACCTGAAAACCCACGAGTTTGTGCGAAGGAGTCAAAAAGGCGGCCAGGATTTACTTTCTACAATCTGTTCCACAAAACGCGCTATAAAAACGTAATCAGTAGGAAATCTCGGGAAAATTTATTAGAAATTCATAGAGGATCGATCAATTATTCGAAATGTGAAAGAAAATTTAGAATTGGTTGTGGTCTGGGATTTTTATTGAAGTTCAAAGTTCACGTTGGTAAATTTCTAATGAGTTTGTTGACTTGTATTGAAATCGCTGTAGAAATATTATTCAACGGAAGTTTTAGAGACCTTAACCATTTTTGTAAACGGAAAGGATAGGTTTTCAAAATTCTGAAAGAAAATTTGAAATCGACACGTTGAATATTTTGTTATCGAGCTTCAAACTTCAGGCTCTTCGATGTCTAATAACACAATTAGCTTCTCTTCAAACAGCTGTCAAAGTACTATCCGCGAGTATATTTGCAAAAGTTAAACATTTCTAGAAACAAGAAAGATCACTTTTCAAAATTCCGGAAGAAAATTTGAAATCGACACGTTGCAAATTTTGTTATCGAGCTTCAAACTTCAGGCTCTTGGATGTCTAATAACACAATTTGCTTTTCTTTAAACAGCTGTCAAAGTACTATCCGTAGGAATTTTTGAAAAACTTAAACATTTTTAGAAACAAAAAAGATCACTTTTTAAAATTCTGAAAGAAAATTTTAAATCGACACGTTGCAAATTTTGTTATCGAGCTTCAAACTTCAGGCCATTCGATGTCTAATAACGCAATTAGCTTATTTTTAAACAGCTGTCAAAGTACTATCCGTAGGAATTTTTGAAAAACTTAAACATTTCTAGAAACATAAAAGATCACTTTTCAAAATTCTGGAAGAAAATTTGAAATCGACACGTTGCAAATTTTGTTATCGAGCTACAAACTTTAGGCTCTTCGATGTCTAATAACACAATTTGCTTTTCTTTAAACAGCTGTCAAAGCACTATCCGTAGGAATTTTTGCAAAAGTTAAACATTTCTAGAAACAGAAAAGGTCACTTTTCAAAATTCTGGAAGAAAATTTGAAATTCACACGTTGCAAATTTTGTTATCGAGCTTTAAACTTTAGGCTCTTCGATATCTAATAACGCAATTTGCTTCTCTTTAAACAACTGTCAAAGTACTATCCGTAGGAATTTTTGAAAAGCTTAATCATTTCTAGAAACAGAAAAGATCACTTTTCAAAATTCTGAAAGAAAATTTGAAATCCACACGTTGCAAATTTTGTTATCGAGCTTCAAACTTCAGGCTCTTCGATGTCTAATAACACAATTAGCTTCTCTTTAAACAGCTGTCAAAGTACTATCCGTAGGAATTTTTGAAAAACTTAAACATTTCTAGAAACAAAAAAGATCACTTTTCAAAATTCTGCAAGAAAATTTTAAATCGACACGTTGCAAATTTTGTTATCGAGCTTCAAACTTCAGGCCATTCGATGTCTAATAACGCAATTAGCTTATTTTTAAACAGCTGTCAAAGTACTATCCGTAGGAACTTTTGAAAAACTTAAACATTTCTAGAAACAGAAAAGATCACTTTTCAAAATTCTGGAAGAAAATTTGAAATCGACACGTTGCAAATTTTGTTATCGAGCTTCAAACTTTAGGCTCTTCGATGTCTAATAACACAATTTGCTTTTCTTTAAACAGCTGTCAAAGCACTATCCGTAGGAATTTTTGAAAAACTTAAACATTTCTAGAAACAGAAAAGATCACTTTTCAAAATTCTGAAAGAAAATTTGAAATCGACACGTTGCAAATTTTGTTATCATCGAGCTTCAAACTTTGTGCTCATCCATGTCTAATAACACAATTTGCTTCTCTTTAAACAGCTGTCAAAGTACTATCCGTAGGAACTTTTGAAAAATCGAAACATTTCTAGAAACAGAAAAGATCACTTTTCATAATTCTGAAAGAAAATTTGAAATCGACACGTTGCAAATTTTGTTATCGAGCTTCAAACTTTGTGCTCATCAATGTCTAATAACACAATTAGCTTCTTTTTAAACAGCTGTCAAAGTACTATTCATAGGAATTTTTGAAAAACTTAAACATTTCTAGAAACAGAAAAGATCACTTTTCAAAATTCTGAAAGAAAATTTGAAATCGACACGTTGCAAATTTTGTTATCGAGCTGCAAACTTGTCGAGCTAAAAACACTGGGCTCATCATCAAATCGCTATAAAAACCAAACCGGCGCAAAGTTTGCAGAAATTGTAACGGTTCCTGAAAGAAAAAAGTTCAGGTTTTCATAAACTTTTTTGAAAAATCTTGTCGTGAGAATTTCAAGCGGAAAGCCCAAAATATTTTAATTATTTTTTACAAAAACGGAACGAAACGAACAAGTAAACAAAGTTCAGTCTTAATTGGCAGTTTTCAGATTGTTCTTCTTCGTCTTCTTCTTCCCAGTCTCGTCCTCGCGCCGGTCCAGGCTCGCCATCTTCACCTCCTTCACCGACTCCGAATACGACTTGCACTTCCGCATCTTCGTCGTCTTCAGCAGAGGCATCACCTCAATCGCCGGCTGTCTCTTCAAACTGAAACAAAACAAAAAAAACTCACAAAAAAACCTCAAACCCGCCGCAAACTCACCCCTCCTTCTGCTTCTTCTTCGTATCTTCCTTGCCGCGCGATTTCTTCGACTTCCTCTTTTCTTTTCTGCTGAAAAATTTACTAATCTACAAAATTCAGACTAAACAGACTACACTAGATCTAGATATCTTAACTCATACATTCTTTCCTTAGGAATATCTTGCTGTAAGACTCAGGACGATAGCCTTATTGATTCAGGAGTTATTAGCGCAAAGGTTTTTGGTGTTTTTGGCGTTGATGCAAATCGATGTTTTTGTAAAAAGTTTAATAACTAAATTTCTAACGTGTCGATTTTAAATTTTCGTTAAGAATTTTGAAGATTGGTCTTTTTTGCTTCTAAAAATGTTTTAAAGTTTTCAAAATCTTTGCGGGTAATGTTTTGACAGCTGTTTAAACTCAAGTCTCTTGTTTTGTTAAACATCGAAGCAATTTAAATTTGAAGCTTTATAACAAAGTTTTCAACGTGTCGATTTCAAATTTTCTTTCAGAATTATGAAGATTGATCTTTGCTGCTTCTAAAAATGTTTAAAAGTTTTTAAAATCTTTGCGGGTAATGTTTTGACAGCTCTTTAAACTCAAGTCTCTTGTTTTGTGAGATATCGAAGAAATTTTAATTTAAAGCTTTATAACAAAGTTTTCGACGTGTCGATTTAAAATTTTCTTCCAGAATTTTGCAGCCTGTTATTTTCTGTTTCCAAAACAGTTTAAATTTTTGAAATATTCCCACTAATAACATTCCTACAACGTTTTAAACACAACTCAACAGTTTGTTTTCGACTTCAAAGTACCTCAACTTTAAACTTCGATAAAAAAAAACTTCAAACCGCAAATACCAAACTTTCTTGCACTGTTTTAAACCTTAATCCTTCTATTTTACAAAACCGCAAAAATTTCCAAAATCGCCCAACAAACAACCAATCCACAGCAAGAAACATAAAACGCGAATTTTCGGCGTAAAGCACCAGAAAACCCAAAGTTTTTTAAATTCCACAAATAAGGCTATCGTCCTTTAAAGTCAACTAAATTAATATTTAGTTTGGCCTGAGAGTTTAGATGAAGACCTAGGATTTTTTGATCAACACCTAGGAGATTTCATCAAGACCTAGAATGTTTTGAACAACCTAGAAGGTTTTCATCAAGACCTAGCAGGTTTTGATCAAGGCCTGGGAGGGTTTGATGAAGACCTAGGATTATTTGATCAACACCTAGGAGATTTCATCAAGACCTAGAACGTTTTCATCAACCTAGAATGTTTTTCATCAAGACCTAGTACGTTTTGATCAAAGCCTGGGAGGGTTTGATGAAGACCTAGGATTATTTGATCAACACCTAGGAGATTTTATCAAGACCTAGAACGTTTTCATCAACCTAGAAGGTTTTCATCATAGCCTAGCAGGTTTTCATCAAGGGCTGGGAGGGCTTATGAAGACCTAGGATCATTTGATCAACACCTAGGAGATTTGGTCAAGACCTAGAACGTTTTCATCAACATAGAAGGTTTTCATCAAGATCTAGCAGGTTTTGATCAAGGCCTGGGAGGGTTTGATGAAGACCTAGGATTATTTGATCAACACCTAGGAGATTTCATCAAGACCTAGAACGTTTTCATCAACCTAGAAGGTTTTTCATCAAGACCTAGTACGTTTTGATCAAAGCCTGGGAGGGTTTGATGAAGACCTAGGATTATTTGACCAACACCTAGGAGATTTCATCAAGACCTAGAACGTTTTCATCAACCTAGAAGGTTTTCATCATAGCCTAGCAGGTTTTTATCAAGGCCTGGGAGGGCTTATGAAGACTTAGGATCATTAGATCAACACCTAGAAGATTCGGTCAAGACCTAGAACGTTTTCATCAACCTAGAAGGTTTTCATCAAGACCTAGCAGGTTTTGATCAAGGTCTGGGAGGGTTTGGTGGAACCTAGGATTATTTGATCAACACCTAGGAGATTTCATCAAGACCTAGAACGTTTTCATCAACCTAGAAGGTTTTTATCAAAGCCTAGCAGGTCTTCATCAAGGCCTGGGAGGGCTTATAAAGACCTAGGATCATTAGATCAACACCTAGGAGATTTGGTGAAGACTTAGAACGTTTTCATCAACCTAGAAGGTTTTCATCAAGACCTAGCACGTTTGGATCCAAGCCTGGGAGGGTTTGTTGAAGACATAGGATTATTTGAGCAACACCTAGGAGATTTCATCAAGATCTAGAACGTTTTCATCAACCTAGAAGGTTTTCATCAAGACCTGGTACGTTTTGAACAAAGCCTGGGAGGGTTTGTTGAAGACATAGGATTATTTGATCAACACTTAGGAGATTTCATCAAGATCTAGAACGTTTTCATCAGCCTAGAAGGTTTTCATCAACACCTAGCACGTTTTGATCAAAGCCTGGGAGGGTTTGATGAAGACCTAGGATTATTTGATCAACACCTAGAAGATTTCATCAAGACCTAGTACGTTTTCATCAACCTAGATGGTTTTCATCAAGATAGAGCACGTTTTGATCAAGGCCTCGGAGGGTTTGAGGAAGACCTAAGATTATTTTATCAACACCTAGGAGATTTTGATCAAGACCTAGTTTTCATCAACCTAGAAGGTTTTCTTCACGACCTAGTACGTTTTGATCAAAGCCTGGGAGGGTTTGATAAAGACCTAGGATTATTTGATCAACATCTAGGAGATTTCATCAAGACCTAGAACGTTTTCATCCAACTAGAAAGTTTTCATCAAGACCTAGTACGTTTTGATCAAAGCCTGGGAGGGTTTGATGAAGAGCTAGTATTATTTGATCAACACCTAGGAGATTTCATCAAGACCTAGAATGTTTTCATCGACACAGAAGGTTTTCATCAAGACCTAGTACGTTTGGGTCAAAGCCTGGGAGGGTTTGATGAAGACCTAGGAATATTTGATCAACACCTAGGAGATTTCATTAACATCTAGAACGTTTTCATAAAGACCTAGAACGTTTTCATCAACCTAGAAGGTTTTCATCAAGACCTAGTACGTTTTGGACAAAGTCTGGGAGGGTTTGATGAAGACCTAGGACGATTTGATCAACACCTAAGAGATTTTGATCAAGACCTAGAACGTTTTCAACAACCGAGAAGGTTTTCATCAAGACCTAGCAGGTTTTCATCAAGGCCAGGGAGTGGTTGATGAAGACCTAGGATTATTTGATCAATACCTAGGAGATTTCATCCTAGTACGTTTTGATCAAAGCCTGGGAGGGTTTGATGAAGACCTAGGATTATTTGATCAACACCTAGGAGATTTCATCAAGACCTAGAACGTTTTCATCCAGCTAGAAGGTTTTCATCAAGACCTAGTACTTTTTGATCAAAGCCTGGGAGGGTTTGATGAAGACCTAGGAATATTTGATCAACACCTAGGAGATTTCATTAACATCTAGAACGTTTTCATCAAGACCTAGAACGTTTTCATCAACCTAGAAGGTTTTCATCAAGAGCTAGTACGTTTTGGACAAAGTCTGGGAGGGTTTGATGAGGACCTAGGACGATTTGATAAACACCTAAGAGATTTTGATCAAGACCTAGAACGTTTTCATCAACCTAGAAGGTTTTCATCAAGACGTAGCAGGTTTTCATCAAGGCCTGGGAGGGTATGATGAAGACCTAGGATTATTTGATCAATACCTAGGAGATTTCATCAAGATCTAAAACGTTTTCATCAACACCTAGAACGATTTCATCAACACCTAGAACGTTTTCATCAACCTAGAAGGTTTTCGACAAGACCTAGCAGGTTTTCATCAAGGCCTGTGAGGTTTTGATGAAGACCTAGACGATTTGATCTACACGTAGCAGATTTTGATCAAGACCAAGGACGTTTTGATCAACACCCAAAAAGGTCTTGATCTATTCTACTCACATAATTGTCGGCGTTGATTGGATAATACTGGTATTTTTACCTTGCGGTGGTTTGGCTGGTACCCCAGCTGAGAGGTTTGTGAGTGCCGGCGTCGCCTACCCCGAACCAAAGTTTGTTCTTCAATGAGATGAGTTTGGCCTGGACCTCGTCGAGCCGCTGCCGACTGGTTAGTTTGCGGTTTTCGATGAGGTACCTTCAAAGAGAAAGACTAGTTCAAAGCAATTTAGGCGCAGAGCTGGCGGTTACTTTTGTGGGTGCCTTTTGACTTGGAAGATATCCTCGTTCATTTTGCCGTGGGAGCCCAGGTCGATGACCGCGTAGTCCTTGCCCACCTCCAGGTACTCCCCCTTTTTCCTGGTAGGTTTCTTCTTCTTCTTCCTGCGGCGCACCGGCTTGATCTTTTCCTTGGTCGACTCGTCCTCCTCGCTGGTGCTGCTGTCGGACGAGAAGGACTTCCTCCCGAACGACAAACTGGCCTTGCGCACCTCCAAAATTCCAAAAATTTAACTCTTATTTGATTCCGGGTAAACCTCGAGTACCTGCATGGGTTTCCGAGGCGTTTTCGCCTTGATCTTCACTTTGGTCTGCACCCTCCTCAGCTTGATCGGCGACGGCGGTGGCGCCACCAGGTTGATCCTCATAGCTTTTGGATCGAAAAACACCTCGTGATCGGAACTCGAAGAGGTGGTATCCCCACCGTCACTACAACCCCAACAAAAATTAAAACAATCCCAAAAAAAACAAATTTAGACCACACCTAGAATAATCTGAAAGCTGGATATTTGCTGGTACATCAGCGCTCGAGCCCTCTTTCGCCAAACGATCTATAATCTTCATCCGCAGCCTCTCCTAAAACATCACCTACAGCCACTCCAACAACAACAAATTTGATGGTATACCTTCTTAGGATCGTCATCGTAAAAGTCCAAAAGCGTTTGGCAAAACGACCTACCCATCTGCTCGTAATCCAGCGTGTTGAAATGCGTTTCCGCCCTGCCACCGATGGTGGTACCGCCGAACGAAGCCTCCATGGTGAAGCTATTCGCTATACCCATCATCCACATCACCACTCGCCCCGTACCCTCCTTGCACTTCTGAATCCGAAACTTGCAGTTCTCGAAGCAAAATTTATCCGCCGCGTTCTTGTGCAACATCAGCGGGAACACCTGCTCATGCAGCTTACGATCCACACCACGACGACACTCACATCCGAATATAAAGATGTTATGTTTGCGAGAATGCGCGTGTAGATCACAATACATTGCCACACCACACTCCTCCATCAATCTGTAACGAAACACAATGGAATACCATCAAAACTTGACAGTCAGAAAAATTACAAAACTTATGAAAAAAAATGTTGTTAACACAAGATATTTTAGTTTGTGTCTTAACCATCTAGATTATCGCGATACCTTATAAACGCTAGGGTACCATCTATTTATCACATAATTTGCGGTTAAAATTTATTTAGTTACAAACAGCGTTAGATTTGGTGAATTTTGACGGTAAGTTGTCCCTTGAAATACTTATTTTCAATGGTAAGACAACAAAGGTACCTTCAGATTTTAACACGCAATCAAATGCAAAGCCCTAAATCCATTTCTGTTTACGAAACTTTGACTAGACGTACCTTCTGATCATTAATTTGGTGTACCAGATGGAAGGGTAGGTCTCTCGTATAACGGTGCGATATTGCCTGTTCAGATCTTTTCCGGTCAAAGAGCACCGATTGTTGCCGACGATAACGCCGTCGGGATTCAGCATGGGTACCAGTTTAAAAATGAAGGTATCCCTCAGTTCTTTCGCTGGTCCGCTTTCGCCGGTGAGGAATTCCAAGAACCCGTGCATCATCCACGAGGCGGGAGTCTCGCCGGGGTGTACCCTCGCCGTGATGACGATGGCCTTCTTCTTCTACAGCGAAGCTTATATTACACTGGGTTTACCATCAAAATTTCTGTTACCTTGGCTTTGGCGCTGTCCAGGTTGGGCGGTGTGGTGACGGTGAGGTAGTAGACGTTGTTGCCGGCTAGCGTTTTGCAGAGCAGTCGCAGGGTGGTGAAGGTGGACTTGATGGGGTGTGCGGCGATCGCGAGGAGGTAGTCCTGCAGGTCGGAGTAGGTGTACGGGTAGCTGTGCGCGATGTAGACGGTGTCGTCGTCGTGCGGGAACTCCAGCGTGAACGTGAGGGTGTAATACTGCTGTTGGTCCGGTTCTTCGGGTGTTCTGAAACGTGGACCTACCATTAGTTTCGGTGCTTGAAATCGCGATGGAATCATTAATATCGGTCCGATTTGCTTCAAATTTTTTTCGGACTTTTCGAAATTTTGTAAGCCTTTTGGAAAACTAATCGAAATTGTCGTGGGAACTCACACGTTGTCGTTACAAAAGTAGGTGACATTTTGTCCGCAACGCCTCCAACCAATCGAGTGCAGCTGGGCGTCCTTCTCCGAATACAGGAGGGGTCTCATCCCTTCGGCGTACAGACTGTCCCCTTTCGTGAAATTCACAATGGAAAATCTACACGAATTTGCAATAAAAAAATTAGAGATTGAGTAGTTTTAAATGATTGAATTGTCTTTGTATAATACATAAGAGATTTTGACCAACACCTAAGTAATTTTGACTAGCACCTAAGTCATTTTGACTACTACCTAAGTATTTTGACCAACACCTAAGATCTTTTGAGCAAAACTGAGTGATTTGAATCGAAAGTATTCAGATAGCTTGGCTGCACGTTTGCTCGTTTTGCCTACCTGTACATGATGCATTTGCGCATGTTTTTGACGCGGAAGTAGAACCATTGCATGTGTCGGTTGGTGTAGAGGTCGGAACGAATGTAGAGTTCGTAGTAGTTGGCAGTGATCTTGATCGCCTTGGCCAAGTTGCCGGACTCGAATCTCGACTCGAACCGGAGGCTCTCCTCGTCCGGGCTTGGACAGGTTGGCAGCAGGTATTGGCTTCCGCCCACGCTGGATCTACAAAACTACTCCAACAAACTCAATGAGAACATTTTGGACAACACTTGGGCAATTTTGAATAACACCTAGGTGGTTTTGATCAAGTGCTAGGACGTTTTCATCAACCTAAAAGGTTTTCATCAAGAACTAGCACGTTTTGATCAAGTCCTGGGAGTTTTGGTGAAGACTTAGGATTATTTGATCAACACCTAGGACATTTCACCAAGAGCTAGAACGTTTTCGTCAACCTGGAAGGTTTTCATCAAGACCAAGCAGGTTTTGATCAAGGCCTGGGAGGGTTTGCTGAAGATCTAGGATTATTTGATCAACACCTAGGAGATTTCATCAAGACCTAGATCGTTTTCATCAACCTAGAAGTTTTTTATCAAGACCTAGCACGTTTTGATCAAAGCCTGGGAGGGTCTGATGAAGACTTAGGATTGTTTGATCAACACCTAGGGGATTTCAGCAAGACCTAGAACGTTTTCATCAACCTAGAAGGTTTTCATCAAGACCTAGCAGGTTTTGATCAAAGTCTGTGAGGGTTTGATGAGGACCTAGGATTTTTTGATCAACACCTAGGAGATTTCATCAAGACCTAGAACGTTTTCATCAACATGGAAGGTTTTCATCAAGACCCAGCAGGCTTTGATCAAGACCTGGGAGGGTTTGGTGAAGACCTGGGATTATTTGATCAACACCTAGGAGATTTCATCAAGACCAAGAACGTTTTCATCAACCTGGAAGGTTTTCATCAAGAACTAGTACGTTTTGATCAAGCCTGGGAGGGTTTGATGAAGGCCTAGGATTATTTGATCAACACCTAGGAGATTTCATGAAGAGCTAGAGTGTTTTAATCAACCTGGAAGGTTTTCATCAAGACCTAGCAGGTTTTGATCAAGGCCTGGGAAGGTTTGATGAAGACCTAGGATTATTTGATCAACACTTAGGAGATTTCATTAAGACCTAGAACGTTTTTATAAACCCAGAAGGTTTTCATCTAGACCTAGCACGTTTTGATGATGGCCTGGGAGTTTTGATGAAGACCTAGGATTATTTGATCAACACCTAGGAGATTTCATCAAGGCCTAGAACGTTTTCATTAACCTAGAGGGTTTTCATCAAGGCCTAGCAGGTTTTCATCAAGGCCTGGGAGTTTTTATGAAGACGTAGGATTATTTGATCAACACCTAGGAGATTTCATCAAGACCTAGAACGTTTTCATCAACACCTACAACGTTTTCATCAACACCTAGAACGTTGTCATCTATCTAGAAGTTTTTCATTAAGTCCTACCATGTTTTGATCAAGGAATGGGAGTTTTGATGGAGACCTAGGATTATTTGATCAACACCTAGATGATATCATCAAGACCTAGAACGTTTTCATCAACATCCAGAACGTTTTCATCAACCCAGGAAGTTCTCATCAAGACCTAACACGTTTTGATCAAGACCTGGGAGGTTTTGATGAAGACCTAGTAGATTTGATCAACACCTAGGAGTTTTTGATCAAGACCAAGGACATTTTGATCAACACCTAGAAGCTTTTTAACTTACATAATTGACGGCGTTGATTGGATAATACTGATAAACGATGTAACCAGCCTCTTCTCCGATCGGTTTGGGCTGAGCCTCTTGCCCAGTGGTATTGTAGTAAGGCTCGGGTGGACAAGGCCTGTACGAAATATGTTTAACTTTCTCCTCGGCCACCTGGAACAAACTCCAACTTATGGATCAACTTTACCCGCTCATAACTTTTGAACGGATCATCGCAGCGAGTTCCGGCTTTCACCGCTGCATTCAGCGCTTCGTCAATTCCTCACCTGACATTCTGTGGGCCATCTGGGCGGTTGTCCGACTTGTGGGTCGAGGTCTTTGATGAAGAGCTCCTTGGAGTCGCGGTTCTTGAGGAAGATGGTGCGTGGATCGGCCGGCGGCTCGGTTTCGTGCTTCGCCTGGTTGTACTTGAGGAAGCTGCTGCTCAGGTAGCTCTCGGCCGAGTACGATTTGCGCGGACTTATCGGGAAGAGAACGGTCTGAAGAGATTTCACGCTCGCCTCCAGTTTCGGAAACAGTAGGTTTTCCGAACAGGCGTGCAGCAAGTGTAAAGTTTCTAGAAATTGCACAACTTCTAGAATTCTGTTTGCCAGGAAACGCCTGGAAACTCGAAGCAGAAAACTCCAGAGGCTTCGGAACATCTTTGCCGCGTTATAAAAACAAAAGTGGCGGGAATTTCGCGAAACCAAAACCAGTTTTGGAAACTTCAGACTTTAGCCTTTAAAAACTTTTAAGGGTATCGTCCAATAGTTTCGCGCTTCTATTTTTTATAACGCTTTAAAGTCAACTAGTACGATTTTCATGCGAAATTTTGGAACGGATCTAAAAACTTGGATAGAATTGAGAGCAGCGCGAATTTTTCAAAGGTTTAAACTGTTTTGCAAAGAAAAAGGCTTTAGATTTTAAACTTCCTAAAGGCTATCGTCCAAAAAATTAGGTCCTCTGTGTTTTATCGCTGTTTGAAATTTAGTTTTGTTTTTAACGCCGAAAATTTGTTGTTTTCTTCCAAACGCTATAACGTTGAAACAAACAGGAATTGTTTCCAATTTCAAACTTTTTTGAATAACTGATCCTTTATGCCTTCGCGCTGTTAAAGGCTATCGTCCTCAAATTTAATATTTCTGGTATTTACAAAGCTTCGAAGTGAAGTGACTAATTTTGTTGTCAGAATCGCGGACAGTTTTTATAAACGCGATGGAAAGGTAACCGGTGCGAATTTTTCAAAAGTTGAAACAATTTTGGAAACTGGAAGCTTCAAATTTTGATATTATTCAAGGCTATCGTCCAAAAAATTGGGTGCTCTGTGTTTAATCGCTGTTTGAAATTTAGTTTTGTTTTTAACGCCGAAAATTTGTTGTTTTCTTTAAAAGGCTATAACTTTAAAACAAACGCGAATTGTTTCAAATTCCAAACTTTTTTGAATAACAAATCCTTTGTTCTTTCGCTGTTAAAGGCTATCGTCCACAAATTTAATATTTCCGGTATTTACAAAGCTTCGAAGTCAAGTGACCGATTTTGTTGTCAGAATCGTGGACAGTTTTTGTAAACGCGATGGAAAGGTAACCGGTGCGAATTTTGCAAAAGTTGAAACAATTTTGGAAACTGGAAACTTCAAATTTTTATATTATTAAAGGTTATCGTCCAAAAAGTTGCGATTTCTTAAGTTTATTGAAGTTTGAAATTTGGTTTGCAAAAATTTTGAGACTTTTTGGCAAGGCTGTAGAATTGCAACTGGAGCGAATTTTCCGGAGTTTTTTGCAGATTTGGAAAAAGGAAAGTTCAAAGTTTGAGGTTCTGTGCGGCTTTTGTGTTGCAGGTTAGGTTTTAGGTTAGGTTTTTTTATTTCAAGGGTATCGTTACAAAACGTGGTTTATAAAGTGAGTTGTCGGTTTAAAAACGTTGTGGAGAAGTTAGTTTTCGGATTGTTTTTAAAGTTTTAGATGTTTTGGAGAGGCAATGGATGCGGGTTTGATATTCTGTAAGGCTTTTTGAAATTTGGTTGAAAACGAAAAAAATGTTGAGGTTTGAAAATTAGGGAGGATTTTGTGGACGTGTTGGTTTTAAAGAGTTGTTGTGGAGCTATTAATAAAAAAAAATCAGATTTTTTTCTCGTATTTTATAGAAAAAACTTCAAATTTTGTAAGACTTTAAGAAATTTAAAAAAATTTCGTTTAGTGTTTGTTTTATGGAAGTTTAAACTTAGCTTTCAGATACGGGGCTCCGTTTCGAGGTAGTTGACTTTAAACGGTTCTGGAGTGTAAACTGGACGGAATACTTTTAAGATTTTGGTGTTTTTGGAAAGGCAAAAGCTGCCAAATTTTGACAAACTGTGACAGGTGCCAAAATAAAATTCGCAACCCTTAAATAAAATCGATTGAAATCGCGTTTACCTTCTCTGTCAGGTTCCATCTTAAAAAACTTGTAAATTTTGTGTATCACCGTCGTGCCATTATGTGTCTGTTTTTTTTGTTTGATATTTCCTTGGTTTTTCCTTTAAATTTACAACAAAAAACAACGCAGATGTGTCACGGCACAAGACATATTCCCAACTGACTGGGCAAGTCGGGAGATTTCAAACGTCGCCAAGATTTCCATGGAGATTTTTAAGGTTTGATCGATTTCCACGGAAACTGAAACGACAACCGGCTGGTTTTCATTTGTTTCATTCAACTATCTCTTCCGATTTCTGTGAAAATTTAGTTTGAAAATACCTTGAATTAAATCGGCATAAAAGTGGTTAGCCGTGATTTTTTTTCGAAAAAATTTTACATTTTTGGAAAATATATCTTATTATCTTTGCAATGATTTTAAAATTTTTGAAAAATTGCTTGGAATAAGGTCGCTACAGCTGTTTAAAGACAAGTCGTTTGTTTTATCACACGTCGATGAACTTGAAGTTTGTAGCTCGATATTAAAATCTTCAACGTGTCGATTTCAAAATTTCTTTCATAATTTCAAAGCCTGATCCTTTCTCTTTCTAAAACCATTTAAGTTTTAGAAACATTCCTTTTGATAACATATCCACAGCTATTTAAAGACAAGTCTCTTGTTTTGTTAGACATCGAAGAACTTGAAGTTTAAAGCTCGATATCAAAAGCTTCAACGCGGCGATTTCAAAATTTCTTTCACAATTCGAAAGTCTGATCATTTCTCTTTCTAAAACCAACTAAACTTTGGAAAAATTGCTATTGATAACATGTCCACAGATATTTAAAGACAAGTCTCTTGTTTTGTTAGACATCGCAGAACTTGAAGTTTAAAGCTCGATATCAAAATCTTCAACGTGTCGATTTCAAAATTTGTTTCAAAATTTGAAAACCTGATCCCTTCTCTTTCAAAAACCATCTAAACTTTAGGAAAATTGCTAATGGTAACACGTCCACAACTATTTAAAGACAAGTCTCTTGTTTTGTTAGATATCAAAGAACTTGAAGATCAAAGCTCGATATCAAAACTTTCAACGTGTCGATTTCAAAATTTCTTTCATAATTTCAAAAACTGATCCTTCCTCTTTCTAAAACCATCTAAGCTTTAGTAAAATTCCTTTTGATAACATGTCCACAGCTGTTCAAAGGCAAGTTTCTTGTTTTGTTAAACATCGAAGAGCTTGAAGTTTGAAGCTCGATATCAAAATTTTCAACGTGTCGATTTCAAAATTTCTTTCATAATTTCAAAAACCGATCCTTTCTCCTTCCAAAACCATCTAAATTTTAGAAAAATTCCTATTGATAACATATCCACAGCTATTTAAAGACAAGTCTCTTGATTTGTTAAACATCGAACAACTTGAAGTTTGTAGCTCGATATCAAAATCTTCAACGTGTCGATTTCAAAATTTCTTTCGTAATTTCAAAGCCTGATCCTTTCTCTTTCAAAAACCATCTAAACTTTAGAAAAATTGCTATTGATAACACGTCCACAGGTATTTACAGACAAGTCTCTTGTTTTGTTAGACATCAAAGAACTTGAAGTTTGAAGCTCGATATCAAAACTTTCAACGTGTCGATTTCAAAATTTCTTTCATAATTTTAAAACCTGATCCTTTCTCTTTCTAAAACCATCTAAACTTTAGAAAAATTCCTTTTGGTAACATGTCCACAGATATTTAAACACAAGTCTCTTGTTTTGTTAGACATCGAAGAACTTGAAGTTTGAATCTCGATATCAAAATCTTCAACGCGTCGATTTCAAAATTTCTTTCAGAATTTTAAAAACTTATCCTTTCTTTTTTCGAAAACCATTTAAACTTTCCAAAAATTCTTATTGATAACATGTCCACAACTATTTTAAGACAAGTCTCTTGTTTTGTTAGACATCGCAGAACTTGAAGTTTAAAGCTCGATATCAAAATCTTCAACGTGTCGATTTCAAAATTTCTTTCGTAATTTCAAAGCCTGATCCTTTCTCTTTCAGAAACCATCTAAACTTTAGAAAAGTTGCTATTGATAACACGTCCACAGGTATTTAAAGACAAGTCTCTTGTTTTGTTAGACATTAAAGAACTTGAAGTTTGAAGCTCGATATCAAAACTTTCAACGTGTCGATTTCAAAATTTCTTTCATAATTTTAAAGTCTGATCCTTTCTCTTTCTAAAACCATTTAAGTTTTAGAAAAATTCCTTTTGATAACATATCCACAGCTATTTAAAGACAAGTCTCTTGTTTTGTTAGACATGGTAGAACTTAAAGTTCATGGTAGAATTTCAAAAACTGATCCTTTCTGTTTCTAAAACCATCTAACTTTTAGAAAAATTCCTATTGATAACATGTCCACAGCTATTTAAAGACAAGTCTCTTGTTTTGTTAAACATCGAACAACTTGAAGTTTGTAGCTCGATATCAAAATCATCAACGTGTCGATTTCAAAATTTCTTTCATAATCTCAAAACCTGATCCTTGCTCTTTCAAAAACCATCTAAACTTTAGAAAGATTCCTATTGATAACATGTCCACAGATATTTAAAACAAGTCTCTTGTTTTGTTAGATATCGCAGAACTTGAAGTTTGAAGCTCGATATCAAAATCTCCAACGTGTCGATTTCAAAATTTCTTTCATAATTTTAAAAACGGATCCTTTTTCTTCCAAACACCATTTAAACTTTGGAAAAACTCCTATTGATAACATGTCCACAGCTATTTAAAGACAAGTCTCTTGTTTTGTTAAACATCGGAGAACTTGAAGTTTAAAGCTCGATAACAAATTCTTCAACGTGTCGATTTCAAAATTTCTTTCAAAGTTTCAAAGCCTGATCCTTTCTCTTTCTAAAACCGTCTAAACTTTAGAAAAACTTCTATTGATAACATATCCACAGATATTTAAAGGCAAGTCTCTTGTTTTGTTAAACATCGGAGAACTTGAAGTTTAAAGCTCGATATCAAAATCTTCAACGTGTCGATTTCAAAATTTCTTTCATAGCTTCAAAGCCTGATCCGTTCTCTTTCTAAAACCATCCAAACTTTAGAAAAACTCCTATTGATAACATGTCCCCAGCTATTTAAAGACAAGTCTCTTGTTTTGTTAGACATCGAACAACTTGAAGTTTGAAGCTCGATATCAAAATCTTCAACGTATCGATTTCAAAATTTCTTTCGGAATTTGAAAGACTGATCTCTTCTGTTTCAAACAAAGTTTAAACTTGTCCAGAAAACTTGCAACTCGAAATTCTACCGCGTTCCAAAGCCAACGCAACAAAATCAAACCACTCTGTCTTCAAACCCACTTTCTCGCCAAACTAACGATTATTTCGCAAAACTTTTCAAGACAAACCTCTTCAGAACAGACGAATCAAATCAAGTTTACTCAAATTTCGGCTGAAAATGGCCCACAAATGCCCAAATTTAGCTCCGGAACGAGAAAAAAGCTTTATTAATATTTGTATTGCTGGTTTACACGAAACGGGGGGTCGTCGTCGATATTAATGCAGGGTTTTCTGATCGAAACCCGTTCTAAAAATATCCCCAAACAGTGCAGACGGGAAAAAACCGACAATCAATATCGCGACAAGTCTGTCTGTCCGTCCCAAAAGAAAAAAATCGATTTGGAAATTGAAAACCAAGTATTAAGTTTGTCTGTCTGTTGCTACGTTATTAGACAAGATACGTTGTTTGTCTAAATTGTTTAGTAGAGTAATTAAGGTAGTTTATAAATATTAAGACAATTTTAGCCTGAGTTGCCTATTTTGTCTACTATTTGAGATTTTGTCTTACTAGGTCACACAATTAAGGTTCAAGTTTGTTTGTCTATTACTAGTTTGTTAGACAAGACAAGTCAAGTTTGTGTGATTTGTTTAATAGACTAATTAGTGTAGTTTAAAAAAATTAAAACAGTTTTGGGCTGAGTTAACTAGTTTGTCTAATATATGGACTTTGTCTAATAAGGTCTTAAAATTAAGGTTTAAGTTTGTCTGTCGTTTACTAAGTTATTAGACAAGATAAGTTAAGTTTGTCTAAATCGTTTAGTAGACTAATTAGTGCGGTTTATAAATATTTAGACAATTTTAGCCTGAGTTGCCTATTTTGTCCCCTATTTGAGATTTTGTCTTACTAGGTCATGCAATTAAGTTTCAAGTTTGTTTGTCTATTACTAGCTTGTTAGACAAGACAAGTCAAGTTTGTGTGATTTGTTTAATAGACTAATTAGCGTAGTTTGCAAAAATTAAGACAATTTTAGGCCGAGTTGATTAGTTTGTCTAAAATATAAGACTTTGTCTAACAAGGTCTTAAAATTAAGTTTTAAGTTTGTCTGTCTGTTACTAAGTTATTAGACGATGATTAGAAGTTATTAGACGATATTAGAAGATAAGTTAAGTTTGTCTAAATTGTTTAGTAGACTAATTAAGGTATTTTTTAAATGTTAAGACAATTTTAGCCTGAGTTGCCTATTTTGTCTACTATTTGAGATTTTGTCTTATTAGGTCACATAATTAATGTTCAAGTTTGTTTGTCTATTACTAGTTTGTTAGACAAGACAAGTCAAGTTCGTTTGATTTGTTTAATAGACTAATTATTGTAATTTGTAAAAATTAAGACAATTTTGGGCTAAGTTTACTAGTTTGTCTAATATATGAGACTTTGTCAAACAAGGTCTTAAAATGAAGGTTTAGGTTTGTATGTCCGTTTCGAACCCTAATACAAACTAAATTTACAAAGCAATTTAAAAATTTCTTCCGCAGTTTGAAAGCTTGGTTCATCTTCTTTCTGAAACTGTTCAAACTTCTCAAATTATCTGCTAGATAACTTTGCTACCAAAGTTTGAAACCAACTCTCGATATTTTTCAAATAATTTTTGTTGAAACTTTGAATCTCAATAAAAACAGACTTAGCCACAGAATTTCAAATTCTCTTTCAGATAATTAAATGGCAACTCTTTTTGTGTGTAGAGTATCTAAAAATTCTAGAAATATCTACTTGATAAAGTATCTATTGCGTTTTAAAGACAACCCTTGGCGTTTTTCCAAAATTAACCTTGCCGGGATTTGAACCTTAATACAAACTAAATTTACTAAGCAATTTAGAAATTTCTTCCGCAGTTTGAAAGCCAGATTCATCTTCTTTCTGAAACTGTTCAAACCTCTCAAATTATCTGCTAGATAACTTTGCTACTTAAGTTTGAAACCAACCCTCGATATTTTTCAAATCATTCTTGTTGAAACTTTGAATCTTAATAAAAAAAGACTTAGCCGCAGAATTTCAAATTCTCTTTCAGATTATTAAAACGCAACTCTTTCTGTTTATAGAGTTTCCAAAAATTCTAGAAATATCTACCAGATAACTTATCCACTCGAGTTAAAAGCAACCACTCAAACTAGAAACAATTTGTTCTTGTCAAACTTTGAACACAAATAACAACGTAATACGCGATGGAATTTCAAAATTTCTGAAACATTTTGAAAGCTTGATTCTTCCTCTTTGAAAAACAAGAGAGACATTCAAAAAATCTCGCTTTGTTTAATCGCTATAAGCTTTTAAAAACCACCCAGTATTTTAACCTCAAATTCAACTGCCCCAACTTAGAACCTCAATAACCCGAAAACCAGCCATTACTTTTCAAAACTTCTTCCACCTCCTGAAACCTCAAAGTTTTTTCTTCAAAAAAAATCCATGTTGCTTATAATATTCCTAGAAACACGTTAACTATTCACGATTTTCTATTGTGAAGATGATTGACACTTCTATTAAGCTCGTTTTCTGTGCGAAAAACGTAATTTTCTCACTTGAAGCGTGCGGATCTAAAGCGCCTGGCACTGGAAGTTACCCATTCAAGGTTTGCGCGAAACATTTTATCATACGTTGCGACGTAAAACTAATAATATTTGTCCAAACTAATTATAAAAGATCTGATTGAACTGAAACTTTCTAATTCGTGAATTGCATGATGAATGGGGATTAATAATGAGCTGGGTATTTAATAGAATGCGGATTTATTGTTGGAATTAATGGATTGCGAATGGCTTTTCTGTTAGGGGTGGGTAAGTTCAAAAGGCTATAGCCAAGTTAGTTTTTGGAATGTTTGGGAAGTTGTAGTTGGTTTTGAGACTGGAAGGTTCAAGGTTTCGGAAAGTGGAAGAGTTTTTGGAAAAACTTGTCTGGTGAGGGTGTTATTGGCGGTTGAAGTTTATTCAAATTTGGAGAATTTATGAAAAATGGAATTTATTGACTTGGGTTTGGAAGGCTATATCAGAGTTAGTTTTAAGGATTTCTGCGATGTTAAAACTGTTTTGGAAACTAGAAAGGTGAGGAATTCGAAAACTGAAAGAATTTTTGAAAAAACTTGTCTGGTGCAAGTATTATTTAGACTTGAATTTTATTCAAATTTAGTGAATTTATGAAAAAACGGGTATTTGTTGACTTGAGTTTTAAAGGCTATATCAATGTTAGTTTTAAGGATTTTTAAAATATTAAAATTGTTTTAGAAACTAGAAAGATGAGGATTCCAAAAACTGAAAGAATTTTTGAAAAAGATTGCCTGGTGAAAGTGTTATTGAGACTTGAATTTTATTCAAATTTGGTGAATTTATTAAAAACGGGAATTTGTTGACTTGAGTTTGAAAGGCTATATCAAAGTTACTGTTAAGCCTTTCTACGATATTAAAATTGTTTTGGAAACTAGAAAGATGAGGAATTCAAAAACTGAAAGAATTTTTGAAAAAGTTTGTCTGGTGAAAGTGTTATTGAGACTTGAATTTTATTCAAATTTGGTGAATTTATTAAAAACGGGAATTTGTTGACTTGAGTTTGAAAGGCTATATCAAAGTTACTGTTAAGCCTTTCTACGATATTAAAATTGTTTTGGAAACTAGAAAGATGAGGAATTCAAAAACTGAAAGAATTTTTGAAAAAGTTTGTCTGGTGAAAGTGTTATTGAGACTTGAATTTTATTCAAATTTGGTGAATTTATTAAAAACGGGAATTTGTTGACTTGAGTTTGAAAGGCTATATCAAAGTTACTGTTAAGCCTTTCTACGATATTAAAATTGTTTTGGAAACTAGAAAGATGAGGAATTCAAAAACTGAAAGAATTTTTGAAAAAGTTTGTCTGGTGAAAGTGTTATTGAGACTTGAATTTTATTCAAATTTGGTGAATTTATTAAAAACGGGAATTTGTTGACTTGAGTTTGAAAGGCTATATCAAAGTTACCGTTAAGCCTTTCTACGATATTAAAATTGTTTTGGAAACTAGAAAGATGAGGAATTCAAAAACTGAAAGAATTTTTGAAAAAGTTTGTCTGGTGAAAGTGTTATTGAGACTTGAATTTTATTCAAATTTGGTGAATTTATGAAAAACGGGTATTTGTTGACTTGAGTTTGAAAGGCTATATCATTGTTAGTATTAAGGGTTTTTACGATATTAAAGTTGTTTTGGAAACTAGAAAGATGAAGAATTCAGAAACTGAAAGAATTTTTGAAAAATCTTGTCTGGTGAAAGTGTTATTGAGACTTGAATTTTATTCAAATTTGGTGAATTTATTAAAAACGGGAATTTGTTGACTTGAGTTTAAAAGGCTATATCAAAGTTACTTTTAAGCCTTTCTACGATATTAAAATTGTTTTGGAAACTAGAAAGATGAGGAATTCAAAAACTGAAAGAATTTTTGAAAAATCTTGTCTGGTGAAAGTGTTATTGAGACTTGAATTTTATTCAAATTTGGTGAATTTATGAAAAACGGTTATTTGTTGACTTGAGTTTGGAAGGCTATATCAGAGTTAGTTTTAAGGATTTCTGCGATGTTAAAACTGTTTTGGAAACTAGAAAGGTGAGGAATTCAAAAACTGAAAGAATTTTTGAAAAATCTTGTCTGGTGAAAGTGTTATTGAGACTTGAATTTTATTCAAATTTGGTGAATTTATTAAAAACGGGAATTTGTTGACTTGAGTTTGAAAGGCTATATCAAAGTTACTGTTAAGCCTTTCTACGATATTAAAATTGTTTTGGAAACTAGAAAGATGAGGAATTCAAAAACTGAAAGAATTTTTGAAAAATCTTGTCTGGTGAAAGTGTTATTGAGACTTGAATTTTATTCAAATTTGGTGAATTTATGAAAAAACGGGTATTTGTTGACTTGAGTTTGAAAGGCTATATCAATGTTAGTTTTAAGGGTTTTTACGATATTAAAGTTGTTTTGGAAACTAGAAAGATGAAGAATTCAGAAACTGAAAGAATTTTTGAAAAATCTTGTCTGGTGAAAGTGTTATTGAGACTTGAATTTTATTCAAATTTGGTGAATTTATTAAAAACGGGAATTTGTTGACTTGAGTTTAAAAGGCTATATCAAAGTTACTGTTAAGCCTTTCTACGATATTAAAATTGTTTTGGAAACTAGAAAGATGAGGAATTCAAAAACTGAAAGAATTTTTGAAAAATCTTGTCTGGTGAAAGTGTTATTGAGACTTGAATTTTATTCAAATTTGGTGAATTTATTAAAAACGGGAATTTGTTGACTTGAGTTTGAAAGGCTATATCAAAGTTACTGTTAAGCCCTTCTACGATAATAAAATTGTTTTGGAAACTAGAAAGATGAGGAATTCAGAAACTGAAAGAAGTTTTGAAAAATCTTGCCTGGTGAAAGTGTTATTGAGACTTGAATTTTATTCAAATTTGGTGAATTTATTAAAAACGGGTATTTGTTGTCTTGAGTTTGAAAGGCTATATCAAAGTTACTTTTAAGCCTTTCTACGATATTAAAATTGTTTTGGAAACTAGAAAGATAAGAAATTCAGAAACTGAAAGAATTTTTGAAAAAGTTTGTCTGGTGAAAGTGTTTTTGAGACGTGAAGTTTTGGAGAATTTATCAAAGTCAGGTTTTTGTTGACTTGATTTTGTAAGTCTGTAGCAAAGTTAGTTTAGAACATTCATATAATAATTTAACTGTTTTCGATACTAGAAACATCAGGTTTTATAAAACTAAAAGAATTTTGGAAAATCTGTTTTAGAAAATTTTCTATCTAAGGTTGAAATTTTTTGTAATTTTTAGTTAAAGTCACAATTTTTAGGCAAAGTAGACAACTCAGCCTAAAACTATTTATATATTTATAAACTACCTTAATTTGTCCACTAAACAATTTAGACAAACCTAACTTATCTTGTCTAATAACTTAGTAACATACAGACAAACTTAAAACATAATTTTAAGACCTTGTTAGACAAAGTCTCATATTTTAGACAAACTAGTCAACTTAGCCCAAAATTGTCATAATTTTTACAAACTACACTAATTAGTCTATTAAATAATTTAAACAAACTTGACTTGTCTTGTCTAACAAGCTAGTAATAGACAAACAAACTTGAACCTTAATTGTATGAACTAGTAAGACAAAATCTCAAATAGTGGACAAAATAGGCAACTCAGGCTAAAATTGTCTCAATATTTATAAACCACCTTAATTAGTCCACTAAACAATTTAGACAAACCTAACTTATCTTGTCTAATAACTTAGTAACATACAGACAAACTTAAAACATAATTTTAAGGCCTTGTTAGACAAAGTCTCATATTTTAGACAAACTAGTCAACTTAGCCCAAAATCGTCCTAATTTTTACAAACTACACTAATTAGTCTATTAAACAAATTAAACAAACTTGACTTATCTTGTCTAACAAGCTAGTAATAGACAAACAAACTTGAACCTTAATTGTATGACTTAGAAAGACAAAATCTCAAATAGTAGACAAAATTGGTTACTTAGGCTAAAATTGCCTTAATATTTATAAACTAATTTAATTAGTCTACTAAACAATTTAGACAAACTTAACTCATCTTGTCTAATAACTTAGTAACAGACTGACAAACTTAAAACTTAATTTTAAGACCTTGTTAGACAAAGTCTCATATTTTAGACAAACTAGTTAACTTAGCCCAAAATAGTCTTAATTTTTACAAACTACACTAATTAGTCTAATAAACAAATCAAACAAACTTGACTTATCTTGTCTAGCAAACTAGTACTAGACAAACAAACTTGAACCTTAATTGTATGACCTAGTAAGACAAAATCTCAAATAGTAGACAAAATAGGCAACTCAGGCTAAAATTGTCTTAATATTTTTAATCTTCCTTAATTAGTGTATTCAATAATTTACACAAACTTAACTTATCTTGTCTAATAACTTAGTAACAGACAAACTCTTAATTTTAAGACACTGTTAGACAAAGGCTAATATTTTAGATTAGCAGATAAATCAAGACCTCATATCGCGCGGCATCGGAACCTCTCAATCCGAACTAATAATTTTAATCAATTTTAAACAATGTGTGCCCCTTTCAAATTTATTTTACCTACGCCTTTGTGTTTCGTCCTTATGCGCATGCGCATAATGCGTAAATTAGGTTGCCTATATATTTTGGGGGTTCTTATCCCAGATTAACCTCTTTTATATTGGCTTGGTAACCAGTTATCAATCTCACTTGATTACTCATTTGTTTTGATAAGAGCAAAGACGAACGTTTTTAATTTTCGAAATTTGGGGCTTGAAAATCTGCGATAAGAGGCATGAAATATATAGGCAACCCAAGATACGCATTGGGGGCAAAACACATAGGCGTAGGGAAAATAAATTTGAAGGGAAGATATAAAAATTGTTTATAGTATCAAAATCATTATATTATTTCGGATTGAGAGGTCGCGCTGCCGCATAATATGTAATCTTGATTGATCTTTTCGTAATATAACTTAATCTAACCATCCATTTTGTTCCAATCCGTAGCTACGGTGACGTTTCTTGCACGCCACTGGAAATTTTATGTCAATTTCCGTTAGTTTAAATTGTGGCACAGAGGGCGCTTTACGTATGATATCTTATCTGTCAGATTAACAGATTAAGGTTATAATTATTGGAAAACGCAGAAAAAGGAAGGAATTCCACCCTAAAAACCGTCTGGAAATCCCCTATATCTGCGCCCCCTTAACCCCAATGTGTGTTTGATCAATAATCCCTCCAACAATCGCATTTCTAAGGGTATTATAACCTCAAAACGATGGGGAGGAAGGTTACACTCGCCGTGTCGACTCTGAACCAATGGGCTCTGGACTTTGAAGGCAATCGAGAGAGGATCTTGGAGAGCATTCTCGAGGCTAAGGATTCTGGAGCTAGTTTCCGGACAGGACCCGAGCTAGAAATCTGGTGAGTTACTTTACCCGTAACACTAACTCCCCTTAAGCCTTGATTGTTTAATCACTGCTTTTAGTATTAGGACAAAGTTTGAGTTGTTCTTGTAATCGTAATATCAAATTTGTTAAGACGATAACTAAGAAATCAGTAAACGTTAAGCTAGACTAATATATTACTATTAGCTTCTAACTAATACTAATGTTTTTGACTAACACTCAGCTGCTTCAATTTAAGCCTTTGCATCTTAATCTAAGTCTTTCTGTCTGTCTGCAATAGACTAAAATGTGCAAACTCAAAGCAAAAAGCAATTAACTTCAACGGTCTAGTCCGGACTATAACTTGGGAACTAGTTAAGTTTAGGAATTAAGGCTAATACCTTTATCTCTGTCTAATACTTAGCTTTAATTTAAGGCTTTGTGTCTTAATCTAAGTCCATCAGTCTGTCTGTAATTGACTAAAACGTGCAAACAGACAATTAATTTCATTTGTCTAGTCTGGACTGTAACTTGAGAACTAGTTAAGTTTGGTAATTAAGGGTAATACTATTATCTCCGTCTAAGACTTAGCTTTAATTTAAGACTTTGTGTCTTAATCTAAGTCCATCAGTCTGTCTGTAATTGACCAAAACTTGCAAACGCAGACAATTAACTTTATTTGTCTAGTCCGGCTTGTAACTTGAGAACTAGTTAGGTTTAGGAATTAAGCCTAATACTATTATCTCCGCCTAATACTTAGCTTTCATGTAAGACTTTGTGTCTTAACCTAAGTCCATCAGTCTGTCTGTAATTGACTAAAACATGCAAACTCAAACAATTAAATTCATTTGTCTAGTCCAGACTATAACTTGAGAACTAGTTAAGTTTGGGAATTAAGGCTAATACCATAATCTTCGTCTAATACTTAGCTTTAATTTAAGACTTTGTGTCTTAATCTAAGTCCAACAGTCAGTCTGTAATTGACTAAAACTTGCAAACTCAGACAATTAATTTCATTTCTCTATTCCAGACTATAACGTAAGAACTAGTTTGGGAATTAAGGCTAATACCATTATCTCCGTCTAATACTTAGCTTTAATTTAAGACTTTGTGTCTTAATCTAAGTCCAACAGTCTGTCTGTAATTGACCAAAACTTGCAAACGCAGACAATTAACTTCATTTGTCTAGTCCGGCCTGTAACTTGAGAACTAGTTAGGTTTAGGAATTAAGCCTAATACTAATATCTCCATCTAATACTTAGCTTTCATTTAAGACTTTGTGTCTTAATCTAAGTCCATCAGTCTGTCTGTAATTGACCAAAACTTGCAAACGCAGACAATTAACTTCATTTGTCTAGTCCGGCCTGTAACTTGAGAACTAGTTAGGTTTAGGAATTAAGCCTAATACTATTATCTCCAGCTAATACTTAGCTTTCATTTAAGACTTTGTGTCTTAATCTAAGTCCATCAGTCTGTCTGTAATTGACCAAAACTTGCAAACGCAGACAATTAACTTCATTTGTCTAGTCCGGCCTGTAACTTGAGAACTAGTTAGGTTTAGGAATTAAGCCTAATACTATTATCTCCATCTAATACTTAGCTTTCATTTAAGACTTTGTGTCTTAATCTAAGTCCATCAGTCTGTCTGTAATTGACCAAAACTTGCAAACGCAGACAATTAACTTTATTTGTCTAGTCCGGCTTGTAACTTGAGAACTACTTAGGTTTAGGAATTAAGCCTAATACTATTATCTCCGCCTAATACTTAGCTTTCATGTAAGACTTTGTGTCTTAACCTAAGTCCATCAGTCCGTCTGTAATTGACTAAAACGTGCAAACTCAAACAATTAAATTCATTTGTCTAGTCCAGACTATAACTTGAGAACTAGTTAAGTTTGGGAATTAAGGCTAATACCATAATCTTCGTCTAATACTTAGCTTTAATTTAAGACTTTGTGTCTTAATCTAAGTCCAACAGTCAGTCTGTAATTGACTAAAACTTGCAAACTCAGACAATTAATTTCATTTCTCTATTCCAGACTATAACGTAAGAACTAGTTTGGGAATTAAGGCTAATACCATTATCTCCGTCTAATACTTAGCTTTAATTTAAGACTTTGTGTCTTAATCTAAGTCCAACAGTCTGTCTGTAATTGACCAAAACTTGCAAACGCAGACAATTAACTTCATTTGTCTAGTCCGGCCTGTAACTTGAGAACTAGTTAGGTTTAGGAATTAAGCCTAATACTAATATCTCCATCTAATACTTAGCTTTCATTTAAGACTTTGTGTCTTAATCTAAGTCCATCAGTCTGTCTGTAATTGACCAAAACTTGCAAACGCAGACAATTAACTTCATTTGTCTAGTCCGGCCTGTAACTTGAGAACTAGTTAGGTTTAGGAATTAAGCCTAATACTATTATCTCCAGCTAATACTTAGCTTTCATTTAAGACTTTGTGTCTTAATCTAAGTCCATCAGTCTGTCTGTAATTGACCAAAACTTGCAAATGCAGACAATTAACTTCATTTGTCTAGTCCGGCCTGTAACTTGAGAACTAGTTAGGTTTAGGAATTAAGCCTAATACTATTATCTCCATCTAATACTTAGCTTTCATTTAAGACTTTGTGTCTTAATCTAAGTCCATCAGTCTGTCTGTAATTGACCAAAACTTGCAAACGCAGACAATTAACTTTATTTGTCTAGTCCGGCTTGTAACTTGAGAACTACTTAGGTTTAGGAATTAAGCCTAATACTATTATCTCCGCCTAATACTTAGCTTTCATGTAAGACTTTGTGTCTTAACCTAAGTCCATCAGTCCGTCTGTAATTGACTAAAACGTGCAAACTCAAACAATTAAATTCATTTGTCTAGTCCAGACTATAACTTGAGAACTAGTTAAGTTTGGGAATTAAGGCTAATACCATAATCTTCGTCTAATACTTAGCTTTAATTTAAGACTTTGTGTCTTAATCTAAGTCCAACAGTCAGTCTGTAATTGACTAAAACTTGCAAACTCAGACAATTAATTTCATTTCTCTATTCCAGACTATAACGTAAGAACTAGTTTGGGAATTAAGGCTAATACCATTATCTCCGTCTAATACTTAGCTTTAATTTAAGACTTTGTGTCTTAATCTAAGTCCAACAGTCTGTCTGTAATTGACCAAAACTTGCAAACGCAGACAAATAACTTCATTTGTCTAGTCCGGCCTGTAACTTGAGAACTAGTTAGGTTTAGGAATTAAGCCTAATACTATTATCTCCATCTAATACTTAGCTTTCATTTAAGACTTAATGTCTTAATCTAAGTCCATCAGTCTGTCTGTAATTGACTAAAACGTGCAAATTCAAACATTTAACTTCAATTGTCTAGTCCGGACTGTAACTTGAGAACTAGTTAAGTTTAGGAATTAAGGCTAATACTATTATCTCCATCTAATACTCGGCTTTAATTTAAGACTTTGTGTCTTAATCTAAATCTCTCTGTCTATCTGTAGTCGACTAGGACCTCAGGGAAAGCTTCTCAGATAATTAACTTGAAACCCACTCTAACTAACTTAGCCTATTTAGTCTAATTATTTTGTCCCAACCTTAAGTTTCCTAAACTCACTCGCTAACTAACTCTACATAGCCTAGTTAGCCCAAAACAATTACTAAACCCCTTCTGAATATCCACCTTCAACTTTCTAAGTCTATAACTACTTGCTTAAACAACCTACACCAACTTAATTAGCCTTAAAACCTTCACTATTACACTTAAAACCAGTTTAGACTACCTTAGCTTAGATTGCCTAGTTTGGATATTATCACAAATAGTAAAACAAAGTTGAAAACTGTATGTCCTATCTTTGCTAGTCTAGAACTCAATAACTAGTTAAGCTATTTCACCCTAACTAGTCTTAGTGTCTCTGCCTAACATTTAGCTATTAACCCAAAGTTATTTCGTTTAGCTAAATTGCCTAGTTTGTCTACAATCTTAAATTTAGTGGAGGTAGTCTTAAAAACTTTATCTGCCTAAATCTCAATAACTAGTCCATTGAGGTTTACTATCTCCATCTCAATCTCTTCCTTAGTTAACGTAGTCTTCGACTAATCGTTTGCATTTGTTTAAATTGCAGTGGGTACAGCTGTGAGGATCATTTTTACGAGAGCGACACGTTTCTGCACAGCTGGGAGGTGCTATGCGAGATACTCGTGGCACCGCTTTGCCGCAACCTGCTGATCGACGTCGGGATGCCCGTGATGCACAAGAACGTCGCCTACAATTGCCGCGTGGTGTTCTTCAACCAGAGGATCCTGCTGATTCGGCCCAAGACAGCGATGTGCGATAGCAATAATTATCGGGAGAGTCGGTGGTTTTCTGCCTGGAAGAAGGTGAGAGTTGTTCGAGGGAGAGTTAGTTAGTGAAGGTATGTGTGAAATCCGGGGATTATACGTTTAGTAGTTCTTGAAGATTTGAAATTTTGAGTTTGAGAGTTTGCTGAGGAAGAACTAATAAGGCTTTTGGAAACTTGCAACCGGAGTTAGTTAACTAATTTATTTAGCTAATTCCATGCCAAATTTCATTGCTGTATCTTAACTAGTCTCCTAGTTACAGGCGAAAAACTAAACACGTTTTTAAGAACTTTTGTTTATCCGGTTACTTCCAAGGTGTACACACCGAAACGACAAAGACTTTCCGAAATCCAGACAAATTTCTTGATAACTAATTTAGTTAGCTATAATTTAAGCCTAACTAGGTGCTTGTAGCTTTCCTACGTTTTAAGTTATGGCTTAATAACTAAAACCAAAAGTTGGTTTTTGCAAATTTTGAGTTTAAGAGTTTGCTGAGGAAGAACTAATAAGGCTTTTGGAAACTTGCAACCGGAATTAGTTAACTAATTTATTTAGCTAATTCAATGCCAAATTTCATAGCGGCTTCTTAACTAATTTCCTAGTTACAGGCGAAAAACTAAACACGTTTTTTAAGAACTTCTTTGAACCCGGTTTCTTCCAAGGTGTACATACCGAAACAACAAAGTCTTTCCGAAATTCAGACACGTTTCTTGACAACTAATGTAGTTAGCTATAATTTAAGCCTAACTAGGTGCTTGTAACTTTCCTACGTCTTAAGTTATGGCTTAATAACTAAAACCAAAAGTTGGTTTTTGGAAATTTTGAGTTTGAGAGTTTGCTGAGGAAGAACTAATAAGGCTTTTGGAAACTTGCAACCGGAATTAGTTAACTAATTTATTTAGCTAATTCCATGCCAAATTTCATTGCTGTATCTTAACTAGTCTCCTAGTTACAGGCGAAAAACTAAACACGTTTTTTAAGAACTTTTGTGAACCCGGTTTCTTCCAAGGTGTACACACCGAAACAACAAAGTCTTTCCGAAATCCAGACACGTTTCTTGATAACTTATTTAGTTACCTATAATTTAAGCCTAACTAGGTGCTTGTAGCTTTCCTACGTCTTAAATTATGGCTTAATAACTAAAAGTATTAACCGATTTATTTAACATAACTTCCATGGAAGACTGTGGAGAAACCTAGGCTATCTAGGCAATTTCAAAAGTATGGCTTTCTAGATAATTTAATTGGTAACGTTTTAGCCCAAATTTGGTGTTAATCCTCCAATTAGTTTTTGAGTTATGAAGGAAATAGTGCAGAAGTTTAGAGGGAGTTTAGCGGAAAAACCTAGGTTTTCTAGGCAATTTCAAAAATATGGCTTTCTAGATAATTTAGTTGGTAACGTTTTAGGCCAAATTTGGTGTTAATCCTCCAATTAGTTTTTAAGTTATCAAGGCATTAGTGCAGAAGTTTAGGCAAAACCATCAACTGTCTTCCTAGGTGCTGTTGTAGCTTGTCCAAAATTTGATCAATGTTCTTCTTAAGCCGCAGTTTGGTTTTTAGGCCAAAGCTGTTGAAGTTTTCTACATGCACAGGATGGTCTCTATCCTAGGTGCTGTTGTGGCTTCTCCAAAATTTGGTCAAAGTTCTTCTTAAGCCGCAGTTTGGTTTTTAGACCAAAGCTGTTGAAGTTTTCTACTTGTATAGGATGGTTTCTATCCCAGGTGCTGTTGTGGCCTGTCCAAAATTTGGTAAAACTTCTTCCTAAGCTGCTGTTTGGTTTTTAGGCCAAAGCTGTTGAAGTTTTCTACCTGCTAAGATGATCTCTATCTTAGGTGCTGTTGTGCTTTGTCCAAAATTTGGTCAAAGTTGTTCTTAAGCTGCTGTTTGGTTTTTAGACCAAAGCTGTTGAAGTTTTCTACTTGCATACGATGGTCTCTATATCCTAGGTGTTGTTGTGGCTTCTCCAAAGTTTGGTAAAACTTCCTCTTAAGCAGCTGTTTGGTTTTTAGACCAAAGCTGTTAAAGTTTTCTACTTGCATACGATGGTCTCTATATCCTAGGTGTTGTTGTGGCTTGTCCAAAATTTGGTAAAACTTCTTCTTAAGCTGCTGTTTGGTTTTTAGACCAAAACTGTTGAAGTTTTCTACTTGCCTAGGATGGTCTCTATCCTTGTGGCTTGTTCAAAATTTGGTCAAAGTTCTTCTTAACCTGCTGTTTTGTTTTTAGGCGAAAGCTGTTGAAGATTTCTACTTGCCTAGGATGGTCTCAGCCATCACCGGACAATCTACAGTGCCTTTCGGCGACGCCGTCATTGCAACCAAAGACACCTGCATAGGTAATTCTGGATCACTGGATATCAGTTCCTAAACGTCTGAAGCTTTCAGGTTTTGAAATTTGCGAGGAACTCTGGAATCCCAGGAGTTCTCACATAGATTTGGGCCTGGACGGGGTGGAGATCGTCGTGAACAGTTCCGGCAGTTACACCGAGCTGCGGAAAGCCTACATCGTCGCCGATCTGGTCAAGAGCTCGACGTTCAAGTCGGGCGGCTGCTACTTGTTCAGCAACCTGCGCGGATGCGATGGTCAACGGATCTACTTCAACGGGGGATCTTGCATCGCCTTGAACGGGCACGTCCTGTGCCACAGCAAACAGTTCGCCTTACAGGAAGTGGTGAGTTTCTACAGAAAACTGGGAGTTTCTACAGAAAAAAAATGAGTTTCAATTTTGTAACTTCATTGTGAAATAACTAGAAGTCTTACAGGAAGAAGAGTGGTATCGTTAGTTTGGCAATTTAGTTCGCTTTAATTTAAAACTAAGTTTCTTTGTCTCAGCCAAAATATTTTTAAAGATATGGACGAAAACGTGAAGATCCTACTTTCGCTTTTTACAAACTTCATTTTTCCAAGGTGTCTGTGGAAAAACTAACAAAATTTTGGCAGATTTGTAAACGCAGCCATCTAGATTATTTAATTATCTTAGTCTAGGTCAATATTTCATCCACTAACTCGACTTAGTTTTCAAGTTACAACCAAAAATCTAAATTATGTCCAAAAAAATGTTCCTTGCTATTTTAGACACACTGAACGTATCTCAGCCATACGAAGGATATCATCTTGTTCCAAATTTATTCAGCTAACACAGTTCCAATTTTGACCACCATACGACTCCTAGTTCCCAAGTTATAGTCTAAAAACAAAACCTCAGAACTTTTTTTCATCCCTCACTTTTCAAAGGCATCTGGTGCAAAGTCTGGTGTGAATTTTTGCAATTTTGAGAATACAGGTGTTTATATAATTGAATTAGCTAAGTCTAGATCGAAATCTCATCTACTAACTCCACCTAGTTTCGAAGTTATGTCCGAAAAACTAAAATCAAGTCCAAAAATCTTGTGCCGACTTTGCCTATTAATTTCAGACAAACCAAACATATCCACTCCAAACAAAAGACATCACCTTGTTCCAAATTTAATCAACATACAAAGTTCCAATTTTGACCACCATAAGACTACTAGTGCCCAAGTTATAGTCTAAAAACTAAACCTCAATACGTTTGAACAATTTTTTCATCCCTAACTTTTCAAAGGTGTCTGGTGCAAAGTCTGGTCTAAATTTTTGGAATTTTGAGAATACAGGTGTTTAGATAATTTAATTTGCTAAGTCTAGATCGAAATCTCATCTTCTAACTCCACCTAGTTTCGAAGTTATGCCCGAAAAACTAAAAGTCCAAAAATCTTGTGCCGACTTTGCCTATTGATTTCAGACAAACCAAGCAGATCAACGCCAAACAAAAGACATCACCTTGTTCCAAATTTAATCAACACACACAGTTCCTATTTTGACCACCTTACCACTTCAAACACCAAAGTTATCGCCCAGAAAACCATCTTTATTTAAATTTTGAGCAACTTTCTTGTTTGTAGGAAGTGACCGCCGCCACCATCGACCTCGAAGACATCCGCTGCTACCGAAACCAGATGAGATCCCGCTCGCACCTCAGCTCTGAATCCAAAAGCTTTCCGAGGATCAACGTGGACTTTTCCCTGTCCGCCGAAGACGACGCCTTCCTCCCGATCGCGATTCCTATCGACTGGAACTACCTCACGGCCGAAGAAGAAATCGCTCAGGTAAACTAATCCTCGCCCAAAATCCCAAAACTGATCTTAGATCTCCGCCAGGGACCGGCTTGTTGGTTGTGGGATTACCTCCGTAGGTCAGGCCAAGGTGGATTCTTCTTGCCATTAAGTGGAGGATCGGATTCTGCTTGTTCGGCGGTTATTGTCTTCTCCATGTGCAGAATGGTCGTACAAGCGGTCCAGTCTGGAGGTGAGAGAAACTTATTTGCCCAACATTGAAACTAGTTGTTAGATTTCGACCAAAGTTAGAACAAATATGTTTTATTAAATTATCTACAAGATAACGTTCGGATTATAGCGCTGCTTTGCCTAGTTTGCCTAAGATTTGCCTTAGAACTCACAGTTCTCGCATTTCAGTTTTTTAGCGATATCTTAAGAACTGTACAACTTACATCCTTGAGATTTTCACGGAAATATAGTCAATTAAATCACGGATCTTCTCCCGCTTTCGGTTTTTCCGTATCACTTCCTGTTTGTCGGGAACTAACCTCTCAACTTCAAATTTATTTTTGCTTAATTTTATGATTTCGGATTTGTCTCGGTTTTTTTGCAATAACTACTAAACTATAAGACCTAGCTCCACAAAGTTTAGTGCAAAATGAAACCAACTAAATTCTCTACAAAACACAATTTAAATCTTGGTTGTAGCGCTTCCGGTTTTTCCGGAAATTAGCGTTCAAATTTGAGCCAGTTTTGGCTATAACTTGTAGACGAAACAACCTAGGTGGTTCAAATTGGCGTTAAAGTATTTCCAATTAAATGGCAAAGAATTCACAATCATTAATACTGCATATCCGTTTCCGGTTTTCCCGGAAATAGTTGTCAAAGTTTTTGGTTTCAAATTAGCTCTTCAATTTATACCATAACTCCTAAACTAAACCACCTAGGTGGTTGCAATTAGTCTTAAAATAAAGTCAACTAAATCCTCTACAACCTGCAATTTGCACATCCTCATTTCCGTTTCCGCTTTTTTCAGAAATTAATGTTAAACTTTAATTTTAATCTTCTTGGACTCGTTCCAATATTTCGAGCATAACTCTTGAACCGAACAACCTAGGTTGTTCCAATTTATACCAAATCATAACCAACTAAATTCTTTACAACCTCAACTGCTCGCTTCTTCATTACCACTTCCGGTTTTCCTACCATTTCGCCTTAAACTTCAATTTGAATTTTGGTTCTTGAAATTTCTGTAGATTCCAAGGTGCTTAGTGATATTAGGAGGATCCTAGGCGATGCCGAATATACGCCTAATTCTCCCACGGAGCTTTGTAACCGAATTCTGGTTACGTGTTACATGGGAACCGAGAATTCCTCCAAGGAAACGAGATCGAGGGCTGCGACCTTGGCGGCTCAAATCGGAAGGTGAATTTTAGGCTGACCTAGGCAAATATGCCAAATTTGACCGTTCCTTTGCCTAATGTGCTTTGCCTTAAATTTCCAGCTACCACATGCTGATATCAATTGATAAGGCGGTGAGTTCCGTCCTGGAGATTTTCAGCACTGTCACCGGATTTTTTCCCAAATTTGCGGCCAGGGGAGGCTGTCCCAGGCAAAATTTGGCCTTGCAGAACATCCAGGCGAGGCTTCGGATGGTCATTGCCTATCTGTTTGCACAGCTCATGCTTTGGGCGAGAGGACGACCAGGCGGGCTCCTAGTCTTAGGCAAGTCAAAAACCCTGGAAGCTTCCTAGGCTCACGATCCTTCCTTTGTTTTAGGCTCTGCAAACGTGGATGAGTCGTTACGTGGATACTTGACCAAGTACGACTGTTCCAGCGCCGACGTCAATCCCATAGGCTCGATATCGAAAATCGACCTTCGGAAGTTTTTGCACTACGCCAAAGATGAGGTAGGTTTGCCTAAAACAACCGCAACGCGTTTTGCACAAGCCCAGCAAGCTTCGAACAAAAATTGTTAGATATCTCGAGAACCGGAAATCGCAGCGCCGGTTTTCAAATTCGGATCCCCCAGCAAAATATAGATGAGATAGCGGTGGAAAAACCGGAAGTTACACAGCCGCCTAGTTTTTATACCGGCAAACTTCAACGTGTTATAACATCAACTGTATTAATCCTAACAATTTTAAAGTCGCATATTTGCGATCCTAACGCCTGCTGGTACAAAGAACCAAACCGGAAACGTCTTTCTGATTTCCGGTTCTTGCAAAAATTGCCGATCAAATATTTTCCGGTTTTGCAACTTTTTTTAAAGCTAGTTATCAGCTAAACGGAAACCCGTATCGACTTCCGGTTTTCAAATTCGTGTTCCGCGGGTTTAGTTTATTTGGGGTTGAAACCGGAAACTTGATTTTAGCTTCCGGTTTAAATGTTGGGCACTGATTTGTAGACGGAAAACGGAATTTTGGTAACTTCCGAATTGCAGATTTGGTCGATACGATAGGGAATAAAACAGGAAGTCGTTTGGCGACTTCCGGTTTAAGAGATTTTGAAGGTAGTTTGAGTTTTGGCGGGGGTTTGTAAGGTTTTTTGGAGATATTTCGAAAACGGAAAGGCTGATCGAGTTCCGGTTTGCGAATTTGGATTCGGTAGAGCCGAGTTGATGGGAAATGAAACAAGAAGTTGTTAAAAAACTTCCAGTTTATGAGATCCTGAAGAAAGTTTGTGTTCTTTTTGGACTTTTTTTCGTTTAGTTTTTTGAGGATATTTCTGAAACGGAAACGCGGTTTGACTTCCGGTTTGCAGATTCGGATTCAGGAGGGTCGAATTATTGGGAGTTGACCCTGAAAGTTGCTTAATGACTTCCGGTTTTCCCTATTTTTACGAAAAGTCTTTTCGCAAAAATCTCCTTTTGCGCGCAAAATTGGTAGCAGAATATTAGCGAGGACAAGTTCTTCATGGAGATGAGGTTCAATTGTCGAATAAGTTTTTGGAAATCCAAAAATGTAGGTTTTTGAAAAGTTCAACTTTAACGCTGGATATTTCAGGAAGCGGAAGTCGTATCAAAACCGTTTTTACCATTTTAAACCCGCAAAACCTTTTTCTTTAATTTGATCACCCGGAAGTGGCACCCAAGCTTCCGGTTTCTAACCAATCTTCATTTTTCAGTTCAAACTCCCAATTTTGGGTGAAGTTGTGACTGCCCTCCCCACAGCCGAACTGGAGCCGTTGATGGAAGGCCAACTAGTCCAAGTGGACGAGGTAGATATGGGTATGACCTACGCAGAGCTCAGCACCTTTGGGCGCCTGCGGAAACAGCAAGCCTGCGGTCCTTTCTCAATGTTCTGCAAGCTAGTCCAAACTTGGTCGCCGAATTATACCCAGAAAGAGGTCGCGGACAAGGTCAAACACTTCTTCAGGTAAATCTCAAGAGCTTAAGTTAATGGTCGATAGCCTTGTTTGCTTCGTAGGTGTTACGCAATCAACAGGCATAAGATGACGGTCTTGACGCCGTCGTATCACGCGGAAAGCTACAGTCCGGACGATAACAGGTTTGATCTGAGGCCGTTCTTGTACAGGGCGAACTGGTCGTGGCAGTTTAGGGCGATTGATGCACAGGTGAGGCTTGGAACGAGGCTCAGAACGAGGTTTCTGACTTGGTTTGGTTGCAGGTTGAGAAAGGCTCGGCGAGGAAGAGCTCCAGTTCCAATTCCCTTGGCCAGAATAAGAAGCTAAGTCGGGCTGGAGTCCACGTGTAGATATTAGACTAAGACTAAATAAAGCTTTGACATTACAATATTAGGGGTTTTTGTTCATTCCACCAAGGTTGTTTTTTAAGTTTGCGCTTCGATTTCATAGACTTTCGGTTTGAATTAATTGTCGTGTTACGTGTCATATTAAAGAGAATTTAATCTAGTTTAAGGATATGTTAATTAGGTTTAGGTGAGATTATTAGTTTAAGAGTTATCGATGAAAAACTGCGAAATTATTTTGACAATTACAAAATAATTTCGCAGTTTTCATAGTTTGAGTTTGTGTATGGACAGACGAACATGGCTTATATCAAATTAAAGGTAATGTAATCTAGTTTAAGAGCATATCAAATGTTTTGTGTTTTGCACCTTAGTTTTCAAGGTATAGACTAATTAATAACTTACTGCCTTTTTATATTTCAGTCGTTTTTGGCGTTTTGTTCCTCGCCTTTGGAGTTGAAGTTTCCGGCGAGTTTTACATCAACTTAAAGACAATTTAATTTAGTTTAAGTTAACGTTAATTTCGTTCCAGTTAGTCGACAAGTCTACGAGTAATCAATCAAAAACCAACTCGATTTCCACAGCTTGGGTGGAAATTGTTGCTGTCTTAGCCAATTTTCCGCTATGTTGGAGTTGAAGTTTCCGGTGAGTTTTACATCAAATTAAAGATAATTTAATTTAGTTTAAGATTACATTAATTTCGTTCCATTTAGGCATCAAGTCTACGAGTTATCAATCAAAAACCAACTCGATTTCCACGGCTTGGGTGGAAGTTGTTGCTGTTTTAATCCGATTTTCCGCTACTTTGAAGTTGAAGTTTCCGGTGAGTTTTACATCAAATTAAAGACAATTTAATTTAGTTTAAGATAACGTTAATTTCGTTCCAGTGAGTCAGCAAGTCTACGAGTTATCAATCAAAAACCAACTCGATTTCCACAGCTTGGGTGGAAGTTGTTGCTGTCTTTAAGCCGATTTTCAGTTGAAGTTTCCGGTGAGTTTTACATCAAATTAAAGATAATTTAATTTAGTTTAAGTTAACGTTAATTTCGTTCCATTTAGGCAGCAAGTTTACGAGTTATCAATCAAAAACCAACTACATTTCCACAGCTTGGATGGAAATTGTTGCTGTCTTAGCTAATTTTCCGCTACGTTGGAGTTGAAGTTTCCGGTGAGTTTTACATCAAATTAAAGACAATTTAATCTACTTCAATAAAACATTAACCTCATTTTAGTGATTCAACAAGTCTTCAAGTCATCGAGCAAAAACCAACTGCATTTCGGCTAACTCGTGCGGTAGTTGTTGCTGGCTTCAAGTTGAAGTTCCTCGACGTTGAAGTTGAAGTTCCCGGCGAGTTTCGTATCAAAATATAGACAATTTTATGTAGTTTAAGCAAGCATTAATTGCGTTTCAGTAAGTCGATAAGTGTTCAAGTTAGCGATCAAAAACCTTAACCTTACTTAAAATGTTAAAAGTAATAATTTTGTTTAGTCTATAATTCAGTTAGTTCGTAAGCAATTTTGTTATTTAATATCTCATTTTATAGATAATTTAATATAGTTTAAGCACATTGTTATCTCATTTAAATGTTGCTAATATTTTCGGAGACATAAGGAATTTACGAAATTATTTGCGTATTCGTCTTAGCAATTTTTCAACGTCGATTGTTACTTAAGTATTAATACGACATAGATGTGTTGTATATCATTTTAAAGGTAATTTAATGTAGTTTATGCATGTTATAAACTCATTCCAAAATTCTTTGTATTTTCGAAAATATCGCCATTTTTCTGAGACGCTTACTATTTTGAAATATTAGTTTTGTAGCTAGCTTTTGTAGCCTAGCTCATATCTCAGTTAATTCCAACGCAATTTCATTATATAATACTTCATTTTGTAGGTAATTTAATCTAGTTTAAGCATATCCTTAACTCATTTCAATGTAGGTAATAGTTTCGGAGATATAAGGAATTTACGATATTGTTTGCGTCTCAGTAAATTTTGCAACGTTGATAGTTACCTAAATATTAACACAACATAGATGTGTTGTATATCATTTTAAAGGTAATTTGATCTAGTTTATGCATTTTATAGACTCATTCCAAAATTCCTTGAGTTTTCGAAAATATTGCCATTTTTCTGAGACGCTTACTATTTTGAAATATTAGTTTCGCTTAGCTCATATCTCAGTTAATTCCAACGCAATTTCGTTATGTAATACTTCATTTTGTAGGCAATTTAATCTAGTTTAAGAATATTGTTAACTTGTTTAAATATTGTTAATATTTTCGAAGATGTAAGGATTTTTGAAAATCGTGATACATACGTCTTAATCAATTTTCAAACTACGATTGTAAATTGAGTATTAACAGAACATAGACGTGTTATATATCATTTTAAAGCTAATTTAATCTACTTTATGGTTTTAATTGGCTCGTTAAAAAATTCCTAATGTTTCGGAAGATATCGTCGATATTTTTTTATGACGATTGCTTTTTTCAATCTTTAGTTTTGTTTAGCTTATATCTCAGTTAGTACTAGTGCTATTTAATTGTGTAATATCTAGTTTTGTAGGTAATTTAATCTAGTTTAATTATATTGTTTACTTATTTAAATATGTTTAATATTTTCGGAGATATAATGAATTTTATAAATTGTTACGCATATGTACTAGTCAATTTTTAAACTTTTATTGTGTATTAAGTATCAAGACTACATAGACGTGTTGTTTATCATTTTAAAGCTAATTTCTTCTAGTTTCTTGATTGTATTGATTCATTACAAAATATCTTACATTGCCTAAATTATTTTCAGTTTTCTTGAACACTGTGTTAAACTACGAAACTATCGATTTTTCAATGATGTTTGTTTAGCTTGTATCTCAGTTAGTTACAAAGCTATTTTAAAGTGTAATATCTCATTTTGTAGATTATTTCATCTAGTTTTAGGTAATAATGATTACTTTAAATAATTGTTGCTAATTTTCGAATTATGACCAATTTTTACTAGCCATATTTTATGTATTGCCGTTTTATTTTTATATGAAATAAAGACGTTAAACTGATTATGGAATATCTTAATTTAAACCCTTTTTACTCGTTTTCCGGTGTGTTTGTGACTTTGCGAAACATCTAAGTTAAAGGTAAGTATCATAATTAAATTATTTTTATCTTTTCTGTGCTCCTAATACCCTTTGTAGTTAGGTTAGGTCCAATCGTTACACCTCCTTTAAAAGATTAATTTCTGTCAAGCAAAAACCTCTTCGCAAAGATGGTCTCCCGATACATTTTACCTCGCAAATACCTCTTTGCGAATATAGTTTTCTGATACAGTAGGTGTAAATTTTTGAGACAAATTTTAATGACCTGGCATTTTCCCCTTCAAAATACCTCTTCGCGATGATAGTCTCCTGATACTATACACTGAGGCTTTTATGTATCAGGAGACTATCTTTGCAGAGAGGTGCTTGATGGAAATTTAAATACCTCTTTCTCCTGATACAATGTTTTCGTGTATCGGAACCAAGAGGTATTTGGGGGGGGGGAAATACCTCTTAAGGAAAAATTTACTCCTGATACAACGTTTTTCTGTATCGGGAGACTATATTCGCTAGGAGTTATTTGAAGGAAATACCTCTTTGTGATATATATACTCCTGATACAATGTTTTCGTGTATCGGGAGACTATATCCGTCAAGAGGTATTTGGGGGGAAACACCTCTTTACGAAAAAATATGCTCCTGATACAATGTTTTCGAAAATCAGGAGACTATAACCGCCAAGAGGTATTTGGGGGAAACACCTCTTTGAGAAAAAATATGCTCCTGGTACAGTTTTGTAAAGTTTTCGTAAATCAGGAGACTATATCCGCCAAGAGGTATTTGGTGGAAACACCTCTTTACGAAAAAATATGCTCCTGATACAATGTTTTGCAATGTTTTCGTAAATCAGGAGACTATAACCGCCAAGAGGTATTTGGGGGAAACACCTCTTTACGAAAAAATATGCTCCTGATACAATGTTTTCGAAAATCAGGAGACTATAACCGCCAAGAGGTATTTGGGGGAAACACCTCTTTGAGAAAAAATATGCTCCTGGTACAGTTTTGTAAAGTTTTCGTAAATCAGGAGACTATATCCGCCAAGAGGTATTTGGTGGAAACACCTCTTTACGAAAAAAATATGCTCCTGATACAATGTTTTGCAATGTTTTCGTAAATCAGGAGACTATAACCGCCAAGAGGTATTTGGGGGAAACACCTCTTTACGAAAAAAATATGCTCCTGCTACAAAGTTTTGCAATTTTCTCGTAAATCAGGGGACTATATCCGCCAAGAGGTATTCGGGGGAAACACCTCCTAGTGAAGATGTGTCTCCTGATACGTGAAAATATTGTATCAGGAAAATATTCTTACGAAGAGGTGTTTATATTTCACCGTCAAACACCTCTTTGCTAACATAGTCTCCTGTTACACGAAAGTATCAGTGTATCAGGACTATCTTTGCAAAGATTTATTTGAAGGAAAATACCGGGCCTTAAATTATTTCTAAAAAATTTCACCCGATGTAACAGGAGACCATCTTCGTAAAGAGGTATTTGCGGGGAAAGTATCAGCAGACTATCTTTGCAAGGAAGTTAAGAGTTTAAAAAAAAAAAATTCTATCTGAGCTTCAAACGAATCAGGAGCACAGGATTGTGTATTAATATAAAGCAATTTCAAAACCTAACGTGACGTGATGGTGGATCAAGACCGCTTTAAACAGTTAGTTAGTATTAAATGGGTTGCCTATATTAAATGAAGTTGTACTTACCCTTTGGCAAAATTGGTTGCCTATACTAGGTGGATTAATTATATTACCTTCCTTATTTTACACTAATTTAAACAAAAAAAACCTGAAAACTAGTAAAAAGGGTTGAAATTGAGATATTACATCAGATATTACATCAGTTTAACGATTTTATTCTTTATATAAATAAAACGACACAATATCAAATATGGTTTGTAAAAATATGTCATAAATCGTGAATTGAGAATAATTGTTCAAACTAATTATTATTTCTTAAAACTAGAATAAATTATCTACAAAATGAGATATTACACGTTACAATTGAACGTAAACTAACCGAGATACAAGCTAAACAAGTCAATATGTATGGTTAGTAAAAATGTGTCATAAATCGTGAATTGAGAATAACTGTTTAAACTAATTATTATTTCTTACAAGCAGATTAAATTATCTACAAAATGAGACATTACACGTTGCAATTGAACTTAAACTAACCGAGATACAAGCTCAATAAGTCAATATGTATGGTTAGTGAAAATATGTCATAACTGCGTCTTTGAAATATCGCGATATTTTCGAAAATATAAGGAATTTTGGAATGAGTTTATAAAATCTATAAACTAGATTAAATTGTCTTTAAAATGATATACAACACGTCTATGTCGTATTAATGCTTAGGTAAGAATCGGCATTGAAAAATTGATTATGACGCACACGCAAACAATTTGGTAAATTCCTTATATCTCCGAAAATATTACCGACATTGAAGTGAGTTTACAATGCGCTTAAACTAGATTAAATTACCTACAAAGTGAGGTATTACATAATGAAATTGCGTAGGAATTAACTGAGATATAAGCTAAGCAAAACTAACGTTTCAAAATAGTAAGTGTCTTTTAAAAATGGCGATATTTTCGAAAATACAAGGAATTTTCGAATGAGTTTATAAAATGCGTAAACTAGATTAAATTGTCTTTAAAATGATATACAACACGTCTATTTCGCATTAATACTTAGGTAAGAATCGGCGTTGAAACAATTTTTATGACGCACACACAAACAATTTCGAAATGACGCACACACAAACAATTTCGAAAATTCCTTATATCTCCGAAAATATCAGCAACATTGAAATGAGTTAACAATGCGCTTAAACTAGATTAAATAGCTTACAAAGTGAGGTATTACATAATAAAATTGCGTCGGAATTAACTGAGATATAAGCTAAGCAAAACTAACGTTTCAAAATAGTAAGCGTCTCTGAAAAATGGCGATATTTTAGAAAATACAAGGAATTTGGGAATGAGTTTATAAAATACATAAACTAGATTAAAATACCTTTAAAATGATATACAACACATCTATGTGGTATTAATACTTAGGGCAGAATCGGCGTTGAAAAATTGATTATGACGCACACGCAAACAATTTCGTAAATTCCTTATATCTCCGAAAATATTACCAACATTGAAATGAGTTAACAATGCGCTTAAACTAGATTAAATAACCTACAAGGTGAGGTGTTACATAATGAAATTGCGTCGGAATTAACTTAGATATAAGCTAAGCAAAACTAACGTTTGAAAATAGTAAGCGAAAAATGGCGATATTTTCGAAAATACAAAGAATTTTGGAATGAGTTTATAAAATCCATAAACTACATTAAATTATCTTTAAAATGATACATAACGCTTCTATGTAATGTTAAAACTTAGTTAACAAAAGAAGCTTGAAAATTGATAAAGACGTATACGTAATAACCCCTAAAATTGCTTATATCTTCGAAAATATTAGCAAGAATTAAATGAGTTAACAATGTTCTTAAACTACTTTAAATAACCTACAAAATGAGGTATTACACAATGAAATTGCATTGCAATTAACGCAGATATTAGCTCAAAAAAAGGAATTTTGCAAAGAAGGAAATGTCTCATAAAAATATCGAAATATCCTAACATCATTAGTCAATTAGAACATTATCCTAACATCGATATTTCGATATAGTCTGAATATCTGAAGAAACAGTTTGTGATCAAGGTGGAATCCAATAAGTGAACAACAGTTTATTAGCAATTAGCCTTAGATATAAAAAAAGAATAACAATAACGAAACAAATTCTCTTCTCATTGCATCCTCACGCCGCAGATCGACAAGAAACAGTTCTTCGAGTTGAGCGCCAGGACGGGCGCGATGGTGTGCACCAGCGGCAGACTCCTCCTGAACTCCTCCAGCACGCTCAGGAAGCTGAAGGCGCACACCTTCCTCGACACCGGATAGAACACCTTCAGGCAGCAGATCGAATCTGCCGCGTACTCGTGCCCTTGGTTCAGCTTCTGCAGCACGTAATCCACCGCCTCGCGGAATATCGCAGACGTCAGCATCGCGTTCGGCTCGGGATTATCCACGTGGCAGACGATCGCCGCTGTATTGTTCTCATAGTTCCAACGCCGATAAATAGAAATCGACCAGTCTTGGATGCACTGACCTGTCTCTTCATCTAAAATAAAAAGTTATATTAGTTGAAATTATTAGCTTCAATTTGGTATATAAAACGCAATAATACAATAAGTGTATTAGCAGTTGCGACTAATTTAACACTTGTCGTAGTCCATCAATCTCGACAAGAAAGTTTTTTCCAAATTTATCAAAAACTAACATAGCTTTCTTAAAACATCTTTCACCGTCTTAAAACTCATTCAATTAGCTTTAATTCGCTATACAACACACACTAATGCAATAAGTAGATTAGCAGCTGCGACTAATTTAGTGCGACAACACTTGTCCTAGTCCATAAATATTGACAGGAAAGTTTTTTCCAAATTTCTCAAAAACTAACAAAGCTTTCTTAAAACATCTTTCACGGTCTTAAAACTCATTCAATTAGCTTTTATTTGTTATATAACACGCACTAATACAATAAGTGGATTAGCAGCTGCGACTAATTTAGTGCGACAACACTGGTCATAGTCCATCAATCTTGACAGGAAAGTATTTTCCAAATTTCTCAAAAACTAACATAGCTTTCTTAAAACATCTTTCACCGTCTTAAAACTCATTCAATTAGCTTTAATTTGGTATATAACACACACTAATACAATAAGTGGATTAGCAGCTGCGACTAATTTAGTGCGACAACACTTGTCCTAGTCCATCAATCTTGGCAGGAAAGTATTTTTCAAATTTCTCAAAAACTAACAAAGCTTTCTTAAAACATCTTTCACCGTCTTAAAACTCATTCAATTAGCTTTAATTTGGTATATAACACACACTAATACAATAAGTGGATTACCAGCTGCGACTAGTTTAGTGCGACAACACTGGTCCTATAAATCTTGACAGGAAAGTTTTTTCCAAATTTCTCAAAAACTAACAAAGCTTTCCTAAAACTTCTTCCACGGTCTTGAAACTCATTCAATTAGCTTTAATTTGGCATATAACACACACTAATACAATAAGTGGATTAGCAGTTGCGACTAATTTAGTGCCACAACACCTTTGACACATTTTAGTCCGTAATTCGCGAACTAGACTAGTTACGAGCTTAGTCTAAGTCTTAATCTGTCCGTCTGTCTATAGCCTTGAGTTTAAAACAAACTAAACTAAATTCCGTCTGTCGTTCCGTTCGTAAATGCAAAAAACGTGTGGGTAGTTAGTTTTGACACATTTTAGTTCGTAATTCGCGAACAAGACTAGTTACGAGCTTAGTCTAAGTCTTAATCTGTCCGTCTGTCTATAGCCTTGAGTTTAAAACAAACTAAACTAAATTCCGTCTGTCGTTCCGTTCGTAAATGCAAAAAAACGTGTGGGTAGTTAGTTTTGACACATTTTAGTCCATAATTTGCGAACTAGACTAGTTAGGATCTTAGTCTAAGTCTTAATATGTCCGTCTGTCTATCACCTTGAGTGCTCAACAAACTAAACTAAATTCCGTCCGTCCGTCCGTTTGTAAATGCAAAAAAACGTGATGGTAGTTAGTTTTGACACATTTTAGTCCGTAATTCACGAACTAGACTAGTTACAGGCTTGTTCTAAGTAATAGTCTGTCCGTCTGTCTGTTACCTTGGGCACTAAGCAAACTAAACAAAATTTCGTCTGTCCGTCCGTTTGTAAATGCTAAAAACGTGAGGGTAGTTAGTTTTGACACATTTTAGTCCATAATTCGCGAACTAGACTAGTTACGAGCTTTGTCTAAGTCTTAATCTGTCCACCTGTCTATCACCTTGGGTACTAAACAAACTAAACTAAATACAGGCTGTCCGTCTGTTTGTAAATGCAAAAAACGAGTGGGTAGTTAGTTTTGACACATTTTAGTCCATAATTCGCGAACTAGACTAGTTACGAGCTTAGTCTAAGTCTTAATCTGTCCATCTGTCTATCACCTTTGGTACTAAACAAACTAAACTAAATTCCGGCTGTCCGTCCGTTTGTAAATGCTAAAAATGTGTGGGTAGTTAGTTATGACACATTTTAGTCCATAATTCGCGAACTAGACTAGTTACGAGCTTAGTCTAAGTCTTAATCTGTCCAGCTGTCTATCACCTTGGGTACTAAACAAACTAAACTAAATTCAGACTGTCCGTCCGTTTGTAAATGCTAAAAATGTGTGGGTAGTTAGTTATGACACATTTTAGTCCATAATTCGCGAACTAGACTAGTTACGAGCTTAGTCTAAGTCTTAATCTGTCCAGATGTCTATCACCTTGGGTACTAAACAAACTAAACTAAATTCAGGCTGTCCGTCCGTTTGTAAATGCTAAAAATGTGTGGGTAGTTAGTTATGACACATTTTAGTCCATAATTCGCGAACTAGACTAGTTACGAGCTTAGTCTAAGTCTTAATCTGTCCAGATGTCTATCACCTTGGGTACTAAACAAACTAAACTAAATTCAGACTGTCCGTCCGTTTGTAAATGCTAAAAATGTGTGGGTAGTTAGTTATGACACATTTTAGTCCATAATTCGCGAACTAGACTAGTTACGAGCTTAGTCTAAGTCTTAATCTGTCCAGATGTCTATCACCTTGGGTACTAAACAAACTAAACTAAATTCAGACTGTCCGTCCGTTTGTAAATGCTAAAAATGTGTGGGTAGTTAGTTATGACACATTTTAGTCCATAATTCGCGAACTAGACTAGTTACGAGCTTAGTCTAAGTCTTAATCTGTCCAGATGTCTATCACCTTGGGTACTAAACAAACTAAACTAAATTCAGGCTGTCCGTCCGTTTGTAAATGCTAAAAATGTGTGGGTAGTTAGTTATGACACATTTTAGTCCATAATTCGCGAACTAGACTAGTTACGAGCTTAGTCTAAGTCTTAATCTGTCCAGCTGTCTATCACCTTGGGTACTAAACAAACTAAACTAAATTCAGGCTGTCCGTCCGTTTGTAAATGCTAAAAATGTGTGGGTAGTTAGTTATGACACATTTTAGTCCATAATTCGCGAACTAGACTAGTTACGAGCTTAGTCTAAGTCTTAATCTGTCCAGCTGTCTATCACCTTGGGTACTAAACAAACTAAACTAAATTCAGGCTGTCCGTCCGTTTGTAAATGCTAAAAATGTGTGGGTAGTTAGTTATGACACATTTTAGTCCATAATTCGCGAACTAGACTAGTTACGAGCTTAGTCTAAGTCTTAATCTGTCCAGCTGTCTATCACCTTGGGTACTAAACAAACTAAACTAAATTCCGGCTGTCCGTCTGTTTGTAAATGCAAAAAACGAGTGGGTAGTTAGTTTTGACACATTTTAGTCCATAATTCGCGAACTAGACTAGTTACGAGCTTAGTCTAAGTCTTAATCTGTCCAGCTGTCTATCACCTTGGGTACTAAACAAACTAAACTAAATTCCGGCTGTCCGTCTGTTTGTAAATGCAAAAAACGAGTGGGTAGTTAGTTTTGACACATTTTAGTCCATAATTCGCGAACTAGACTAGTTACTAGCTTAGTCTAAGTCTTAATCTGTCTATCACCTTGGCTACTAAACAAACTAAACTAAATTCCGGCTGTCCGTCCGTTTGTAAATGCAAAAAACGTAAAGGTAGTTACTTTTGACACATTTTAGTCCGTAATTCGCGAACTAGACTAGTTACAGGCTTGTTCTAAGTCTTAGTCTGTCTGTCAACTTGTGCACTAAGCAAACTAAACTAAATTCCGGCTGTCCCGTCCGTTTGTAAATGCTCAAAACGTGTGGGTAGTTAGTTTTGACACATTTTAGTCCATAATTCGCGAACTAGACTAGTTACGAGCTTAGTCTAAGTCTTAATCTGTCCAGCTGTCTATCACCTTGGGTACTAAACAAACTAAACTAAATTCGGGCTGTCCGTCCGTTTGCAAAAGCAAAAAAACAGTGGGTAGTTAATTTTGACACATTTTAGTCCTTAATTCGCAAACTAGACTAGTTACGAGCTTCGTCTAAGTCTTAATCTGTCCATCTGTCTATCACCTTGAGTACTAAAGAAACTAAACTAAATTCCGTCGGTCCGTCCGCTTGTAAATGCCAAAAAAGTGTGGGTCGTTAGTTTTGCCACATTTTAGTCCATAATTCGCGAACTAGACTAGCTACGAGCCTAGTCTAAGTCTTAACATGTTCGCCTGTCTATCGCCTTGAGCACTAAACAAACTAAATTAAATGCCGTCTGTTCGTTCGTCTGTAATTGCAAAATAAGTGAGGTGAATCAAGCTTTAGGCGTCAACTTACATTCAAACTGATGGTTGTGCGTGTGCGCCCAGACGTGCCACTCGACCAGCGCCTGCCTAGGCAGTCCGGAAACCACCACGTAATCCACGATTGCATTGTTCGTCTTCTCCTCCCAAATCTTCCGCGCGGCCGCCACGAACTTCCCATCCGCCAGGTAACAAACGCCCTGCGAAGCAAACGAACGTAAGCTTTATTGCCTCTCAGGCGATGCTCGCCTTTGCCTGACCTGGACGACGTCGCGCAGGTCGCAGTTGGCGTCGGTTGCCTTCAGCAGCCGCTCGACGTGCCGCAAGGAGAGCTGGCACTGAGATCGGATTCCTCCCTGCAGCATCTGCATGCTGCCAGGCACCAGGCTAATCTGCCCCGCCAGATGGATCACCGTGCCTATTTTCACCGCCTGGCTGTAAGGCCCGATGTTCGCCGGACACCAGTGAGAAATGCTTTGGACGTGCAAGGTGTTTCTATCGATTAGACCCAAAAAATAAGGCTATTAAACAGAAAGTTAAATAGAAAGCTTTAGAGCGGTTCTTAAGCTTCAATATGAGGTTTTAACTATTAGGCTACGACAAGGAATAAGGCTTTTAAACATGGAATCGCTTGGTTTTAGCCAAAAACTTCCAAACCTTTTGCTCTCAATCCTCTCCATTAATTCATTAGTCTCCACTAATTTACACTCTCACCTGTCGATGTTTGCATCTCCGACGTTGAGATTGGGTCCGGGGCTCCAGGAGATCGCGTCCAAAACGATCGGGCAGTGAGCAGGCAAAGGCACTTGAACGCACGCTCTGGTCGGCGGATTCGGATGGTTCAAGGTCTCACAGTAGACTTCGTTGATCTCCAGGTATTTGGACATGTCCGCCACGTACATGCTGATCGAACACAGGTCCTCCAGCCGGTGGCCGTTCTCCTCCAAGGAGCCTACAAGCGAACAGAGCAAAATCAACGATCTTAATGTTCAGGGTTCGATTCCCGCTGAACCGTAACAGCTACAAGGTTCTAACCCACAAAAATGAATTCAGACGATCGAAAAGTGTGATAGTTGACACTACATAAGGCTATCGTCCGTTTAGTTTGAAAGATATTTCGAGAAAACCAAATTTGGGGTTTAAGGTTCGAAATCTTAAAAACTGCGAGATTCACGAGTTTCTGGGTTCAAGGAAGGTTTGGTTTGCATACTTTAAGGTTTTTAAAGGCTATCGGCTGAAATTACACGAATTATCAAAGAAAAATTGTAAGGGATTTTCAAATGTAAAGTTCAAGGTTCGATTTAGCAAAAACTGTGCAAGTTGGAAGCTTGATTCTAACAAATGTAAATTCAGAAGATTGAAAACTATGAGGAATAATCTCGTATAAGGCTATCGTCCGTTTAGTTTCGGAGATATTTTAAGAAAACTAAGTTCGTGTTTTGAGGTTCAAAAGCTCAAAAACTATGGGGTTCAAAAGGTTGCAACTAGTATTAGTAGCTCTAGGAAGGTTTAATCTGTTTATTTTAAGGGTTTTAAAAGCTATCGGCCGAAATTACACGAATTATCAAAGAAAGACTGGAAGGGCTTTTCGAACGTAAAGTTCAAGGTTCGATTCCGCAAAAACTGTGGAAGTTGGAAGCTTGATTCTAACAAATATGAATTCAGAAGATTGAAAAGTATAAGGAATCATGTCATATAAGGCTATCGTCCGTTTAGTTTCGGAGACATTTGAAGAAAACTAAGTTCGTGGTTTGAGGTTCAAAAGCTCAAAAACTATGGGGTTCATAAGGTTTGCAAATAGTATTAGTAGATTTAGGAAGGTATAATCTACTTGTTTGGAGTTTTTTTAAGGCTATCGGCCCAAGTTACACGAATTATCAAAGAAAAACTGGAAGGGCTTCTCGAACGTAAAGTTCAAGGTTCGATTCCACAAAAACTGTGCAAGTTGCAAGCTTGATTCTAAAAAACGTAAATTCAGAAGATTGAAAACTATGAGGAATGATGTTGTATAAGGCTATCGTCCGTTTAGTTTCGGAGATATTTGAAGAAAACTAAGTTCGTGTTTTGTGGTTCAAAAGCTCAAAAACTATGAGGTTCATAAGGTTCCAACTAGTATTACTGGCTTTGGGAAGGTTTGATCTGTTTGTTTTAAGGTTTTTAAAGGCTATCGTCCAAAAATTACACGAATTATCAAAGAAAAACTGGAAGGTCTTTTCAAACGTTAAGTTCAAGGTTCGATTCCGCAAAGATTATGCAAATTGGAAGCTTGATTCTAACAAACGTAAATTCAGAAGATTGAAAGCTATGAGAAATGATGTCGAATAAGGCTATCGTCCGTTTAGTTTCAGAGATATTTGAAGAAAACTAAGTTCGCGTTTTGTGGTTCAAAAGCTCAAAAACTATGAGGTTAATAAGGTTACAACTAGTATTACTAGCTTTAGGAAGGTTTAATCTGTTTATTTTGAGGTTTTTAAAGGCTATCGGCCGAAATATCGGCCGAAACCACACGAATTATCAAAGAAAAACTGGAAGGGCTTTCCCAACGGAAAGTTCAAGGTTCGATTCCGCAAAAACTGTGCAAGTTGGAAGCTTGATTGTAACAAATGTAAATTCAGAAGATTGAAAACTATGAAGAATGACGTCGAATAAGGCTATCGTACGTTTAGTTTCAGAGATATTTGAAGAAAACTAAGGTCGTGTTTTGGGGTTCAAAATCTCAAAAACTATGGGGTTCATAAGGTTGAAACTAGTATTACTAGCTGTAGGCAGGATTAATCTGTTTATGTTGAGATTTTTAAAGGCTATCAGTCGAAATTACACGAATTATCAAAGAAAAACTGAAAGAGGTTTTCGAACGTAAAGTTCAAGGTTCGATTCCGCAGAAACTGTGCAAGTTGGAAACTTGTTTCTAACAAATGTAAATTCAGAAGATTGAAAACTATAAGGAATGATGTCGTATAAGGCTATCGTCCGTTTAGTTTCGGAAATATTTCAAGAAAGCTAAGTTCGTGTTTTGAGGTTCAAAAGCTCAAAAACCGTGAGGTTCATAAGTTTGCAACTAGAATTACTAGCTTTAGGAAGGTTTAATCTGTTTATTTTGAGGTTTTTAAAGGCTATCGGCCGAAATTACACGAATTATCAAAGAAAAACTGGAAGGGCTTTTCGAACGTAAAGTTCAAGGTTCGATTCCGCAAAAATTGTGCAAGTTGGAAGCTTGATTCTAACAAATGTATATTCAAAAGATTGAAAACTATAAGGAATGACGTCACATAAGGCTATCGTCCGTTTAGTTTCAGAGATATTTGAAGAAAACTAAGTTCGTGTTTCGAGGTTCAAAAGCTCAAAAACTATGGGGTTCATATGGTTGCAACTAGTATTACTAGCTCTAGAAAGGCTTAGTCTGATTATTTTGAGGCTTTTAAAGGCTATCGGCCGAAATTACACGAATTATCAAAGAAAAACTGGAAGGGCTTTACGAACGTAAAGTTCCAGGTTCGATTCCGAAAAAACTGCAAGTAGGAACTTTGATTCTAACAAATGTAAATTCAGGAGATTGAAAACTATGAGGAATGATGTCGTATAAGGCTATCGTCCGTTTAGTTTCGGAAATATTTGAAGAAAACTAAGATCGCGTTTTGGGGTTCAAAAGCTCAAAAATTATGAGGTTCATAAGGTTGTAACTAGTATTACTAGCTTTAGGAAGGTTTAATCTGTTTATTTTGAGATGTTTAAAGGCTATCGTCCGAAATTACAGGAATTATCAAAGAAAAACAAGAAGGGCTTATCGAACGTAAAGTTCAAGGTTCGATTCCGCAAAAACTGTGCAAGTTGGAAACTTGATTCTAACAAATGTAGATTCAGAAGATTGAAAACTATGAGGAATGATGTCGCATAAGGCTATCGTCCGTTTGGTTTAGGAGACATTTGTAGAAAACTAAGTTCGTGTTTTGAGGTTCAGAAGCTCAAAAACTATGAGGTTCATAAGGTTGCAACTAGTATTACTAGTTTCAGGAAGGTTTAATCTGCTTATTTTGAGGTTTTTAAAGGCTATCGGCCCAAGTTACACGAATTATCAAAGAAAAACTGGAAGGGCTTTCCAAACGGAAAGTTCAAGGTTCGATTCCGCAAAAACTATGCAAGTTGGAAGCTTGATTCTAACAAATGTAAATTCAGAAGATTGAAAACTATGAGGAATGATGTCGTATAAGGCTATCGTCCTATTAGTTTCGGGGATATTTGAAAAAAACTAAGTTCGTGTTTTGAGGTTCAAAAGCTCAAAAACTATGGGGTTCATAAGGTTGCAACTAGTATTACTAGCTTTAGGAAGGTTTAATCTGTTTATTTTGAAGGTTTTTAAAGGCTATCGGCGCAAGTTGCACGAATTATCAAAGAAAAACTGGAAGGGCTTTCCAAACGGAAAGTTCAAGGTTCGATTCCGCAAAAACTATGCAAGTTGGAAGATTGATTCTAACAAACGTAAATTCAGAAGATTCAAAACTATGAGGAATGATGTCGTATAAGGCTATCGTCCGTTTAGTTTCAGAGACATTTGAAGAAAACTAAGTTCGTGTTTTGAGGTTCAAAAGCTCAAAAACTATGGTGTTCATAAGGTTGCAACTAGTATTACTAGCTTTAGGAAGGTTTAATCTGTTTATTTTGAGGTTTTTAAAGGCTATCGGCCCAAGTTACACGAATTATCAAAGAAAAACTGGAAGGGCTTTTCGAACGTAAAGTTCAAGGTTCGATTCCACAAAAACTGTGCAGGTTGGAAGCTTGATTCTAACAAACGTAAATTCAGAAGATTTAAAACTATGAGGAATGATGTCGTATAAGGCTATCGTCCGTTAAGTTTCGGAGATATTTGAAGAAAACTAAGATCGTGTTTTGAGGTTCAAAAGCTCAAAAACTATGGGGTTCATAAAGTTGCGACTAGGATTACTAGCTTTAGGAAGGTTTGATCTAATTATTTTGAAGTTTTTAAAAGCTATCGGCCGAACTTACACGAATTATCAAAGAAAAACTGAAAGAGGTTCTCGAACGTAAAGTTCAAGGTTCGATTCCGCAAAAACTGTGCAAGTTGGAAACTTGATTCCAACAAATGTAGATTCAGAAGATTGGAAACTATGAGGAATGATGTCGCATAAGGCTATTGTCCGTTTGGTTTAGGAGACATTTGTAGAAAACTAAGTTCGTGTTTTGAGGTTCAAAAGCTCAAAAACTATGAGGTTCATAAGGTTACAACTAGTATCACTAGCTTTAGGAAGGTTTAATCTGTTTATTTTGAGGTTTTTAAAGGCTATCGGCCGAAATTACACGAATTATCAAAGAAAAACTGTAAGGGCTTTCCAAACGGAAAGTTTAAGGTTCGATTCCGCAAAAACTATGCAAGTTGGAAGCTTGATTCTAACAAACGTAAATTCAGAAGATTGAAAACTATGAGGAATAATGTTGTATAAGGCTATCGTCCGTTTAGTTTCGGAGATATTTGAAGAAAACTAAGTTCGTGTTTTGAGGTTCAAAAGCTCAAAAGCTATGAGGTTCATAAAGTTGCAACTAAGATTACTAGCTTTAGGAAGGTTTGATCTAATTATTTTGAAGTTTTAAAGGCTATCGGCCGAAATTATACGAATTATCAAAGAAAATTTGAAACAGGTTTTCGAACGTAAAGTTCAAGGTTCCATTCCGCAAAAACTGTGCAAGTTGGAAACTTGATTCTAACAAATGTAGATTCAGAAGATTGAAAACTATTAGGAATGATGTCGCATAAGGCTATCGTCCGTTTAGTTTAGGAGACATTTGTAGAAAACTAAGTTCTTGTTTTGAGGTTCAAAAGCTCAAAAACTATGAGGTTCATAAGGTTGCAACTAGTATTACTAGCTTCAGGAAGGTTTAATCTGTTCATTTTGAGGTATTTAAAGGCTATCGGCCGAAATTACACAAATTATCAAAGAAAAACTAGAAGTGCTTTTCGAACGTAAAGTTCAAGGTTCGATTCCGCAAAAACTGGTCAATTTGAAAACTTGATTCCAACAAATATAAATTCAGAAGATTGAAAACTATGAGGAATGATGTCGTATAAGACTATCGCTCGTTTAGTTTCGGAGATATTTGAAGAAAACTAAGTTCGTGTTTTGAGGTTCAAAAGCTCAAAACCTATGGGGTTCATAAGGTTGCAACTAGTATTACTAGCTCTAGGAAGGTTTAGTCTGTTTGTTTTGAGGTTTTTAAAGGCTATCGGCCGAAATTACACGAATTATCAAAGAAAAACTGGAAGAGCTTTTCGAACGTAAAGTTGCAGGTTCGATTCCGCAAAAACTGTGCAAGTTGGAAGTTTGATTCTAACAAATGTAAATTCAGAAGATTGAAAACTATGAGGAATGATGTCGTATAAGGCTATCGTCCGTTAAGTTTCGGAGATATTTGAAGAAAACTAAGTTCGTGTTTTGAGGTTCAAAAGCTCAAAACCTATGGGGTTCATAAGGTTGCAACTAGTATTACTAGCTCTAGGAAGGTTTAGTCTGTTTGTTTTGAGGTTTTTAAAGGCTATCGGCCGAAATTACACGAATTATCAAAGAAAAACTGGAAGAGCTTTTCGAACGTAAAGTTCAAGGTTCGATTCCGCAAAAACTGTGCAAGTAGGAAGCTTGATTCTAACAAATCTAAATTCAGAAGATTAAAAACCAGGAGGTATGATGTCGTATAAGGCTATCGTCCGTTTAGTTTCGGAGACATTTGAAGAAAACTAAGTTCGTGTTTTGGGGTTCAAGAGCTCAAAAACTATGGGGTTCGTAAGGTTGCAACCAGTATTACTAGCTTTAGGAAGGTTTGATCTGTTTGTTTTGAAATTTTTAAAGGCTATTGGGCAATATTGGAAAAGTTATGTAAGAAAAACTGGAAACATTCGTAAATTTTGACGTTCAGATTTGAATATCTTGAGAACGGAAAGAGGTACGAGGTTCGGGTTTTCACCGTTGGTTTCGCGAGGTAAAACTACTATGGACTTGGGCCCCAACAAGGCTATCATCCGTTGTTTTCTTGTTATTAAGTTGGTAGAAACTCAACAATTTGCATACCTACACTTTAATTTCTCCATGGCCTTGGTGAAGGCGTCCCGGGGGCTCTCGGTGGAGGTGCCGGTGATGCCGCCCAAGAAAAGCCAGCCGTCGCCGCTCTTCGACGCGTTCTGCGCCTGGTTGATCTCGTTGTTTTCACCGGGACTTTCCAAGTTTTCCGGAGAATTTGAAGGGGTTTCCGGACTTTCCTCTGGAAAATGGAGCGAAATGGGAGCGAGTTTGTTATGGGAAATTGAATTCTTTACAAGTTTTATTTGAAAAGTTTTTTGATATGCCGTTTGGGTTTCGAATTACAGACTTGTAAATCTAGTTAACCGATATTTCTCAAAGTTTTCTAATTTTGAGCCAAATTAGAGAAAAACTCCAAAAGTCTAATTTAAGTTTGTTATGGGAAATTGAATTCTCTGCAAGTTTTATTTGAAAAGTTTTTTGAAATTTCGCCAAGTTTTTGAGTTACAGTCCCACAAACTCAAACATAAAAAACAATATTTCGACTTGCCCTCAAACTTTTCTAATTTTCCGGTAATTCCGGTAAAAACTCAACAACAAAAATTGAGTTTCAGGTACAAAATTGAATTATCTACGACTTTTATTCGAAAACTTTTTCAATTTTCCGCCCGGATTTCGAGATAATCACTCACCAACTCCATTTTCTTCAGTGGCTTCCTCCCCGTTGTCGGTCACGTAGCCTTCGCTGTCCTTCATCATCAGGCCTGCCAACCGACCTGTCAAATCCAGCTGTGGCAGTTTGAGCTCCAGGTGGAGCTTATTGAGCTTCAAATGGCCCACTGGAGCGATCGTGTCCGTCGAGGTCAAAACAGTCTCAGACTCATCACTAAAATTCCCAAATTTGTTGAGCTTTTTGAGTGAAAACTCAAAGTTTTTCTTATTTAAGATTAAATTCTCCGCGAGTTTTGTTTGAAAAGTTTTTCAAAATTTCGCTTAGATTTCGCATTACAGGCTCAGAAGCTCAACTTTTCGATTCGTCTGCAAACTTATCCAATTTTTAGCCAAAATACAAAAAAAAACTCAAAAATGAAAATTGAGTTTCTTATGCAAAATTGAATTCTCTACAAGTTTTATTTGAAAATTTTTCCAAAATTCCGTCTACTTTCCAAGCTACAGCCCAAAAACACATTTACCCACATTATTATCCTGCTCTTGTACAGAGGACAATCCAAGGTCAAACTTTCGTACTCGCCTCCCTCCCCGCAGATGCTCAGCCCGTATTTGTCGTGCATTTGCTTCAAATGGGGTTCTAGCTGGCGGATGGAGCGTCCGAGATGCCGCTGGGGTTCCAACCCCAGCGACGCCACCTTGATCAAAACCGCCTCGATTTCGGATTTTATCATCTCATCCAAGAGCTCGTCTTGTTTCCTTTGCCACAGATAGGCCAGAGAAACGAGGCCTAGACGGGTACATCTGCAAATAACAAAAGAATAAGTGAGGTTTAAAACATTTTGAGGTTAGATTACAGGGATATTAGGCGGAATTTTGAAAAATGTTTCAAATAAAACATGTAGAACATTCAATTCTGTATAAGAGACTCAAATTGGGATTTTGAGTTTGTTGTATTTTGGGAGAAAATTGGAAAAGTTTGAAATATGTCGTGGTTTTTGACAGTTGAGTTATAACTCGAAATGTAACCGAAATTTTGAAAAAGTTTTCAAATAAGACTTGTAGAGAATTTAATTTTGTATAAGCAACTCATTTTTGGTTTTTGAGTTTTTTTTTGGATTTGGGCTCAAAATTTGAGATAAGTCAAAATATGTCGTCGCTTCTGACAGTTGAGTTTCTGAGGTTATAACTCGAAATCTAACCGCAATTTTGAAAAAGTTTTCAAATAAAACTTGTAGAGAATTTAATTTTGTATAAGGAACTCCTTTTTGGTTTTTGAGTTTTTTTTGGATTTGGGCTCAAAATTTGAAAAGTTTAGAGATAAGTCAAAATATGTCGTCGCTTCTGACAGTTGAGTTTGTGAAGCTATAACTCGAAATCTAAACAAAATTTTGAAAAAGATTTCAAATAAAATTTGCAGAGAATTTAATTTTGTATAAGAAACTCATTTCTGGTTTTTGAGTTTTTTTGGTATTTGGGCTAAAAATTTGAAAAGTTTCGGGACAAGTTAAAATAAGTCGTTGCTTCTGATAGTTGAGTTTGTGAGGGGGTATCTCGAAAATTAGACAAAATTATAAAAAAACTTTCAAATAAAACTTGTAAAGAATTTAATTTTGAATAAGAAAAACTTAATCCTGGTCTTTGAGTTTGTTGCATTTCGGATAAAAATTGAAAAGTATGAGGACAAGTCGAAACATGAGCTTGTTTCTGACAGTTGAGTTTGAGAGACTGTAATTCAAAATCCAAGCAAAATTTTGATAAACTTTTGAAATAAAATTTGTAGATAAAACATCGATTTACAAAAATGATTTAAAAAAACTGCGTAATTATTGACGTAATCCCAATTATTTATCAATAAACGAAAATTTCTTTATCTGTCAATTGCGAGTTAATTTTGAGCAAATAGACGGACACAAAGAGAGATAGCACAATAAAAATAGCCCGATAAGGCTCCGCACTGATAACAGGGCGCATTTCGGAGCTATAGGAAGAATGCAATCGAGTTTGATAAATGATACGGAAGATTAAACAAAAACAAGGTTTTTTGAGATTAGTTTTTGGAAATTTTTGAAAATTTTGTTAAAATTTTTGGTAGGAAATTGAATTCTCTGCAAGTTTTATTCGAAGCATTTTCCAAAATATTGCCTCGTTTTCGAGTTAGAGGTTTACAAACTGACCTATCATAAAGCAACGACGTATTTTGACCTGTTCTCAAACTTTTCAAAATTTGAGCCAAAATACGAAAAACTCAAAAACACGAAATATAGTTTCTTACTCAAAATTGAATTCTTAACAAGTTTTATTTAAAGATTTTTTTTTAATTTCTCTTAGTTTTCGAGTTGTAGTCTTACAAACTCAACTATCAGAAACAAACCACGCATTCCGACTTGTGTCATTTTTTTCATATTTTGAGCTAAAATAGGAAAAACTCAAAACAACAAAAATGAGTTTCTTACTTAAAAATAAATTCTCTGCAAGTTTTGTTTGAAGAATTTTCCTAAATTTCGCTTTGATTTCGAGTTACAGACGCACAAACTCAACTAACAGAAAAAAACAACATATTTCGAGGTGCCTTCAAATTTTTCAAATTTTGAACGAAAATACGAAAAACTCAAAAATCTATAATTGAGTTGCGTACTCCAAATCGAGTTTTCTACAAGTTTTATTTCAAGATTTTTTCAAAATTTTGCCTCGTTTTCGAGTTATAGCCTTACAAACTCAACCTTCGGAAAACGATGACGCATTTTAACGTGTTCTCAAACTTTTCAAATTTTGAGGTAAAATATAAAAAAACTCGAAAAACCTAAATTGAGTTTCTGACTCAAAATTAAATTCTCTGCAAGTTTCTTTGGAAGCATTTTCCAAAATATTGCCTCGTTTTCGAGTTACAAACTGACCTATCATAAAGCAACGACGTATTTTGACCTGTTCTCAAACTTTTCAAAATTTCAGCCAAAATACGAAAAACTCAAAAACACGAAATAGAGTTTCTTACTCAAAATTGAAATCTTAACAAGTTTTATTTAATGATTTTTTTTTAATTTCTCTCAGTTTTCGAGTTATAGCCTTACAAACTCGACTATCACAAACAAACGACGCATTCCGAGTTGTGTCATTTTTTTCATATTTTGAGCTAAAATAGGAAAAACTCAAAACAATAAAAATTAGTTTCTCACTTAAAATTAAATTCTCTGCAAATTTTGTTTGAAGAATTTTTCTAAATCTCGCTTTGTTTTCGAGTTACAGACGCACAAACTCAACTAACAGAAAAAACGACATATTTCGAGGTACCTTCAAATTTTTCAAATTTTGAACCAAAATACGAAAAACTCAAAAATCTAAAATTGAGTTGCGTACTCCAAATCAAGTTCTCTACAAGTTTTGTTTCAAGATTTTTTCAAAATTTTGCCTCGTTTTCGAGTTATAGCCTTACAAACTCAACCTTCGGAAAACGATGACGCAGTTCAACGTGTTCTCAAACTTTTCAAATTTTGAGGTAAAATATGCAAAACTCAAAAAACCGAAATTGAGTTTCTAACTAGAAATTAAATTCTTTGCAAGTTTTATTCGATGCATTTTTCAAAATATTGCCTCGTTTTCGAGTTACAGGTTTACAAACTGACCTATCATAAAGCAACGACGTATTTTGACCTGTTCTCAAACTTTTCAAAATTTCAGCCAAAATACGAAAAACTCAAAAACACGAAATAGAGTTTCTTACTCAAAATTGAAATCTTAACAAGTTTTATTTAATGATTTTTTTTTAATTTCTCTCAGTTTTCGAGTTATAGCCTTACAAACTCGACTATCACAAACAAACGACGCATTCCGAGTTGTGTCATTTTTTTTCATATTTTGAGCTAAATTAGGAAAAACTCAAAACAATAAAAATTAGTTTCTCACTTAAAATTAAATTCTCTGCAAATTTTGTTTGAAGAATTTTTCTAAATCTCGCTTTGTTTCTCGACAAGTTTTGTTTCAAGATTTTTTCAAAATTTTGCCTCGTTTTCGAGTTATAGCCTTACAAACTCAACCTTCAGAAAGCGAAGACGCATTTTAACGTGTTCTCAAACTTTTCAAATTTTGAGCTAAAATATAAAAAAACTCAAATTGAGTTTCCAACTCAAAATTAAATTCTCTACAACTTTTAACAAAATTCCACTTAATTTCCAAACAAATAAAACTTACACATTTTCCACTCTAACCCTCTGGTAATCGCTGAAAATCGCCCCAACTGACACAGCCTCAACCTCAATCTCTCCCTTGACCATCCTAAGCACCTCATACAAGTCCTCAACCTCGTCCTGCGGCTGAGGCACGTAGCATTTGCCGCGCTCGACGCTCTCCCCTTTGGTCTCGACCCGGAAGAGAGGAAGCCCCATGGCCTGGGCTATGAGGTCGATGGCCTCAAAACCGACGCTCTGGTACATGTACGAGTCGATTTCCGTCTTGGTGATGGGCGACACGTTGGCTAAGGCAACGATGGTGTGACCGGCGGCGATGCACTGCATCATGCTGTACACGCTGTCCTTGCCGCCGCTGATCATTGCTACCACCCGCATTTTCTCCAGAAAATCTAAAAGAACCGAAAAGAACATTTATGGGATCTGTGGCAAATTCCATTGTCCACGAGTTTTATTTGAAACGTTTTTTGAAAATTTTGAGCTATAGCCTCACAAACTCAACAAACAAAATTAATTCAAATTGGCATATTTTAGTCTATAATTCCTGAACTAGACTAGGTGAAGGCTAAGCAATAGTCTTAATATATCCGTGTGTTCATTACCTTGACTTCTGAAAAGTTCGACTAATTACGGTCAGTCTGTCCGGGTGTAATTACAAAAAACGTGAAGCTAGTCAAGTTTGACACATATTAGTCCGTAATTTCCAAACTAAACTCGGTAGAAGCTTAGAATAAGTTTTAATCTCTCCGCTTGTCTATTACCTTGACTACTAAACAAACTAAACTAAATTCCGTCTCTCCATCTGTTTGTAATTACAAAAACCGTGAAGTTAGTCACGTTTGACACATTTAAGTCGATAATTCTTAAACTGGATTAGGTGAAGGCATAATAAAAGTCAATAATTATCCGCATATCTATTAGCTTGCCTAATAAACAAAGTAAACTAAATTCCGTCTGTCCATCTGTTTGTAATTACAAAAACCGTGAAGTTAGTCACGTTTGACACATTTAAGTCCATAATTCCTGAACTGCACTAGGTGAAAACTTAATGAAAGCTGAAAGCTATCCGCATGTCTATTAGCTTGTGTAATAAACAAAGTAAACTAAATTCCTTCTGTCAATCCGGCTGTAATTGCAAAGCGACTAAACCTGGTCAAGTTCTGAAATTTTCTGCAATAACTCGCAAACAAAACTAGTTAGGCTTATCGTTGGCATCTTAATCGCTTCGTTTGGATCGTCGCTATGTATTAATGCTTAAACTTACTTGTTCCGATGGACTTTGCAGTGTGTTTCAAGCAGTTTATCGGGTTTCGATTGATTGGTTTAAATCATTTAAATTGGAGCTGATTGAGATAATTGGCGGTCGTGTTATCGTCGACTGGACGTATCTGATTGGTTGATAAGGGGAAGAGCGCGCGGCTTATCAGTGATAAGGAAACAACTTACTATTTTGGGGTCTTTTCTAACGCACGCTGTCCTTGCTCTCGGGGAGTTTCTCAGTCTTCTTTCGAGACTTTATCCGCGGTATTTCGCGTCTCAAAGGCTGTTTTTGGCTTGAAAATGAAACTTTTGGAGCAATTTTTAGGTTAGGTTTTGGCACGTTACGGATTTGACAGATGCCAATTTAAACGTCAGAACAAGTTCGCTTGAGAGTTAACAGATGGCAGCTTGCAAACTTTCAAATTTTGCGATTTTTCAAATTGCAAATTTAACGTAAGTTAAGCTTTTTTGAAGAAAATTCATTAGAAATCTTAGATAGAATGATTCAATCTATATAATGCCCAAGTTGGTTTTCCAAAAAACAAGCTATACAAAACCTGTTGATTTGTTCTCAAAGTTTTTCAAATTTGAGACTAAAATATCGAAAAATCAAAAATTAAAATCAAGTTTTTGAAATAAAACTAAATTCTCTACAAGTTTTGTTCGAAAAGTTTTTCAAAATATTGTTTAGTTTTCGAGTTATAGCCTTACAAAGCCAAGTGTCAGATACAACGACATATTTCAAACTTTTCCAATTTTGAGCCAAAATTGAAAAAGTCCCACAAACTAAAATCAAGTTTCTTATAAAACAATAAATTCTCTACAAGTTTTATTTCAAACTTTTTCTAAAATCTTGCCTAGTTTTCGCGCTATAGCCTTACTAATTCAACTGTCAGATACAATGACATATTTCGACTTGTCCTTAAACTTTTCAAATTTTAAGCCAAAACACGAAAAAAACTCAAAACGAGAAGTTAAGGGTCACATACAAAATTAAATTCCCTGTAAGTTTTATTCGCAAAGTTTTTCAAAATTTCGTCTAGTTTTTGAGTTACAGCCTAAGAAACTCAACCATCAGAAACAACGACTAATTTCAACCTGTCTTCAAACTTTTCTAATTTTGAGCCAAAATACGCAAAACCCAAAAATGCAAGATCATGTTTCTTACACAAAATTAAATTCTGCACAAGTTTTATTCGCAAAGTTTTTCAAAATTTCGTCTATTTTGAGTTACAGACTAAGAAACTCAACCATCTGAAACCACGACTAAGTTCAACCTGTCTTCAAACTTTTCTAATTTTAAGCCAAAATACGCAAACCAAAAAATGCAAAATTAAGTTTCTTACACAAAATTAAATTCTGCACAAGTTTTATTCGCGAAGTTTTTCAAAATTTCGTCTAGTTTTTGAGTTACAGACTAAGAAACTCAACCATCTGAAACCACGACTAATTTCAACCTGTCTTCAAATTTTTCTAATTTTGAGCCAAAATTCGCAAATCTAAAAGTTGCAAAATCAAGTTTCTTACACAAAATGAAATTCTGCACAACTTTTATTGGCAAAGTTTTTCAAAATTCCGTCTAGTTTTTGAGTTACAGACTAAGAAACTCAACCATCTGAAACAACGACTAATTTCAACCGGTCTTCAAACTTTTCTAATTTTGAGCCAAAATACGCAAACCAAAAAATCCAAAATCAAGTTTCTTACGCAAAATTAAATTCTGCACAAGTTTTATTCGCAAAGTTTTTTCGAAATGGGCTTAGTGTTCTAATTACACCCTTACAAACTCACAATTTTACAAATCCATAATTTCCTTAAAACCACCCCAAATTAAACAATTCCTGCTTAATTTTATCCACAATTTAATATTACTTCCTCTCTTAAAACTTCGTTGATCCGTCTTTTGTAACAATCTTAAACAATCTGAATAATTCATCAAGGGCTTCCGGTCGGTTGTCTGTTGGAATGCAGGGGTGGAGTCGCTGGGGGGTTGTCGTTGAGTACGTCGGGGAGCTGGGGGTGTCAAACGCTGCAAGATGTGGGGACTAATCTGGGCGGAAGCGTCGCCGAGGGAAGGTTTTTCCACGTCGACTTTGGGGTTGTTTGTGCTGGGGATAGCTGGGGACCTGGGGGGAATTTCGAAAATGTTTTCAAACGAAATTTGTGCGGAATTTAATTTCGCATAGGAAGCCTGATTTCGTATTTTTGAAGTTTTTGAGCTCTGGATGGAAATTTGAAAAGTTTGATGACAAGTCAAAATATGACGTTTGTTTCTGATGGATGCGTTTGTAAGCCTGTAACTCAAAAACTAAGCAAAACTTTGAAAAACTTTTCAAATAAAACTCGCAAAGAATTGAATTTTGAATAAGAAACTCAATTTTTGGTTTTTGAGTTTTGCGGCCTTTAGCGTCAAATTCAAAAAGTTTGAAGACAACTCGAAATATGACAAAGCTTCTGAGAATTTCGTTATAACTTAAAAACTAAGCGAAAGTTTGAAAAACTTTTGAAATAAAAGTTGTAGAGAATTTAATTCTGTATAAGAAACTCAATTTTGGTTTGATAATTTTGTGTACTTTGGCTAAAAATTGGAAAAGTTTGAGGACAAGTCGAAATTTGACGTTTGTTTCTGATGGATGCGCTTGTGCGACTGTAACTCAAAAACTAAGCAAAATTTTGAAAAACTTTTCAAATAAAACTCGCAGAGAATTTAATTTTGAATAAGACACTGAATTTTTGGGTATTGAGTTTTGCGAACTTTGGCGTCAAATTCAAGAAGTTTGAAGACAACTCGAAATATTACAAAGCTTTTGAGAATTTAGTTATAACTTGAAAACTAAGCGAAACTTTGAAAAACTTTTAAAATAAAAGTTGTAGAGAATTTAATTTCATATAAGAAACTCAATTTTGGTTTCATAATTTTGTGCACGTTGGCTAAAAATTGGAAAAGTTTGTGGACAAGTCGAAATTTGACGTTTGTTTCTGATGGATGCGTTTGCGAGACCGTAACTCAAAAACTACGCAAAATTTTGAAAAACTTTTCAAATAAAGCTCGCAGAGAATTTAATTTTGAATAAGAAACTGCATTTTTGGGTTTTGAGTTTTTCGAACTTTGGCGTCAAATTCAAAAAGTTTGAAGACAACTCGAAATATGACAAAGCTTCTGAGAATTTAGTTATAACTTAAAAACTAAGCGAAACTTTGAAAAACTTTTTAAATAAAACTCGCAGAGAATTCAATTTTGAATAAGGAACTGCATTTTTGCATTTTCAGTTTTTCGAACTTTGGCGTCAAATTCAAAAAGTTTGAAAACAACTCGATATATGACAAGGCTTCTGAGAATTTAGTTATAACTTGAAAACTAAGCGAAACTTTGAAAAACTTTTAAAATAAAAGTTGTAGAGAATTTAATTTTGTATAAGAAACTCAATTTTGGTTTGATAATTTTGTGTACTTTGACTAAAAATTGGAAAAGTTTGAGGGCAAGTCGAAATTTGACGTTTGTGCCTGATGGATGCGTTTGTGAGACTGTAACTCAAAAACTAAGCAAAATTTTGAAAAACTTTTCAAATAAAGCTCGCAGAGAATTTAATTTTGAATAAGAAACTGCATTTTTGGGTTTTGAGTTTTTCGAACTTTGGCGTCAAATTCAAAAAGTTTGAAGACAACTCGAAATACGACAAAGCTTCTGAGAATTTAGTTATAACTTAAAAACTAAGCGAAACTTTGAAAAACTTTTTAAATAAAACTCGCAGAGAATTCAATTTTGAATAAGGAACTGAATTTTTGCATTTTCAGTTTTTCGAACTTTGGCGTCAAATTCAAAAAGTTTGAAGACAACTCGATATATGACAAGGCTTCTGAGAATTTAGTTATAACTTGAAAACTAAGCGAAAGTTTGAAAAACTTTTAAAATAAAAGTTGTAGAGAATTTAATTCTGTATAAGAAACTCAATTTTGGTTTGATAATTTTGTGTACTTTGGCTAAAAATTAGAAAAGTTTGAGGACAAGTCGAAATTTGACGTTTGTTTCTGATGGATGCGCTTGTGCGACTGTAACTCAAAAACTAAGCAAAATTTTGAAAAACTTTTTAAATAAAACTCGCAAAGAATTGAATTTTGAATAAGAAACTGAATTTTTGGTTTTTGAGTTTTCCATACATTGGCGCCAAAATCCAAAAGTTTGAAGACAACTCGAAATATGACAAAGCATCTGAGAATTTAGTTATAAATTGAAAACTAAGTGAAACTTTGAAAAACTTTTAAAATAAAAGTTGTAGAGAATTTAATTTTGTATAAGAAACTCAATTTCGGTTTCATAATTTTGTGTATTTTGGCTAAAAATTGGAAAAGTTTGAAGACAAGTCAAAATTTGACGTTTGTTTCTGATGGATGCGTTTGTGAGACTGTAACTCAAAAACTAAGCAAAATTTTGAAAAACTTTTCAAATAAAGCTCGCAGAGAATTTAATTTTGAATAAGAAACTGCATTTTTGGGTTTTGAGTTTTTCGAACTTTGGCGTCAAATTCAAAAAGTTTGAAGACAACTCGAAATATGACAAAGCTTCTGAGAATTTAGTTATAACTTAAAAACTAAGCGAAACTTTGAAAAACTTTTTAAATAAAACTCGCACAGAATTCAATTTTGAATAAGGAACTGAATTTTTGCATTTTCAGTTTTTCGAACTTTGGCGTCAAATTCAAAAAGTTTGAAGACAACTCGATATATGACAAGGGTTCTGAGAATTTAGTTATAACTTGAAAACTAAGCGAAACTTTGAAAAACTTTTAAAATAAAAGTTGTAGAGAATTTAATTTTGAATAAGAAACTCAATTTTGGTTTGATAATTTTGTGTACTTTGACTAAAAATTGGAAAAGTTTGAGGGCAAGTCGAAATTTGACGTTTGTGCCTGATGGATGCGTTTGTGAGACTGTAACTCAAAAACTAAGCAAAACTTTGAAAAACTTTTCAAATAAAACTCGCAAAGAATTGAATTTTGAATAAGAAACTAAATTTTTGGTTTTTGAGTTTTGCGGCCTTTAGCGTCAAATTCAAAAAGTTTGAAGACAACTGGAAATATGACAAAGCTTCTGAGAATTTCGTTATAACTTAAAAACTAAGCGAAACTTTGAAAAACTTTTAAAATAAAAGTTGTAGAGAATTTAATTCTGTATAAGAAACTCAATTTTGGTTTGATAATTTTGTGTACTTTGGCTAAAAGTTGGAAAAGTTTGAGAACAAGTCGAAATTTGACGTTTGTTTCTGATGGATGCGCTTGTGCGACTGTAACTCAAAAACTAAGCGAAACTTTGAAAAACTTTTTAAATAAAACTCGCAAAGAATTGAATTTTGAATAAGAAACTCAATTTTTGGTTTTTGAGTTTTGCGGCCTTTAGCGTCAAATTCAAAAAGTTTGAAGACAACTCGAAATATGACAAAGCTTCTGAGAATTTCGTTATAACTTAAAAACTAAGCGAAACTTTGAAAAACTTTTTAAATAAAACTCGCAGAGAATTCAATTTTGAATAAGGAACTGAATTTTTGGTTTTTGAGTTTTCCATACTTTGGCGCCAAAATCCAAAAGTTTGAAGACAACTCGAAATATGACAAAGCATCTGAGAATTTAGTTATAAATTGAAAAATAAGTGAAACTTTGAAAAACTTTTAAAATAAAAGTTGTAGAGAATTTAATATTGTATAAGAAACTCAATTTCGGTTTCATAATTTTGTGTATTTTGGCTAAAAATTGGAAAAGTTTGAAGACTAGTCAAAATTTGACGTTTGTTTCTGATGGATGCGTATGTGAGACCGTAACTCAAAAACTAAGCAAAATTTTGAAAAACTTTTCAAATAAAGCTCGCAGAGAATTTAATTTTGAATAAGAAACTGCATTTTTGGGTTTTGAGTTTTTCGAACTTTGGCGTCAAATTCAAAAAGTTTGAAGACAACTCGAAATATGACAAAGCTTCTGAGAATTTAGTTATAACTTAAAAACTAAGCGAAACTTTGAAAAACTTTTTAAATAAAACTCGCAGAGAATTCAATTTTGAATAAGGAACTGAATTTTTGCATTTTCAGTTTTTCGAACTTTGGCGTCAAATTCAAAAAGTTTGAAGACAACTCGAAATGTGACAAAGCTTCTGAGAATTTCGTTATAACTTGAAAACTAAGCGAAACTTTGAAAAACTTTTAAAATGGAAGTTGTAGAGAATTTAATTTTGTATAAGAAATTCAATTTTGGTTTCATAATTTTGCGTACTCTGGCTAAAAATTGGAAAAGTTGGAGGACAAGTCGAAATTTGACGTTTGTTTCTGATGGATGCGTTTGTGAGACTGTAACTCAAAAACTAAGCTAAATTTTGAAAAACTTTTCAAATAAAACTCGCAGAGAATTTAATTTTGAATAAGAAACTGAATTTTTGCGTTTTTGAGTTTTTTGAATTTAGGCGCCAAATTGTAAAAGATTGAAGACTAGTCGAAATATGCCGTTTTCTCAAAGATGTGAGTTTATTAAGCTGTAACTTAAAAACTAAGCAAAATTAAAAAAAACGTTTCAAATGAAACTTGTGCAGAATTTAATTTTCTTTAAAAGCCCATTTACTTTGTTTAAAAATTGCTAAAATTACCCAAAAAAATGTCGAAACTCGCAAAACCGTTTCAAACCATAAATTAGCATTTAGTGCAAAAAAACTCGTTCGTAATAAAACTTCCCCTATCATATCCATCCCTTTTGCCGTCTTTTTTTCATGATAATTCGCCCCGTATCCATCGCACGACCCATTAAACCGAATCCCGAATTCACCCCGAGCGTTCTCCTGTGCTCCCCATCATCCCGCCGGCTGGCGCGCTCTCACGCTCCGATTTCGATACCGATCATAACTTATTTCCAGACAAAATCCCACCTGATGCACAGGTCTTGTATCTAACCAGCAAATTCAATTAAGGCTGAAAAGACTGGTAATGTAAGGGTTGAGCGAATTTTGTCTTTTTGTGATTTATTTCGCGAGAATTGGGGATGCACGGGGTGGAAACTTGTGGGGAATTAAATTTGCTACGAGTTTCGTTTGAAAAGTTTTTTGAAAATTTCTTTGGGTTTTGAGTTATTGATTTTTACAAAGTCAAACTGTCATTTTTCGATTTGTTTTCAGTTTTCTAATTTTGCGCTAAATTATCGCAAAATTCGGAAAAACTAAAACTGAGTTTCTTGTAAAAAATTAAATTCTTTAAAAGTTTTATTTGAAAGGTTTTTCAAAATTTTGCTTAGTTTCCAAATTACAGGCTTACAAACTGAAGTATGAGAAAGTAAGGACATATTTTGACCTGTGTTCAAACTTTTCAAATTTTGAGCCAAAACACACAAAAAAAATCAAAAAACGAAATGGGGTTTGTTGTACGAAATTAAATTCTCTAAAAGTTTTATCTGAAAAGTTTTTCAAAATATTGCTTAGTTTTCAAATTACAGGCTTACAAACTGAAGTATGAGAAAGTAAGGACATATTTTGACTTGTGTTCAAACTTTTCAAATTTTGAGCCAAAATCCAAAAATTATCAAAAAAACGAAATGGAGTTTGTTGTACGAAATTAAATTCTCTAAATGTTTTGTCTGAAAAGTTTTTCAAAATTTTGCTTAGTTTTCAAATTACAGGCTTACAAACTGAAGTATGAGAAAATAAAGACATATTTTGACTTGTATTCAAACTTTTCAAATTTTGAGCCAAAATACAAAAATTATCAAAAAAACGAAATGGAGTTTGTTGCACGAAATTAAATTCTCTAAAAGTTTTATCTGAAAAGTTTTTAAAGATTTTGCTTAGTTTTCAAATTACAGGCTTACAACCTGAAGTATGAGAAAGTAAGGACACATTTTGACTTGTGTTCAAACTTTTCAAATTTTGAGCCAAAATACAAAAATTATCAAAAAAACGAAATGGAGTTTGTTGTACGAAATTAAATTTTTTAAATGTTTAATCTGCAAAGTTTTTCAAAATTTTGCTTAGTTTTCAAATTACAGGCTTACAAACTGAAGTATGAGAAAGTAAGGATATATTTTGACATGCGTTTAAACTTTTCAAATTTTGGAGCCAAAATACATAAATTATCATAAAACGAAGTTGAGGCTGTTGCACGAAATTAAATTCTCTAAAAGTTTGATTCGAAAAGTTTTTCAAAATTTTGCTTAGTTTTCAAATTATAGGCTTACAAACTGAAGTATGAGAAAGTAAGGACATATTTTGACTTGCGTTCAAACTTTTCAAATTTTGAGCCAAAATACAAAAATTCTCAAAAAAAGTAAATGGAGTTTTTTGTACGAAATTAAATTCTCTAAAAGTTTTATCTGAAAAGTTTTTCAAAATATTGCTTAGTTTTCAAATTACAGGCTTACAAACTGAAGTATGAGAAAGCAAGGAGATATTTTGACTTGCGTTCAAAGTTTTCAAATTTTTAGCCAAAATCCAAAAATTATCAAAAAAACGAAATGGAGTTTGTTGCACGAAATTAAATTCTCTAAAAGTTTTATCTGAAAAGTTTTTCAAAATATTGCTTAGTTTTCAAATTACAGGCTTACAAACTGAAGTATGAGAAAGCAAGGAGATATTTTGACTTGCGTTCAAACTTTTCAAATTTTGAGCCAAAATCCAAAAATTATCAAAAAAACGAAATGGAGGTTGTTGTACGAAATTAAATTCTCTAAATGTTTTGTCTGAAAAATTATTCAAAAATTTGCTTAGTTTCCAAATTACAGGCTTACAAACTGAAGTATGAGGAAGTAAGGACATATTTTGACTTGCGTTCAAACTTTTCAAATTTTGAGCCGAAATCCAAAAATTATCAAAAAAACGAAATGGAGTTTGTTGCACGAAATTAAATTCTCTAAAAGTTTTATCTGAAAAGTTTTTCAAAATATTGCTTAGTTTTCAAATTACAGGCTTACAAACTGAAGTATGAGAAAGTAAGGACATATTTTGACTTGCGTTCAAACTTTTCAAATTTTGAGCCAAAATCCAAAAATTATCAAAAAAACAAAATGGAGTTTGTTGTACATAATTAAATTCTCTAAAAGTTTTATCTGAAAAGTTTTTCAAAATATTGCTTAGTTTTCAAATTACAGGCTTACAAACTGAAGTATGAGAAAGCAAGTACATATTTTGACTTGTTTTCAAACTTTTCAAATTTTGGAGCCAGAATACAAAAATTATCGAAAAACTAAATGGAGGCTGTTGTACGAAATTAAATTCTCTAAAAGTTTTATCTGAAAAGTTTTTCAAAATCTTGCTTAGTTTTCAAATTACAGGCTTACAAACTGAAGTATGAGACGGTAAGGGCATATTTTGACTTGTTTTCAAACTTTTCAAATTTTGAGCCAAAATACAAAAATTATCAAAAAACGAAATGAAGTTTGTTGTACGAAATTAAATTCTCTAAATGTTTTATCTGAAAAGTTTTTCAAAATTTAGCTTAGTTTTCAAATTACAGGTTTGCTAACTAAAGTATGAGAAACAAAGGATATATTTTGACTAGTGTTCAAACTTTTCTAATTTTCAAGCAAACTATAATAGGCACTAGTTCTAAACTTGAGTTTCATATTCGAAATTGAATTCTCTACAAGTTTCGTTTGAATCATTTTGTTGAATTTTGCGTGGATTCGGCGTTATCTTCGGGTAATTAGCTAATCAATTGTGAAATAAAGTTTGCTACACGTGTCCGATTTAATAGAGATGAATAAATAATGAGCGGAGGGGTTGCGGGGTGAATCGGAGCGAGTTGGGGTGGGTTTGCGGCGGCGGGTGGGAGCGAGACGGTGCGTATCGATTCGCGTCGCCGCGCGGGGGGATTTTCCGGAGGAAGCGAGAGAAAGCGCGCGCGGTTTCCCGTCCGCTTTCAGTTTTCCATGCGCCGCACTGTCGCACAGACAGACAGACGGAGCAGTCGTTTCGGCGAAGATTTTCGCACGTTCCCGCAAATATCTCTGGAGAGAAGAAAAAAGTTTCGTTTTTGTTTGGAAAAGGTTTTGCAAAAATGCTGCATTGAGACTTTCAATTGACACTTTTTTGGTTTTTATTTTTTTATTTTTCTGTGAAAATTTCTGTGATTTCTCCAATTTTTCTTATTTTCTCCGGGAAATCTTGTGAATGGAACACATGACTAAAAAACAATTGACTAATGGTAAATCATGCTTTTCCTTGCTTTGTTATTTAATTTGTAGAACTAGATTAGATCAAGCTTTATAGATACATCTAGTTTAGCGTTTGGACAGACAAGACTAGACAGACAAGACTAGACAGACAAGACTAGACAGACAAGACTAGACAGACAAGACTAGACAGACAAGACTAGACAGACAAGACTAGACAGACAAGACTAGACAAACAAGACTAGACAGACAAGACTAGACAGATAAGACTAGACAGACAAGACTAGACAGACAAGACTAGACAGACAAGACTAGACAGACAAGACTAGACAGACAAGACTAGACAGACAAGACTAGACAGACAAGACTAGACAGACAAGACTAGACAGACAAGACTAGACAGACAAGACTAGACAGACAAGACTAGACAGACAAGACTAGACAGACAAGACTAGACAGACAAGACTAGACAGACAAGACTAGACAGACAAGACTAGACAGACAAGACTAGACAGACAAGACTAGACAGACAAGACTAGACAGACCAGACTAGACAGACAAGACTAGACAGACAAGACTAGACAGACAAGACTAGACAGACAAGACTAGACAGACAAGACTAGACAGACAAGACTAGACAGACAAGACTAGACAAACAAGACTAGGCAGACAAGACTAGACAGACAAGACTAGACAGACAAGACTAGACAGACAAGACTAGACAGACAGACAAGACTAGACAGACAAGACTAGACAGACAAGACTAGACAGACAAGACTAGACAGACAAGACTAGACAGACAAGACTAGACAGACAAGACTAGACAGACAAGACTAGACAGACAAGACTAGACAGACAAGACTAGACAGACAAGACTAGACAGACAAGACTAGACAGACAAGACTAGACAGACAAGACTAGACAGACAAGACTAGACAGACAAGACTAGACAGACAAGACTAGACAGACAAGACTAGACAGACAAGACTAGACAGACAAGACTAGACAGACAAGACTAGACAGACAAGACTAGACAGACAAGACTAGACAGACAAGACTAGACAGACAAGACTAGACAGACAAGACTAGACAGACAAGAC